>JAINUG010000023.1:3872033-4252033 GCA_029706075.1 Aldrovandia affinis
TATGTAATATCAGGCCAGAGCTCTGCCTGCTCCCCCAATGCCCATCTCTTAGTGGAGCCACACGCTTATTAAAATACACACACACACACACACACACACACACACACACACACACACACACACACACACACACACACACACACACACACACACACACACACACACACACACACACACACACTCACACACACACACACACACTCTCTCTCTCTCTCTCTCTCTCTCTCTCACAGACACACACAGACACACAGACACACGACACACAGACACACGACACAGACGCACACAGACACTCACAGACGCACACACAGACGCACACACAGACGCACACACAGACGCACACACAGACGCACACACAGACGCACACACAGACACACACAGACGCACACACATTGCCAACAAGGACTTGAATGCACAGGGGAATAGGGATGGTATTGATGGAAAGCACACAGTGATAACACACGAAACAACACGGCTGAATAATGCCCCTCGCATCTGGAGAAAAGCAATTAAACACGACCATTTAAAAGACAAATATACTGCAGCTGCTGAATTATTAAACTCGTTCATAAACCATCATTAAAGCTAAAGGAGTTTTTATCACTAAAAAATATGTTGTTAAAAAAGTACGAATGCAGGTGGCCATCCGCGTCTGAATGATTACCTGAGCATCAAAACTTATGAGCGCGAGCGGCTGGGCGAGCAACGGAATTCAGCAGAAAGATGACTATACACGTCATATAAATATATAAACATGACTAAGGAGGACATTAAGTGAGAAGTGGGCGCTGGAATCTCGTAGTTAATCTCAGACCCTCAAACGGTCGACAACCTTCATATAAATCCACACCCACAGGACAACGTTCAGTTCGCAAACTTTCCGGGCCCTGTAAAACGAGGCATCGCCCCCAGAGAACAAACTGTTCCCGTCGCATACAGTCGGCTCGATCCTAAAAGAAAACGGAGATAAGACAAGCCAAGGTCTGTTGGTGCTTTCTCCACAGTGGGGAGTCTAGGCCCCCGAGCCCCATCCCTCTCCAGGCCAACGGGCCTACACGCCTCGCCCAACCCCAAACGCCTTTACAGAGACGACACACTGAAATGAGAATTCACACGTTTTCTACATGACAACACAGGGAATCTCACACAGGGAACTCCACACAGGGAGATGGGAATTCTCCCACCCACGTTCTGGAGACTCCCTTACGTGCTTCACGGCGGACCCGAGCCGGCTCACCCTCCACCTCCACCCCCTTTGGGGTGGACAGTCCGATCGAGGCTGACGACCAGGGCCGGTCTGGCAGAGACGGGTTTCGAACCGCATCCCTGACAGGCAGCGCACACCGTATCGGACCAGCCAAAATACGGTGCGTCAGACCGCTACGCTATCCGCCGCCCCTCTGCTTGTCCATTTTAAAGCAGCGTCTGGTGTTCACACTTACGCTAATGAACGTCGGTGCCAAATACAATCCAAAGCCCAACGTGTCCCCGGGGAAAATGCGTGTCGACCACAGAGAGTTACCGCCATGTTTACGAGGACCCGTAATGACCACGGTCTCTGGGAACGGAGCAGCAGCGGGAACACCCTTCTAACATGAGCACCTTGTGAAAGAGAACGGCCCAGGTGCCCAACATCGAGACGCTCCCTCCCTGTGTCTCTGTAACAGGAGGCAGACAAAGGGCTTCCAGGCCGCCATTGTAAATAAGAATTTGTTCTTAATGGCTTGCCTGGTTCAATAAAGGTTAAATACAAAAATGGGCCTCCCGCGTGGTCCAGTGGTTACAACGTCCGACGCTGGCCACGGAGACCGGGGTTCAATTCCGCGTCTCGCCAAGTGTCGGCTCTGGCCGGGAGTGCCACCAGGGGCGGCGATTGGCTGTCCGCCCCAGGGAGGGGGAGGGGAGCCGGCGTGACGTTCGCTGCGCATAAGAGTGGCCCAGTACCGGGTTACGGTCGACGGGCTGCGGGTGCCGTCTCGTAAGAGGCGTCACTCGCTTCGTCACTACCGGTTGCAGGACTACGGCAGCGAACTCACATTACTAGGGGGGGATTGACGTAAAAATAGCGGGTCTAATTGGCTACCAAATTGGGAGAAAATGGGATAAAATCAGAAACAAATTAAAAAATTTTTTTTTTTTTTTTAAATAAATACAAATAAATAAACATGGGGCAGAGAGCTGCTGGTGATCACGGCCTGTTCACATGACGGGGACCGCGGCCAACACGACCGGCTCAAACACCGCGGTCAGAAAGGCAATCTCGGTAATGAACGAATGAATCCGTTTAGTGTGGATTTAGCAGTAAAAAGCTCCACTTTTGGACAGAGGACAGGTGGGGGGAGGGAGGTGAGTCAGAGAGAACAGGTGATAGAGCGTGAGTGAAATGAAAGCGGACACAGTGGGAGCTGTAGAGCTCTCTCACACATCTCAATCTTATATACGCACAGAGACACGGCCTCTCAATCTCACACTCGGATCAATTAGACCCTCATGGTCCTGCAGGGGAACCGACACGGCCTCAAACCATACTGCTGTTCACATATTTATTTATTTAGGTTTCTGCTGGCAGTGCATTATGGGAGCGGCTGTTCACATAGGTTCTTTGCGCAGACGGGACAGAGGTTCTGCATCAGGACTGCGCAGACGGGACAGAGGTTCTGCATCAGGACTGCGCAGACGGGACAGAGGTTCTGCATCAGGACTGCGCAGACGGGACAGAGGTTCTGCATCAGGACTGCGCAGACGGGACAGAGGTTCTGCATTACGGGACAGAGGTCTGCTCAGGACTGCAGACGGGACAGAGGTTCTGGGACAGACGGGACAGAGGTTCTGCATCAGGACTGCGCAGACGGGACAGAGGTCTGCATTGGACAGAGACAAACGGCTCCCTGGAGAAAAGGCTTTAAGATCTGGTTCACACGCTCCCATCTCCTGCAAATTCCTGTCATATCGCCTGAGTTTGGGGAATCAGATCAGAGCTTTGTTATAAACCCCACTGTGTGATGTAGAGAGACACTGACCTCCAATTACCCAGAGTTTTACTGCAGAGCTCCCCGCCACGCCCTCTTTCTCTCCCTTTTATTTTATATTCATTTAGTGCTTGAGGCTTTCCTTTACTTTCACCCTCAAAATGGAGTCTTTCACTCCAAAAATCTACTTTTCTTGAAGTTTGATTCACAGATCTGTCTTTTTTTGTTGTTTTTGTTTTACACATTTATTTTTATCTTCTACATAACAGTAATCATGAAAATGTAGCAATGGAGTTGGAGTGTAGGTTAATTGTTCAGTCAGATCTCGCCCTCGTGAAAAAAATTAATGCTCCAAACGTCTCTGCAAGACTCATCTTTCAGGCATGAAAATTGCAGTTGCATCCATCATCCTTAAAAAGGTATGACATCAGAGAGATGATCTGAATTAGCGCGAGCGCACCATTAGCAGCTCGTCTCAAAGAGCCACGGACCGTACATAATACCGACCGGAGGAGATACCCAGAGATTCAAACAGCAACACAACCCGGAAACCGTCATTTTAGAAAAAACTTCTCTGTCCATCTAGCCAATGCCAAAGAGAAACAAGCCATTTAGAGGGACTTACAGTAGTGAATGCATACGGATAGCGTAAGCCAACGCCATGCTCTACCCACTGAGCCACAGAGAACCTTCCAACAAACAAGCCTTTAGAGGGGCGGTGGATAGCGTAGCGGTCTAACGCACCGTATTTTGGCTGGTCCAATATGGTGTGAAATATATGGTTCGAAAATAATAATATAATAAAACCCATCTCTATCAGACTGGCTCTGACATGACATGACATATATAAGGTACCACATTACTTGGATATTAATTATTTCATTTCATGTTAAATGAAAAGTCATGCGCTGTTATTAATTATATTGCTCGCTAGTTAGCATTCGTTCATTTCTCTATTCCATTGAGTCTTCTTTCACTTTTGATGACATGGCCAAACTCATATTTTACTTCTGTGGAGACCCTTTGGGTCACGTATATACTGTATGAAGAGAATGACGGTACCCAGCACCATGGCGATAAGTACCCCCCCAAAGATACAAATAACCCTGTCGAGAATTTGAGATGTGATAAATATTATATTAAGAAAATATTGTCTTTCTTCTGATGGCGTGTGAGATGTTGTGGGCTAAGTGTATGCAGGCGTTTGAAGAACTGGGCTAGAAGTCTTAGCAGACAATTCTTCCAAGGCAGATAATTAATCGGGAAAAGGATATTCACACCTCCCACACTGTCAGATCTATGATATCATAAAACACACAAAAAAGCAGACAGATTGACATTTCTGTGTAAATAAGAGGCTAATAATACATTATTTGCAATAATTGGAGTCTGAGTTATACGCCTCTGGCTGATGAGGATTCTATTTAACTAACAGGAACTTTGCCATCTGTCCCAATGACAATAAAAAACCCAGCCTTCTTTTGGCATCTCTTTTTTCTCCTGATATAACCTCTTCTTGGCCTAAAATGCTCCCTTTCCAATACGCCTGTAACCTCAGCCCTCTCAACGGCAGACAGCTTCTCTCCCTCACTCTCCTTCAAGCAGTCAGGAGCTCTAAAGCACAGCTCATCCACTGCGGCACAAGTGACCTATGCTGTCCAGTGGTTTGGTACGACCAGGCCGCCAATGCCAGCCACAACCAGACGGTTTGGCACGACCAGGGCCGCAAGCCCCCGTGGCTGGGTCTCACATCTCCTCATATTGGCCAACGCTCAGACCACTGACCTCAGATCAGCCTGCAGACGCACCATCTCCAAGAGATGCTTACGGTCGTTCACATCCGGTAGACAACGCTTAAAATCTCATCACATGCACTTTAGAATTCAATGTTCAGTATTTTGGGAGAAAATGGGGAAAAAAATCTGAAACTAAATCTTTAAAAAAATATACAAATAATAAAAATGTAGCACTCTTCTCTCCAACATAAATGTTGATTTATTGGAGCTGTAAAATCACCAATAGGAAACGTTCTTTTCTGAATTCGGTAACTCAGGCTGAGAGTGAAATAGATGTACCGTTCGTTCATTTTTCCGGCGTGTAAGAGAAGACTGGAGAGGCAGATGAATGAGTACCTGTGAGGCCCGTTGGTCTGATGTGGCGGTGCGCATGCTGGCGATGCGGAGGACAAAGGCATAGACAGCCTGGCACTTTTCTCATCCTTCTCCAACACCTTCTTCATCCCTCCATCCAGGAAGTACTCCTGACAAACACTGCAAGCACAGAGACACAGATCACAGCCGATACTCGATTTATCCCTCGCACTGGTCACAGCTGCCAGCCCGTCCCGGCGCAGTAACCCGTCCTCCGTCAGTTTCAGGAGAGAGCGCAAACCGCAGTCTCTCGATCGACCAGCCCGTAACACTGCGGACTGAAGCCTCCCTCGCACTGGCCCTGGTCAGGGGTTCAGACCAGACGAGCAGGACGTGCCACTGAAATCAAATCTGCAGCCTTTCAAATATAAACTCAAAGCTGAACTTCAGCACACATAGGATTGGATGCACAGAATGTCATGTCATTGATATGTTTTTATTTTGTCTCGTGCTGTCTTAGTAAATGCACCCAGGACTCCCTGGAAAACAGTGTTATTACTGAGTGGACTATCCTGGTGAAATAAAGCTGAACTGAACTGAACTGAACTGAAACCTAGTGCTTTAGCAGAGTGCGCCACTCAACAACCCCTCTGAAAGCATCATCTCAAAGTTTTGAGTATGTTCACATAGCCAGGGTGCAAGCACTTCAAGTGTACTGCTGTATCACTTTGCATACAATAGTTACATATAGTATGTATATTACTTGTATTACTATATTGTAATTTGCATATTACAAATCGCTCAAAGTGAACTTGATAGCTAGCTACAGCTGTATACATTAAACCACGTAGCAAAAACACACTGTGCTGAAGAATACATTTTACATTTGACATTTAGCAGATGCTCTTATCCAGAGCGACTTACACAGTTTACATTTCTTTACATACAATACATTTATACAGCTGGATATTTTACTGAAGCAATTCAGGTGAAGTACCTTGCTCAAGGGTACAACAGCAGTGCCCCCACCTGGGAATTGAACCTGCAACCTCTGAGTTACACTGCCAGCAATTACCACCAAGCCTCGGACATATTCATCTAACGCTGTGTGACATAGACCCTGTCCTCCTGTATGGAACAGGCTGAAGGCAAGGCTGCTATGAGGAGAGAGAGGAATGGTCTTCGAAAAATGTTCAAACATCATAATTACAGCACATTTTCATTACGGGACGATTAGCCGCCATTATAACACCGGGACACAAGACGACAAGAGTCTCGTCAGATAAGAGCCAAACGCCTGCCTGGGCTGCTTCAGACATTACGGCTCGCGATTAAGGCCCTCCAGCTGCCATCGGCCTAACGGGCTCCGTAAACAAACCGCTCCCTCCAAAGGAAGGGCAATTTTACACGGCCCATTCGGGGGGATAATGAGCTCGTATTAAATAATTTTAAGGGCTTCTTTGTCTCAACGGACATTCAGTGTGAAAATGTTGAGGACTGTTTTTATCCGAGATGTCCCGCCCCACCATCCACTGAGTATCTCTAATTCGAATCAAATGGTGCTTGGAGATCAGCCTTGGAAATGTGTGTGCGCAGCTTTATCGTTCCACTTTACTAGACGCATGTGTAACGACTAGGTCTGTCTCTGCCTGCAGTTCGAGTTTCAAACCGAGCATCTCAACGCAACAAGAGACACGATTAGCCCGCTGAGCTAAAGACCCCAAGTCCCCAGCCAAGGGAACCAATCATGCTCTTGCCGCTTATTCTGTAGCGAACGCTCACGTGATTAACTCACGTAGGAGCTCCTCTGCTACATAAGGCAGTGTCCACCTTGAGCCTGCCACACACAGAAGCTCACAAACACTTCAGCACACCTTCCTCTGAATGAAACAAACAGTGTTGAAAATAACAAGCAGCGGCCTCGCGTGGTCCAGTGGCTACAACGTCCAACGCTGGTCACGGTGACCGGGGTTCGATTCCCTGTCGAGCCAGAGTCGGCTCCGGCTCGACAGTGCCACTGGGGGCGGCGATTGACTCTCTGCCCCAGGGAGGGGGTAGGGAAGACAACAGGACGTTTGCTGCGCACAAGAGTGGCTCTGTGGTACTGGGTTACGGTCGATGGCCTGGGTTGACGATACTTCACCTTCATCACTGGTCACAGGGTGGCCATCTACGGGGGGGATGAGACTAAATTGGGAGAAAATGGTGGGATAAAATCAGAAACAAATTCTTTAAAAAAATAGATAAATAACAAGCTCAAGTTTCTGCAGAAGCTCCTGGTCTGCCAGTTAGGGCTGGGGGAGGGTTTGGCAGCAAACTCACTAAACATCCGAATGGGAGGAAGGAAGCCACACAGTTCAGCACGCACGGCGCGCCCAGGACTAATAAACCATTTTTAATTTGCCCGACTGACACGCAATTTCAACCTCTCGTCTCTGGCAGAGAGAAGTGGTTAGTGATGTTCCCTGCCCTCCCCCACAAAGTTCCACACCTCTTTGATGTGCAGGCCTGCTTTAAAAATGAGTTTGTTACACATGACGGAGAGGCCTGTGCGTCGCACAGTCGACCTACCTTCAGATAACATCCGTCTTTCTGATGAAGGGTTTCTGTTTGAATCATCGTATATAGGAGGCTTCAGTGACCGGGCCTCTTACCCTGCGTTCTAACAGTGGGCGATACTAGGCGATGAAATCGCCCAGTGGGCGTTCACCCCGTGTGTTGTCATGCTTGAATGGCCTCCTCAAAGTGCTTCAGACGTGCTTACAAACTTTTTGCATGGTAAACAAATAGTTCATCATAGATTTTGAGAATCTTTATTATAAATATTAGTTGGCTAGCAGTATTGTTTCCTTCAATCATGAACCACAAACTCAGAAGGCTTTTTACAATTGCGGCCATTTACTTGCGCTGGAAACGCAGGAGGTCCCGTGTGTGGGTCCACAGAATTTTGTGTCGGAACTAGGAACCAAATTTCGGTGTTGTGTTGGTTCTGCGTGGAAGGTAAAAACAGCAACACATGAATTTGATTGGCTCTTACTGGGCGATATCGCCGAAAGTTCAGGATTTTCAACTTTTTCTGTGTCGCCGCCACGCCCACAAATGTAACATCGCCGAATCGCCTGCAGTCGCCGGTAGTTGCCCGCTCTCATAGACAATTAATGCATTTCCAGCAACTAGTTGCCGAATCGCCCGCTGTTAGAACGCAGGGTTACTTCCACAGATAGCAGGTTATGACCCCACAGATACCAGGTTATGACTCCAAGCTGCTGTCACCTGCTGTTTGGTGCAGATTGCTGCACACTGATGACATGTTTATTTACAACCCACAGGAGGGGAAAGGAGTCAATATGTTTTTCTATTGTTTTCTTACCACATTAAATTTTTCATAACTATTCAGATACAACCTTCATGAAATGATTTATTTTTTCCCCCCCTGGGTCATCACTGTCATAAATAATAACATTCTCGTTGTAATTTAAGTCTTTGCTGTAAAAGCAGGAGATTGAACGCGAATGAGTTCTCTGCATTGTCTCGTTTTTTTTTTTTTTAAAGTGCATCGATCGAGAGAAGAAGGGTGGAGAAACGAGAGTCGTGCAGGCTGCCCGTCCTCTCAGACAGAGCTGGGGACTGAGGCTGCTTGTTTATTACCAGGTGCATATTTTTTTACTCATTCATGGCCATCTCCCAAACGCGTGACCCGCTAAATCTGTCTTATTTTCTCAGCCAGACTTCAAAGACTGCTTTCAGACCAGACTGTTCCAAAGAAAACTGCTTTCAGACGGGGCTGCAGGGTGAACTCACATTAACGCTCTCTCCTCTGTCACAAGCCATTCAAATCTGTTTGCAGTCAAAAACTTAAAAGGGGGGAGACCCCCAAAACAAGCCTAAAGGCCAGTGACAAGGAAAAAACTTCTGGACACCTTGGGAGGAACCAGACTAAAAGGGGGGGAGCCCATCCTCTTCTGGCCGGCACAGGGTATGTCCAAAGACTATGTCATGGTCAGTCCAAGGTGGCTCAGGGCTGAAAGACTTTGCCCCTCCTGAGTTAGGTCAGGAAATGCTTTGTCATTTATAATAATACGTTTTAAGCATGTCTGGTTTAAATACATAAAGAGCGGTATTAACGGTTGTATTTTAGTTCCAACCGGTTTGGGTACCTTATGCTGTGGGGCGGAACGCAAGAACAGAAACATTAAAATACTGGTTCTGGGGGTGGCGCATAGCATAGCGGTCCAACGCTCCGTATTTTTGCTGCTTCCGTCTCGAATGAAGCAGAGTTTGCTGCCCTCTGAGAATTAGCTTGCCTCGTAGAGACGAGCGGCGGACTCGTGTGGGGAGGGTAAATTGAAATAAATAGAGGGTGTAATTGGCTACTAAATTGAGAGAAAAAAGGGAAAAAATCGAACAAATTTCTATTAAATAAATAAATAAATATATATATTGATTGAGGATAAACTGAGTTTCCGTCATGATAATCGTACTCCCAGAAGGCCGTTCTCTGGACGAGGCTCTTACCTGCGGCACCACTCGATGCGGCCCTCCCCCTCGCAGCTCTTGGCCCAGTGGTTATCCGCCAGGTTCTTCATCGCCAGGGCGTACTCGCTGAGCGTCTCCTCATCCTCACAGTGCTCCCGCCAGATCTTCTCAAAGTCCCCCACTGCAGGCAGACAGCAGGGCGGGGGTTAATGCCACACAGGACGCCAGACTGGGCTACTTCAGCTCAGTTCAACTTTATTTCACCAGGATAGTCCACTCAGTAATAATACTGTTTTACAGGGAGTCCTGGGTACATTTACTAAGACAACATGAGACAAAAATAAAAACAATTAAAAACATATAAATAGCATGACATTCTATGCATCCAATCCTGTGTGTTAAAGTCCAGCTTTGAGTTTATATTTGAAAACCTGCAGATTTGTTTGTTCCCTGGTAGACATGTCTAGCTGGTTCCATATAGTGGCTCCATAGTACTGTAGGCTGCCTTTAAATGCAGCAATTCTAGCCATAGGGATTTTCAGGAGATGTTGATCCCACTTCTCATAAGTCTCAGAAGACTGTTAAGGGCAGGTGGTGGGGCCCACTAAAGAGTTTTATTAAGTATGGGGAGCAATATAACGCACAGATTTAAAGACCACTATCAATACAGTTACTTTGATTCTGTCCATTGTTGCATCAATTCCATCCATTTACAGAAGTTTATCAGTCTTAAGGTGGTCTTTTTTGCCTGCCATGAGACCCTGTTGACCAGCTGGTCTAGCCCTGTTTTGTTACACTGAAGCAGTGCTGGGAGCCAGATGTTCCACAGTAATCTAGATCAGTGAGGAATAGAGTATTGAACATTGTGAAAAGGCAACCAAGCCAGCTACCAGTTATTATTTTATTTTTTTAAATAACATTAGTCTTATGCGACTTCCACTGCAAGCAAGGATGTAATGTCACACCTAGGTATGTAAAGCAGGAGATGTGCTCATAAGAGTTAGTCCCATCACTGATAGTCAGGGAGTTTCCAGTGCACCAACATTTTTGAGAAAGCCCAAAGAGCATGGATTTGGTTTTCTGGGAAGGTAGGGAGAGCTTGTTGGCTGTAAACCACAAGGCAGCTCTTGTCATGTCATCTGTTAGAGCTTGCTGACATTCCTCTGTAGTTTTTGCTGAGTAGCAGAGAACTGTGTCATCCACATACATATTGATGCTAAACTAAGTCAGTCGTGTTGGAAGGTCATTCATATATATGCAAAACAGCAAAGGCCCAAGTACACTTCCCTGTGGCACACCATAGCTACATGGGGTTAGATCGGAATGGCCATTTTGGAATTTGACATATGAACTCCTCCCTTGTGGACAATATTGAAGAAGCTATATCACTGGGCACTAGACTGGGCTGTATCACATTTTAATTGTTATTTTATTCAATTTGAATATGGCTTCGAAATGGAGATCCATCCTGGAAGTTGCTCGACTTCAGTTTCCTCTTTCCCAGCATATTCCGTCCATCATACCAATTCGCTCTGGCACACTAGCAGTGGCACTCATTCCTCATCGTTCGTTCAATCGCTTATTCTTAAAACGATATGTGATATATTTTCATACACATTTTACAGTACTGGCCACGTTAACTTATAACAATACATCTGAAGGAAGTAAAACATTTTCCAAACCAAAATCTTAGTTTAAGATGTGACTGCAAAGGAGTCAAATGACAGTCTGTCGTGTGAAAGTATTTTTTTCCGGCAGTGGACCAATGGCATCAGAGGGAGGGTGGGGTTTCACTGCTTCAACCAATTAGAGCGCAGGCTCTACAACTGAGTCCCAGGTGGTCCTCATCAAAATGGAAAAAAACCATTTTAAGAAAATGTTGTTTTTATGTCCACATTTCAAAAATGACATTTTGTACTTTCACACAATGTAAACCTTTGGTGTGGTTTGCACATCCTTGGTAATACTGCAATCGCTGTAACTATGAAATATTTACACATACCGGAAAGCTACATCTCTTGTGTAGATTAGTAATATTGTGACATGTCCTAAACAGAACCAGGCTCTATATACTGAGTCACACAGAACAATGCTCTACCTACTGAGCCACACAGAACCACACTTACCTACTGAGCCACACAGAACGATGCTCTACCTACTGAGTCACACAGAACCATGCTCTACCTACTGAGCCACACAGAACAATGCTCTACCTACTGAGCCACACAGAACCACACTCTTACCTACTGAGCCACACAGAACAATGCTCTACCTACTGAGCCACACAGAACCACACTCTTACCTACTGAGCCACACAGAACCATGCTCTACCTACTGAGCCACACAGAACAATGCTCTACCTACTGAGCCACACAGAACCACACTCTTACCTACTGAGCCACACAGAACCACACTCTTACCTACTGAGCCACACAGAACGATGCTCTACCTACTGAGCCACACAGAACCACACTCTTACCTACTGAGCCACACAGAACCATGCTCTACCTACTGAGCCACACAGAACAATGCTCTACCTACTGAGCCACACAGAACCACACTCTTACCTACTGAGCTACACAGAACAATGCTCTACCTACTGAGCCACACAGAACCACACTCTTACCTACTGAGCCACACAGAACCATGCTCTACCTACTGAGCCACACAGAACAATGCTCTACCTACTGAGCCACACAGAACCACACTCTTACCTACTGAGCCACACAGAACCACGCTCTACCTACTGAACCACACAGAACCACACTCTTACCAACTGAGCCACACAGAACCATGCTCTACCTACTGAGCCACACAGAACTACCACAACCTATTTCCCACTCATTCTGCCCGAGGACTGTTTTTACCTGACCTGGACCAAGAAAGCACATTCCCACAGATAAGGGGTGTGTGCAGAAACACGCTGCAGACACGGCTGTCCTCTGTGCAAAGCACACATCACACTTTATATCCCAACACAACATTACAGAAAACCCCTAACTCAACAGCATCTGAGCGTGTAAACACTTTTTTACACAACACTATGGGCCACATTTTACAGCTCAGGGTAAAGGCTGTGTTTATAACAGGGTAAAAAACGCAGTAACGTTGCAAGGTTGTATTGCAATGACCTGAAGTTTCCCTCTAGAACATGTGGATCATTGATATAAATACTGTCAATGTTGCATACGTTTGTCTTTTATGTAGTGTGTCCTTTAAGCCCATATGTGCTGGTCATCAAATGGTGCATGGCACTAAAATAAATCAATATAACTCAGACAAAGAAAAGTAGAAACTAGGCAGAAATCAAGCGGCATCAGAGGTATGAAGCGCTACCAGTATGCCTGTACCCACCCGAACAGAAGAACCCTCCAGTATCAGTACGGACCGCCATTAATGTGGATATCAGCACTCTCTGGACACTGACCGCCGTCGCTCCGTCACATCCCTTCCGCCAAGGTTAAGAGCTCTTCTGTTCACAACCCTGTTTCAGTGATGCCACTTCCATTTAAAAAGGTGTTTACAGCTGCCCCACTCTCCCAAAGCTTCGACCTTACAAACGCTGTTTATCGGAGAGCTGTGCGGACTGCTCTCGCTGAACACGCAGGGAAGAGGAGAAATCCCATGACCAAATGGGGGAGGAAAAAAAGTATATCAGGTTTTTAAGTTATAAACAACAAACAACAAAAACAACAGGAAGAGCAGAAACGGGAGTGGTCTAGCAGCATGAATACTGTGATATCAAGCTTAACTTATTATCCCCCGATGAGCTCTACTCAAAAGAGCCACTGTGCACAACTCTGTTTTTATACAAGTCCTCTGGGGCACTGAAACTGATTTCTCTGGGAAAAATTACACATCTATTAAAGATGTATTTAAGGCTTGCGCTTTTCATTTAATTCCCCACCCAAAAAAATATTTAAAAAGCAAAACTCGTGAAGACGTTTAGACTATTTCTTTATTTTGCAATTCCCTTCAAAGGATGATCCAACTTTAAAGAAACAACACACTCACATATGTACTCACAAACAGACGCACGCACACACACACACACACACACACACACACACACACACACACACACACACACACACACACACACACACACACACACACACACACACACACACACACACACACACACACACACACACACACACACACACACACACACACACACACATCACTCACTCCATTAACCGGAGCACAGACTTGCGGGGACATCCACAGCAGCCGTTGACGCAGTGGTGTAAAAGTGACCCGGGCGCTGGAGGCTCACAGGCCCCGTGGCTCAGAGACACTGCAGAACTCGCTCTGTCCTCCTCCGCATCAGTGTGCCCATCACTTACAATCACCACAGTCTCCGGCGTAACCCCCCACCCCAGACAAGCAGCCGTTTGTGTCTCCTCAGCTGGAGAGCAGCAGTGTGCTCATGTTTGGATGCCTTTGTGCGCCAGAGAAATTAGTCTCATTCTGTGGCACGCTGGGAGATGTCCTCAGGACGTCCTCAAATTAAACGTGGTTAGAAATGGAGCCCCCTCCATCCCCCCATCCCGGGCAACATGAGGAATTACACAACAGCACCTTCAACGTACGAAGGGAGGGGGAAAAAAACTAAAGGCCGGTGGTTCAGAACTGAATCAGGGGCCTCTGGTGGCGTAACGGTTTAAGCATTCGCTTGGAAGTGCAAGCTGCCAACTGCAGTCGTGGTTTGAAACCCGACCACGCCAGTCCAGCCCTGGCTGGGAGCCCCGATTGGGGGTGGCATTTGGCTGTCCGCCCCAGGGGCGTGACATGAACTCGCTGAGAAGCGCGAAGGGCGTCTCTAGAAAGTAGGTGGGCGAGTTCCGTCCCGGAGGAGGCAGATCATCGCCGGCCTCAGGGGAATTAGCTCGGCTCATAGTGACGGATGGAGAGTTTGTGGGAGAGGGCGAATCCTATGAAATAGAGGGTATAATTGACATCAAAAACAGAGGGTAGAATTGGATTAAAAAAATTGGGGATAAAAAGCAAAAACAGGAAGAAAAGAATTTAAAAAAACATTTAACTGGCCTGTGAAAGCAAATGGGGAACCATACTGTATGTCTTAAAAAGGCTCTTAATTACACACTTATGTCACATGCAGAACAGAATTCTTGTTCTGATAGGCTCCCTCAATGGTGTGCGCTCCAAACACAGGCCAGCTGGCACAGAGAGCGCCGTGCTAACGTGTTCTAATCCTGCAGGCTCTGCCCAGGACTATCTCTCCGAGCCAAACATGGAAAACGCCTTTTCTGTTTCTGTTAAAAAGGCGTCCGGAAAACAAACATCCAACATACAAGAGGAGCTCTGTCTGCATCGGGGGAGCTGTCCCCCTCCAAGATGGCGTGGTTAGATCAGGGCTTCTGTGGTTCCCTTGAGTAACCAATGGTAAAACTGTGTAAAACAGGCGTTCCCAAACTTCGCCCACAACCCACTTAATGAGCAAGTACCAGCCCTTAAAATGTAACCTGACATATGTTCAAATATGGAATTAAAGGGGGCCTCGGATAGTGTAGCGGTCTAACACACCCGCATTGACTGGTGCTTTATGAGTGTGAGCTGCCTACTGTAGTCGCGGTTCGAAACCCAACTGCGTCAGTTCGACTCTGGCCAGGAGCCCCTATTGGGGGTGGAATTTGGCTGTCCGCCCCAGGGGGTGGGGGAGGGTGAGCCGTCACGAGCTCACCGAGGAGCAGTAGGGCGCTCGTAAAGAGCAGGTGGGCGAAGTTCCGTCTCGGAGGAGGCGGATCATCGCCAGCCTCGGGGATAATAGCATGACGGGCTCGTGAGGGGAGGGCGAATCAAAATAAATAGAGGGTTGAATTGGCCACTAAATTGGGAGGAAAAACCGGGAGAAATCTGAAACAAATTAAAAAATATATGGAATTCAAATGTTTTTAATGCATGTACTTACTAACTACTCCAGAGTGACTGGTGTGAATGTCTGTGGTAATTGCATAATACGCAACATGTTATGTTTTTCACATCACAACGCACCTCAATGGTGTGCCCACTTTAAAGAGTGACGGTTGGGGAGTGATTCTGTCGGTTAGGCAGCCCGGTTAGACAGACATTTCATGGGAGTAGCACACAAGTGTAAACAACGCATGTGGAGTAAAACTCTTTGGTCTAAGCCTCTGCAGCAGAGCACGGTGACAGCTTTGACACAAAAGGACCGCCTAGAAAGACTGCTGCATGACACTTTTGCCCAAATCTTCCACATCGAGGCAGGCTTGTACACTGCCTCCTCTGGTCAGACAAACACACTGCTCAGAAAATAAAGTTGTGCACCGCAATCATTTAGAAAGTAAATGATCGCTGCAGTATTTGTGCCCGTTTTCCCAGGAGGCAGAAATAAGAGCTCCTAGGCGTGCTGCCAGGTGCATAAACAGACAGGGAAGACCGTGAGACTTGGTCACTTCAGGTGAGGGACACTGCTGCTCATGAATAACCAGGCGGGCCAAGAAATGCCACACAATGAGCAACACAAACGCAGTCATGCACAAATACAGACATCCACTCCTTTATGGATAGGATAAGCATCTTTATTTACCATGTTGCACACAGTTTTTACACAGGGTAATGAGAATGCATCTTTTCGCATAGATGCACATACACTATCAGAGAGGTCCGAGCGCAGGGCAGTTAAGGGTTCAGCGCCTTGCTCAGGAAGTGAACTAGCATCCCTCCGGTTTCCAGTTCTTTTTTCTTCTTCTTTTTTCTGGCCTTCCTGGGATTCGAACCAGCAACCCTCCGCTTCCCAGCCTGTGTTGCTAACCACTGAGCCACTGCCGCCCCTGGCAGTGTTATTTAATACATCTAGTCGTCATCTACAGCCAAGATCAATCATGCACGGTTCAATCATAGTCATTTAATGTTTTCGATTATTTATTTTTTATGTTTAGATGGCCAGGCTATTTCTTTCAGATATGTGCCACCTGGGGGAATGTGAGATGGCCTGAGAGATGATCAAATCTCAGGAATTGCTACGGTGACGAGTCAACGTGACAAGCTTTTCATGAAAAAATTATATAAAAAATATATATAATCAAATTCTGAGACTGTAGGGCCTCGAATAGCGTAGCGGTTTAATGCACCCGCATCAAATGGAGCTTTGCGAGTGTGAGCTGCCTACTGTAGTTGTGGTTCGTCAGTCTTACTCTGGCCGGGAGACCCGACTGGGGGCGGCGTTTGGCTGTCCGAGGGGGAAGGGGGAGGGAAAGTCGGTACCAGCTTGACGAGGAGCGGTAGGGCGTTCCTAAAGAGCAGGTGGGCGAAGTTCCATCTCGGAGGAGGCAGATCATTGCCGGCCTCGGGGTAATAGCTTGACCCGGAGGACGGGCGGTGAGCTCATGAGGGGTTGAATTGGCTACTAAATTGGGAGAAAAACGGGGGGAGAAAAATCCAAAACAAATTTTAAAAAGAAAAGAATTCTGAGACTGTAGAAAAATGCACCAAGGCTATTTACCGTAGGCATGCTAAAGTGACCAAGCTGGCTCACGTTTTCTTGCCAAGTCAACTACAATTACAATAAAAACGCACCACTTTAGTTTAGCTTTAACATTTTTTTGCATTTAAGCGGCAAAGGATGAGATTCCTGGCCAAAGAATAGTTTTCTTTTGTTTAATTAAATGAAGAGACCATTTTATCATTTTTTCCCAAGAGATGGCCAGCTGACCAAAATTCAGCATTCAGCTTGCAACGTCCAAATTACAGATGCATATGCTACAATATTTAAAATGTGCTATGAATGAAAGCTATTGTGAAAGCTCTATGTTCAGTGTGTTTGCACAGACACACGCAGCGTGGATCAGTGTAGCCCACAGCAGGGGTTACAACGCTGCCCAACTCCTCTTCACCCAAGGGGTTAAAGGTCACAGCTGGCTTTAAGGCCTCTACAGGCTTCTGCGCAAGCAACGCGACTGAGGTAAAGTTTTCATGAAAAGCAGGGAAACTCCTGTACCTTCAAACTTCTTCAGCCAATCTTTCCTGAAGGTGGTTCATTTTATACCGTGTTGAACAAATTATGCTAGCTATCTAGCCATCGGTGGTTCTGTGTGGCTCAGTAGGTAGAGCATGGCGTTGGCAACGCTTAGGTTGTGGGTTCAATTCCCACTGGGACCACATATACTGATGTATGTATGCATTCATTACTGTAAGTCGCTTTGGATAAAAGCGTCTGCTAAATGGCATATATATATATCTATATCGTTAGCTACAGTTAGCGAGCTTTATTTGGCCGTGATACCAGGCTGCTAGCTAGCTAGCTAGATAGATATCGATAGTTTTGCTTAGCTAACGTTGACATAGATATATACAGGTATGGTATGCATCTGCCAACAACGATGTCTATCGCTGTATTATTTCACTGATCTCTTGTGCAAACTATGATTGTTCTTACCATGTATTAATGCACATCTAGTAAATCGCTCTGGATAAGAGCGTCTGCTATATGCTTAAAACATTTTATATGCACCCTGCTCTTTCTTTGTTTTGCTAGTTGAATATTCTGTAATCTAAAGCACAACACAAAACATCTGGATATTTGCAACCTTAAATATATCATTTAGAATGACGTGAAGACCACAGCCAATCCCTCAGAGTTGAATGTACTGTCAGTACAATAGACTTTAAAACCTTTGAAAAAAAGGAAGTACGTCTGTCATGAAAGCAGCTTGTGCGCGAGCAACTCACCTTTATAGCATTCAAATAATAGAGTAACGTGGAACAAAGGAACCAGCAGACGACTCTAAAAAATAATGTTAATGTATTAAAGGAAATGAAGGATGGTCTTTTTCTGTCTTTTAACAGAATTTTAAAAATTCGCTGCTTTTATCTTTCTCCCCTAATCTGGATGTCGCTCTGGATAAAAGCGTCTGCTCAATGCTTAAAACGTAAAATGTAAAAAAATGATGTACTACCTCGATGAACTATGACCATGACAGCTCCGCCTCCATTCGCTAACCAACCAATCAATGCTGTGCATCATCTACGCGACATGTTGCGAGTTCGATTTTTGTGCTAGGTACGCGACATCCTCTGCAGAGTTATACACAGTGACCGATATGTGCAGCGGATGGGCTCTGGTATGTGAGCACCCGCTGCATGGAGTGACGTGGATAAGAGTGCAATTAGTTCCCAGAGTTAGGGACTTGAGTCTTTGGCTCAGCGAGCTTAATCGCTCTCTTTTCGTGTCAGAGATCCTCAGTTCGAAACTCGCTGCGGGCAGAACCAGACAAGACCGTCACATATGCACTGCAAGTCAAAACTGTAAAAGAAAATTCGAATCTATAAATGTACACCCCACCCCCCTCCCCCCCTGTAAAAAATGTTTTACATTCTGCTTAATCAAAAATAAACTTGTATAAATGGTTACAGGAATGATACGGTTGCTCAACTACTGCAATCATTTTCCAGTAAATAGAAGTGTGATGAAACCTGCCACCTCTGCCCTTTTGCACACAGAATGAAACCAGCCACTGGCTGCTCTTTCGCACACAGAAGTGGAAAGGGCTCAGGAGAGCTCATTAAAGTGATACCTCGCAACCCGGGAAACCAATAAAAGTGCACAAGAAACAAAGAAACGGATCATTCGTTTGCCCTTGTGAATTCAGGAGCCAATCTCGTCCTGATAAGTCAGGCACTCGCTGGTCTGAACAGCAAATTCCAAGGGCACGGAACTGTTACACCCCCCACCCCACCACACAATAATGCAACAATATACCCTGTTTACTCGGCCACTTAATGCCTGAAGACTCGTGCCGCGTGGATCTCCAAAGTGAGAGTGGTCCTGTATATCAGCAGATACCCGTCTGCAGGACAAGAGCTGCTCACCTTAGTCTTTCATTTTTAACACCTTAATCTTACAACGATAGCATGTGGACACAGGCCAACAAGATTTCATCGGACCGCAGCCATGTTTTAAATAGCGAGTATCAACTCGTGCCCTCAGGAAGGCGCTTTGGGCTCCCCAATGCAAAGAAAAACACATTTAAAAACTATTTTCTTCCATATTCTATTAAAATGCTGAATCGGCAATAGAGTACAGGCCATGTGCAATAACTAGGGAAGTGCAATACGACTGTGTAATAATATTATTATAATATGTACTGCTGTTTTGTGTTGCTATGGTTTGTGTGTATGTAATATGGTGGTGTATGGGAAGCTGTTTGGATGCAAAACTATTTTCTGTGTTAACAGACAATAAAGTATTATCTCATCGCTCACCTTCGCTGAAGTATGTCACCCATGTCACCCCTCTACTCTCCTCTCTGCACTGGCTCCCCATCGCAGCACGCATCAGATTCAAATCACTGGTTCTTGCTTTTCAAGCGGCTAGAGGAACTGCTCCCCCTCACCGCCAGACACTCCGCTCCGCCTCCTCTGGCAAACTGACTGTCCCATCCCTCCGGGTGCCCGGCAGCCGCACCTCGCGGTCTCGCCTCTTCTCTGTCCTGACCCCTCGGTGATGGAATGACCTTCCGCAATCGGTCATAACCACGGAATCACTTGCAATCTTCCGCAAGAGACTCAAAACCCACCTTTTCAGGCTCCACTACCACTGAATTCTGTACATCTAGCCAGTTGTCATCACCACTGCCTACTTGTTCAATACTATGCATCCCTGCTTACTCGTTAAAAAAAAAAATTACTAACCTTTTCCTTCCCAGTGTTACAGGTATGGTATGCAGCTGCCTACAACGATGTCTATCGCTGTATTACTGCACTGACCTCGTGCGCTAACTATGATTGTTCCTACCACGTATTAATGCACATCTTGTAAGTCGCTCTGGATAAGAGCGTCTGCTAAATGCTTAAAATGACAATATAAAATTAAGTACAATAAAAAGATCAGAAAGCTCTTCCCCTGCATGCTTCTCATTTCCAGCCAATCAGGGTGCAGTGTGGCATGAGGTCAGCCTCTCTATCTTCTACAAGCACCCATGCAATATAATATATAAGCTTATTTATGTTATAGCCATTTTACCATGGACTTCTATTAATATTTTCCCTTTATTGCAGCACTTATGAGATACAATATGTGTATTAAGGTATTGTGTTTTTTATTTGTTTAACAATGGATCTCTTTGTTTGAGTTAATAGTTCCAAGTTGTATATGTACTGGTGTTCCTTAGTGTACGCCTAATGTTGGCGGTCAGGACCGCGGAATCACTGGCCATTGTCCGCAAGACACTCAAACCCACCTCTTCAGACTCCACTACCATTCATTCTGTATATTAATTAACTGCCATCACCACTGTTTACATGTTTAAAAATGTAATAAAAAAAATAAAACACTAACTTTTCTTTCCCTGTGTTACAGGTACTGTGTGCAGCTGCCAACAATGATGTATATTACTGTATTACTACACTGATCTCTTGCACTAACCATGATTAATCTTACCATGTATTAATGCACTTTTTGTAAGCCGCTCTAAGAGGGTCTTGCTAAATGGCGTAAATGTAAAATGCAAATGAAAGTCCTCTGCTAAATACACCCGTGTGTGTTTCATTACATTAAAAACGGAACTGACATCTCCACGATCATTCTAATACAGCGGGTGTCTAAGGAAGACACGTCCGATAGTGTACTTTCCAAACAATCCAATGAAGAATGCATCTCTTTAACTGTCACATACGTGTTTAAAAGGCATGTTTATATTCCATCACCCAAAAGAGCTTAATGTAGGCCACTGATGTTTTTTTGTTTGAATCGTGGTACTATATACAACGGAATTACCGTTCCTCACTTTCTGAATAACAGCTTTCCTGTTGCGAGCTACTTGCCAATTAAGATTTTCGTCTGCGCTTTCTGTAAAAGCCGCAACATTAATTCAAAAAGAAAGAAAATAAACTCAAACCTGCGAGAGGAGCATGACAGACAAACCGTAGCCACCATCAATGTCACTACATGCCGATTGACTTCAAGTTTTTAGATTGAAAATGTTATTTTTTAAATAACACAAACATAGTTAGCACCTGGTAGCTAGCTAGCGTTAACATTGCTCAAATAAAACCCTTGTGTGTCGCATCAGGGCATATTTAATGTAGAGGCGACTCTTGCATTTCTGCTTCCATTTTGATTCAGCCCCCGGCTCCCGTACCACGGGTCTGATTCGCTAGCTAACGACAAATTTACCGGTAACGGTACGGGGCTACTAGGCCACAAGTCTTCGGAACTTTTCTAAGGACACCAAACCAAAGACGGTCCAAATAAGACCGTATCATTTTAGGAAACCAGTGTTCCTTCTGGACGTGCAAATGTAAGTCTTGATGGGTTTAACTCTGTTGTAGCTAAACGACAGCTGACATACCGTCATATTACCATGTATTATTATTGCGCGCTTGCTGTTGACATTTAAGACAAGAGGGCAAAGTACGAGGGCAAAGTACGGGGTAAAGTCAGTGAAATGCGGACTAGCCGTCTCCACCAGCTGAGCTGCCGTCGGCCTGAGAGTATCTGAGAGTATTTGAGGCCTAAAAAACGAAAATAGGCTCGTTTCCCACAACAACACGGTAGAGTCTCCGTTCCTCCGCTCCGAATTCGCTCACCTTCCCGGTACTTCCGTCGCAGTTTTCGGTGGACACTCTTCACGACCCCGGACAGCTTCTCCTGGTCCTGCTTGTTGCTCTGCGGCGCTCCCGGTAACACGGCGGCGTCTCTCTCACCGGGCCGGGCGCTGTTCACGGCATCCATGGCGGTACCGCGCCGGTCCTTCCGCCTACCGGCACAGCAGCCTCGAGAGCACAGCAACGCGCGCGCCGACTGGCCAGTTCCGGCGCACGTGGTACGGAACTGACAGCGAGACGACCAATGAGAGAGCTGGAGACAGTCACACGCCTCATGGGGGAGGGGGAGCGAAGGGGGTGGGGGTGATTGGAAACAGACGCGGCTGCGCATGCGAAGGGCAAAGGATTGCGCTGTCCACTGGAAAACCGTGTAAAATCATTTGACAGCCAAATAAAACCTCCTCGGTTATATTTTAATTCTCCATCGTTTCTCCTATTTATAATAGTGTGAGAAACCTTTTTTTTTATTCCATAGTGTTATTTCAAAAGGACACAATTGCATGCCCTTTTCATAATAGAATCTCAGAGCGCTATGCACAATATGTTATCTACGTATATCTATACTGCTTGACTCCATGACTCAGGATACCATTGACTCATGCTGTATTCCCCTTATGCAGCAGCCTCTAGTGTATGACAAGCCATTTTCGCATTTAATAAACTTCAACATGAACAAGTGACATTAAGTTGTGGTCACGTCATGTTGCTGGTTGATTGCACGCATCACCGGTCGACAACACAGCCTCTTACCTCGTCACTGTAATTGCTTTGCCTCAAAGCGACATCTCTTCACAAAACAATACTTATCCTCCTGATATTGTTTTCCCTCCCCGATATCAACCAAGTAGGTTGTTTGACCGACGCTATTAATTTAAGATCTCAGAGGCTTATCGTGCTGTTTGCAAAATAGCTTGATATAAAACAAGCAGCTTATTTTGTTTATAAGTGGTGTAAATAATGGGGTAAGCAGAGAAACACGCAAATGTCATTGTAAGCAGCGACACATGCAAATGAGAAAGGCCTTAGACTACTCTAAGCCAAAGGGGGGCTTAGAGTAACCTTCTTATAACCTTCATAATCTACTTTATCGCTTAGTGTTTGAATCAGATCTCTTTCTTTTTTTTAAATAAATTTGTTTGGGCCTTCCGCGTGGCCCAGTGGTTAAAACGTCCGACGCTAGCCACGGAGACCGGGGTTCAATTCCCCGTCTCGCCAGAGTCGGCTCTGGCCGAGAGCGCCACCGGGGGCGGCGACAGATTGACTAGATGGACAGTGTTCAGTGGTAGTGGAGTCTGAAGAGGTGGGTTTTGAGTCTCTTGCGGAAGATTGGAAGTGATTCCGCAGTCCTGACCGATTGCGGGAGGTCGTTCCACCTACGACGGACCAGGACAGAGAAGAGGTGAGACCACGAGGAGCGGCTGCCAGGTGCCCGGAGGGATGGGGCAGTCAGTTTGCCAGCGGAGGTGGAGCGGAGGGGTCTGGGCGGGGTGCAGGGAGTGATGAGTGACTGGAGGTATGGGGGAGCAGTACCTCTGGCCGCTTGAAAAGCAAGCACCAGTGATTTGAATCTGATGCGTGCTGCGATGGGGAGCCAGTGCAGAGAGGAGAGTAGAGGGGTGACATGGGTGAACTTCGGCTGGTTGAACACCAGGCGAGCGGCAGCGTTCTGGACTAGTTGCAGTGGCTTGATGGCACAGGCCGGAAGGCCTGCCAGCAAGGCATTGCAGTAGTCCAGACATGAGATCACCAGGGCCTGGACCAGGAGTTGAGTGGCCTCTTGGGTGAGGAACGGTCGGATCCTCCGGATGTTGTGGAGGGAGAAATGGCATGTTATATTCTGAGTATCTGTTCTGTTGTTTTTGTACTTTGTTTATCTTTCTTTGAGTCATGTTTCGTTCACGTCTGTTATCCCCGTCTGTTATTGTTCCTGATCCACTCCTTGTCTTGTCATTCACTTCGGGAGTTTACATTTTGGGATTTCAATCTTCGCTTATTTTCTCGTTTCTTCCTTCCTACTTTCTTGATCGCACTTTGTATATATTAGTTAGGTGTGTACAGTACTAACTAACTAATCTACTAACGTTAGGGATTTAGATTAGGTTACTAACACTACTAATCACTAATTATCTCACGCTTCAAACTTTCGTTCATTCTCTCTCTTTATCCTATCCCTGATTAGCTTTTCACTTTCCCTTTCATACGCACGCACTTTCTCTCTTTGCGTTCCTCCCCTTCTAGCTATGCACGTGTCTGCCTGATCTCCCAGGTCGTTTATTGTATATTTGTTTGTATGTTTCCCAGTCCGTGTCTTTCGTTTCCCCTCGTAATTAGATTACGATTCCCATTGTTTTCACCTGTGTTTCCTAACTCTCTCTCCTCCCAGTCACACCTGTTTCCCATTGTGTTCCCTGTGTCTGCCTGTATATATGTTCAGTGTTTTCATCCTTCCGTGTCAGTACGTTGATTCTTATTCCCTGAGCCTACTTTTCCGAAGCCAGTGTATACAGATTTTTCCGAGACTACCCTTCTGATTACGACCCCGAGTTTGCCTAGCGATTTTGTTTGTTTGCCTTTCTGCCTTCCTGTTCAACGACCTTTTGCCTGCCTGTTATCGACTTCTCTTTGCCTCGCGTTTTTGTACCTCCGATTCTCTGATTCCTGGTTGTGATCCCTGCCTTCCAATAAACTACTCTTCTGCCTAATCCCTGATCTGCGTCTGGGTCCTTACCACGGTCGTCACATGGCAGGTCTGAATGATCGCTGCAATATGGCTCGAGAAGCACAGCTGGTTGTCCAGGGTTACCCCAAGACTCCTGGTAGCGATGAAGGTGATGTATCGTCTCCTCCGAGACAGCACTTGCCAGGCCGACGACCGTAACCTGGTACTACAGAGCCACTCCTGTGCGCAGAACTTTTAAGGAGACATATCTTAACAGCATTGGCTATTCCATGCTGCAGTCCCGGCTCTAGCCATAACGTGCATGGTTGGAGACTATTCTGTTTGTGCAATGTTTTTTTCTGCCTTGACGCTTTGTCACTTTTGATTTGCAAGTCTAGACAATGATGTCATAACCTTGAAAAAGCAATTCTCCTGCAGGGATGAAACACAAAAGTGTTCCATTGTATAAGTACTTCAGGGAAGAGACGTACGTCATATTGCTTTAATTTCAACCTGTATTGAGATTTCTTCAGATCTTCAGCTGTCACTTTCCTTTAAGGATTACATTTCCTGTCTTCAGCACTACTCATGTTGGTACATTCCTCTTTTCTGCATTCAAATGCATATAAACAAATACAACTTATGGGGGCAATTGATGACTAGAGACTGAAGTGTTAATATTAGGCAAACCTACATTTTAACAGATAAATAAAAAAACGTTTATTTTGAGTATATCATTTTATCTTTGCCTTAATTGACTGTAAGAATGGATTCAACTCCCAAATGCAAAAAAGTTACACATCCTTGTTGTAATAAGGGTTTTGTTTGTTTTCAGTGGAAAAGAAAGAGAACAAAACTATCAGTGACTTGGGTCAATGGCCTTTTTATTGCGTTTTTCGTGAAGAGGAGAGCCGGACCACAGAGTTGCTGTGTCCAGAACAGCATCACGGGAAGCCATGGTCTGGACTGTGGTCTGTGCCTCAGGCAGTCTCCACTGACCTCACAGGGACATTCATGAATGAATGAATGAATATTGGATTTATATAGCGCTTTTTTCCAAGGAACCCAAAGCATTTTACAATGATAGGGGGCAACTCACCTCAACCACCACCAATGTGCAGCACCCACCTGGGTGAACACGGCGGCAGCCATAGTGCACCAGTACAACCCCACCACACATCAGATACACAGTGGAGAGGCCAGGAGGGAGGGAATTAATGAATTCCCTCCATGTGTATATATATACATATTGCCTTGGTTGGGAATTATGCCAGGACACCGGGTTAACACCCTACTCTTTTCAAAATGTGCCATGGGATCTTTTATGACCACAGAAAGTCAGGACCTCGGTTTTTATCATCCCATCCGAGCGACTGTGAGTGCTGTGAAATCTGAGAGAGAGAAAAAAAGCTGAGTTCAAGAAAAGTGCCTCTGCGGAGAATAAAGAATGAAGCGTATTTCACAAGGATGAAACATTATTGACCATTAGATCATCTCATAATGAGACACAGTGGCACGTGCATGATGATGGGTCTTTATTCTGTTGTCCCGTTGCAGCCAAACAGCCTCCCTTACTGTATTTGAGCATCGCGCTGAAATAAAAATGATATTAAATTATTGTCACTTTCTGATCCAAGAAAAGAAAATCAGCAGTCATGGGCATAATTATTCTCTTATCAGATATGATGAAAATCCTAATGGATACTGCAAAGAAAACTATGATAGCTACAGCAGGTTATCTCTTTAATGAATAATAACATTAATCATATCCATGCAATATGATAAATGGATAGTGATTCAGTTGCATTTAGAAATAAATTGCTTGTGGAAAAAGGTAGAAACAGAAGAAAAAGTCAACAGGCTCTGTGTTTCAACGTCCCTGACAAGGTGAAGAGATGTAATGAAAAGCGATTAAAAGCATGCACTTATGGTCGTATATTATACATGATCTACATGATCTATTTACATCGTTTCAACAAAATACTGCAGTGCTGCTTCTTTCAGAGTGTTCCATTTGAAGTTCAAGAGCGTAGTTGCACAGTACATTCACACAAACACACAGACACACACACTCTCTCTCTCACACACACTCACACATACACACACACTCTCTCTCTCTCTCACACACACACACACACACACACACATACATACATACACACACACACAGGCTTTTACATTTTCCTGTTCAACTAAATAAGTAAAGTTTGTGCAGGCAGTGAGAGAGCAGAAGAAACAAAGGTGATCTTTGCTGCTACCTCTGTCACGTCTGAATAAAATGAACTTCCTGTGCGTGCACCAACAAAGCAATACACACAAATTTGCAACACAGGCACGGAAATCATTAATCCCAACTAGTACCAGTTTTTTAAACGAGGACTTCAAAACATAATTACCTCACTTTACATGTCATGTCTTGTTTTTTCATGTCATGTCTTTGTATTATGTTGTATGTGTATGCCAATGCCTGCCTGTATTATTGCAAAACAATTTTCCCTCTGGTATAATAAAGTATTCTATCTATCTATCTAAATCAGTACATAAGCAAAACAAATCAATACATTTGCAAGTCAAACAACATATATTCTGACAAATAAATGTATAAATATAGATAAACATAACAGTATGTCCAACAGTGAAGGGTTCTTAGAAGGCATGGTCAACGTCAATTGTTACTTAATGGTACTGAGTGATCATCTTCACCCTCCATGTTAAAGCATTTATTTCCTCCAGAGGGTGTCTTTCAATGTGACAATGCCCGTTGTCCATATGTCATGGTCTTCTTTGCCATCAGATCTGAAGCAAATCGAGCATTTATGGGATATTCTGGAGCAATGACTGGGTCAGCGTTTTTCCACTCCCATCAACTAAGTGTGTGTTGCTTGATTTTCTTGGGGAAATGGTGTCGTGTTCCTCCTGCATAATTCCAGATGCTGGTAGACTCTGTCCCATGGCACACACATGCAATCTGGCCACACGTGGTGGCCCAACACCCTATTAAGTGACTTTACATTTGAGTTTCCATTTTGTTGCTCACTATCTGTATGAGCAAGCCAACACATAACTGATACCTGTCGACATCAAAAGAATACATATGCGTGGTTCGAAACCTGACTGTGCCAGACAGGCCCTAGCCGGGAGCTCCAATCGGGGGCGGCGATTGGCTGTCCGCCCCAGGGGGAGGGGGAGGGTGAGCCGGCACGAGGTCACTGAGAAGTGCAAAGGGTGTCTCTAGAAAGTAGGTGGGCGAGTTTCGTCTCGGAGGAGGCCTCTGGGAATTAGCTTACCCGGAGTGGCAGGTGGCGAGTTTGTGGGGGAGGGCGAACTGAAAGAAACAGAGGGCTACATATATGGGCCATTCTACCAAATTGGTTCAAAGTCAGGTTGGAAATATTTTGAAATTTTGTATGTTTTATTTCCAAAACTTTGTCCGTATATATATTGTATCATATCTAAAGTACATATATCTAGTAAAAGTACCGTCAATTTTTATATTGTATTTTCAGACTTTATTTTGGAATGTTTTTCCTCTCCCAAAAATGGTCACTACCGAAACATAGTAATACACTATAGTAAAAAAGTATTATATTAACCTGTTAAGATTGTGTTTCCTTCCCTTCTCTAAATAGTATTTTTACAAATGTTTCTTGAAGGTTTTCACAATTAAATCAATAAAAATGACATTTTTACCAAATTTCTAAAGTTAAATTTATACAATTCATCAAAATCATCCAAATGCAATTCTTTCTCTGTAAAATGCATAACACTGATCATATTGATTTCAGAGTTAATGATGGATGAAATTGAACATACATTTAACCAATCAGTATCATAACATTTTAGTTTATAATTCAATATACTTTATTTTTTACAAAACACCCAGTGTTTCGGTAGTGACAGCACTGTTTCGGTAGTGACCACAGTATTTTGTTTGCAAGGTTGTATCATATTCCCTCAACCTTATTGCTTAATCTTAACTCATAACATGCCTTATGTTGGGAATATTACAAACACAAATGTTTTGTGGTCAATAAAATCATTTTATTTTTGAAGACATAACAATTGTTCATGCATAACCATTTAAAGTACAAATATTACTTATCAATGGAAAATAATTACCCAAGTGGGTTCAGTAAAAGAGAAGAAGAAGAAAACATTGACAAATAACATTAATATTATGCTGTTGCTGTCAGGCTTCTGAACACTAACTAATGTATCCTCGAAAGGTCTGTAACAAATAGATTCAACATCTTAAAGAAAAATACACCAGAAAGTGATATGTAGTTGAATCTGAATGAATGAACTGATCATGAACACAAATTTCATCTCTTGCGCGCGCGCACACACACACACACACACACACACACACACGCACCAAAACATCTATGCAAAGGTGTCAAAAGAGGTGTCTAAAGATTTCATCTCTCACTCAGTCAAAAATGTCCGCTAGCCGCAATGCTAATTTTCGCTATGTTAAACTCCATTGACGTATGCAAAAAAAATTCACTTTTGGGGTCTTTCAGGATGGACGGGAGGTCCCTCCAAGGCAATGGTAAGGGAAACACTGAAAATAGATGATTGAACATTCCATTTTGCTAGCATAACTAAAGAATGCTAGCAAGCACATGGCTAGCAAACAGCTTTGAAAACATAATATTTTGCATAAAACCCCAAAAAGTTTACTTTATTGAAGAGAATATGTGTTCCATTATTAAAGTTACACACTGATTTTCAGACTTTGGAACACATTTATTTCAAAATGATGGGATTGAACTACTTACCATTCCATTTTGTCACTACCGAAATGATCACGTCACTACCGAAACTTTACCATATGTTTTGGTAGTGACAATTCTAGCTAACCTTGAGCATAACTAAAGAATGCTAGCAAGCACATGGTTAGCATACACATCTGTCACACGCCACGCGACACACCCTGGATGGGAACAGAGCAGTCCAGACACGGAGTGGAGTTTTTCGGTCTACGGACCGGACTTTTATTTATTTTATTTTCGGCGCGTTCTCTGTTCCCCCACTGGGCCGAGAACGAGCACCGGGAGCGTAAAATAATAAACACTAATAAACACAACTAAACACGTTACCCTAATTGCCGCGAAGCTTTTGGGTAACTAAATGAAAAGACCAAAACTAAATCACACAATATCGAACCGGCTCTTTCTTAGTCCGTTCGATATTTTCTTCACTTTGGTTCGCTTTTCTTTTGTTGTCCTTTCCTCGCTCCTCGGTCTCAAACGCCTCTCTGGTTCCAGCCACCTACTGAAGGGAACAGAGCAGTCTTAAAGCACACAGATGTAATTATTATCGACAGGACCGGTGTGTGCGCTTACTGCTCTGCCAGTAGGCGTGGCCGCTAATCGTCCTGATTAGCTGCTGAGACCGACGCCTTCCACAACATCTTTGAAGAGGTGTACACACATAAAAACATAATATTTTGCATAAAACCCCAAAAAGTTTACTTTATTGAAGAGAATATGTGTTCCATGGTGACAATTCTTAAAGTTACTGATTTTCAGACTTTGGAACATATTTATTTCAAAATGATGGGATTGAACTACTTACCATTCCATTTTGTCACTACCGAAATGATCACGTCACTACCGAAACTTTACCATATGTTTTGGTAGTGACAATTCTAGCTAACCTTGAGCATAACTAAAGAATGCTAGCAAGCACATGGTTAGCATACACATCTTAGTCCGTTCGATATTTTCTTCACTTTGGTTCGCTTTTTCTTTGTTGTCCTTTCCTCGCTCCTCGGTCTCAAACGCCTCTCTGGTTCCAGCCACCTACTGAAGGGAACAGAGCAGTCTTAAAGCACACAGATGTAATTATTATCGACAGGACCGGTGTGTGCGCTTACTGCTCTGCCAGTAGGCGTGGCCGCTAATCGTCCTGATTAGCTGCTGAGACCGACGCCTTCCACAACATCTTTGAAGAGGTGTACACACATAAAAACATAATATTTTGCATAAAACCCCAAAAAGTTTACTTAATTGAAGAGAATATGTGCTCGGTGGTGACAATTCTTAAAGTTACCGATTTTCAGACTTTGGAACATATTTATTTCAAAGGTATGGGATTTAGCTACGTACCATACAGCCATTAGGGACAGGGAGGCAGTGTCACTGCCTGGTCAAAAATGCAGGGGTGTGGCTAAAAACCAGGCTCAGCCAATGGACTAAAACTCTTGGGTTTCGGTAGTGACATGAAAACTTGGGACAAGATTTTTTTTGTATAGTTTTTTTATTTAAAAATTAAACCCACAATAAATCTAAATCTTTCAACTTCTGTTTAAACTTAATTATAAAGATCTTTGAAATAACAACATTGAACAAAATCTAAAAAATGTTTTATGTGTTATTTACATACATTTAAATTTAGGGGTCAGGGTTTGGCACAGCTACTTCCCAATAGAAAGTACCCTATAAATGATGTTTTTTATTTTATTTAGCTTATCACTATCTCATTTAATGCCTTGGGTTGAAATAGATCATAACATATTCTTAGTAAATATCTATGTCTGAATACTTAATTGTTTTGTTAAATAGTTTTTCTTGTTGTGGGACTGCACTTTGAACTAATTCGGTAGAATGCCCCATATACAATATAATTGTCTACCAAATTGGGAGAAAAACTGGAAAAAATCTGAATCAAATTAAAAAATAATAATAATTAAAAAAAGTCCAGTTGGTTGTGATAATTCATCAGATTGAATACAGCAGCCCACCCTGGGCTGGAGCCCACCAGCATTGCTTCAGCCCTTTTAATATTCCCCTTCCAATCAAGCCTACGCTCCACACAAAGAAACATCCACTCGCGCAAAAGCCCTTTCGTTTGTGGAGGAGATGGGAGCTGGCAGACTGTAATGGGGATGAAAGCTGTAACAGAGAGCAGAACAACGTGTCTGCTGGGCCCAGCCTCCCCTGCTGTGCGCTACTCCACATTCCCAGAACCGCACAGCGTCACACACCAGCCGCAATATCCACCACCCTGCAGTGCCCAGCCGCAAACCCGCTTCGTCACTTTTATGAAATAATCAATAATAAAGTACAAATAATTAACCTTTGAAAAAAATCACATTCTTGATCATTTGTTCTGCAGCGCCGTATTCCTCGTTGATAGATTGTGAACACTTGTCGTGTGCATGTTAAACAGGCACCCTCTGTGCCAAGAACTGCGTAGTTGCACAACTTTCTTCTGCTTAGAGATCAGTCCTTTGGTATCGTAGAAAAGAGAGACTATAGCAATGGTATTGATCGGTGAACAGAGATCAATGTAAATGTGACCGAAAGGAGGCAAAGGTGAGGGGGAGTTCTCCCATTTACATTACATTTACATTTTTGGCATTTAGCAGACGCTCTTATCCAGATCAACTTACAAGATGTGCATTCATAAATGATAAGATTAATCATGGTTAGTGCAAGAGATCAGTGCAGTAATACGGTAATAGACATCATTGTTGGCAGCTGCACATCGTACCTGTAACAAGGGAAGGAAAAGTTATTCGATTTTTTTTGAACAGTCATCAACATAGATACCTATTACAAAAAGCAGTATTAAATATGTAAGCAGTGGTGATAACAATTAGTTAAATGTACAGAGTCAGTGGTAGTGATGTCTGAAAAGGTGGGCTTTGAGTCTCTTGCAGAAGATGGCCAGTGATTCCGCGGGCCTGACCGAGCGCGGAAGATCGTCCCACCACCGAGGGGTCCGGACAGAAAAGAGGCGAGACCGTGAGGAGCGGGTGTCTGGGGCCCGGAGGGATGGGACAGTCAGTTTACCAGAGGAGGCAGAGGGGTCTGGCTGGTGTGGTGGGTGTGATGAGTGTACACTCCTTGCACACAAAATGCACTCATCTAACCAAACATGTTTAACGGGGCATCTACAGTGGGCATAAACATTATTCACCCTCTTTGGCATTTTATCTTCTTACTTCACAGAATCAAAATAGATTTTGGGGTGGTAGTGTAGTGTAATAGTTAGGGGGACTGGACTTGTTACTCAGAGGTTACTGGTTTGATTCCCAGGTGGGGGCACTACCGTTGTACCCTTGAGCTAAAGGTAAAGAAATGTAAACTCTGGATAAGAGCATCTACTAAATGCCTAAAATGTAAATTGATTTAATTGGGATTTCTTGCAACTGATCAGCACAAAATACTCTATAATTAAGGACACGCGTTTGTAATCACCTCTGTCAGGAAACTGCAGGTCTGTCCTCCAACACCAAGAGGTCGATGGAGGACATTCTGAAGCTACTTGTTAAGCAATCAACATATTACGATCTCAAGTAAACATTCAATGACCACAAATTAGGTGCGTATTGCAGTGTAGTAGACTAGTCAGCAGTTGGCGCTGTACACACCCACACATAATCATACTGAATGATTTGTAAGTAGGCTACTGAAAATATGTCTGTTGACACTTCTGTAGGACATATCATGCCCGTTCTGGAGCAAAGAAACTCATATGTTGAAATTAGTGAGCAGATATTTTTAAACCGCACACACTTATAAAAACAATTGAAAGCAAAAGGAAATACTTTTTGAAAGAAAGTTTTTTTGACAGACTAAAGGCAGAATAAAAATATAAAGAACACAATTATTATTGATGGGATGCCTTGATTTTTAAAATTCAGTTAAGGGAGCACAATATTTTATATTTTAGTGCTGAATTTAATCATCATCAGATAATTTGTTGTTTCCTCTTTCATGACTTTCAGGTGTAAAAACTTGTCCATAAGAGGAAACTCCCCTCTCAAAAACATCAATTTGTAGACTTCCGCCCTTGCACCAACACTCAGACTGGCACTTAATTGTATAATTGGTCATGTTCATTTGAGTAATTGCCACTAATTACTGAAAGTAGAGTGCCTACAGGGACGCCTTGAGGATCAGAAAGGAACTGCAGCTTCTTGAGAAAGGTGATGAAAAAAGCATGCCCTTATCTATAATGTCAAATAAAAAAACAACTCTAAAGCTTTTTCTTAATTAAGTACAAGTAAAAAAACAGACAATAATTAATTACATAAGTATTCACCTTTGATTATTGTTATATGTGCTGTGACATTCCAGATGCATGCCAGTTTCTGTTCTCTGTTTGAACTGGGCTCTTGTGTCAGCCTTCAACAGCTGGAAGATTCCTGCGGCCTCTTTACTTCCATAGGGCTGGTAATGCAGACTGTTATTTTGTAAGAGCGATTTGCAACAGAAACAGAGGTCTACCATTCCTTGTGCAGGAACATAAGAGCCAACGAGGGATCGTGATTCCAGGAATTAAAAGCAAAGCCACAACTGTTATTACCAGTTCTTGGAAAAATCTAAATGAGTTGCTTGGATCTGTGTTTTAGGAGAAAAAGCCTCTTATTTCCCTGGTGTGTTGCCTTTGGCCAGGCTAAATGTACGTGGATCAGGCACACTGATGCCCTGCCGTTAGAATGTGTCTGTACTGCCCCCTATTGTTTGAATGTGTCTGTACTGATGCCCTGCTGTTTGTCTGCGTTTGCTGTGTCTGTACTGATGCCGTGCTGCTCATGCTGGGGCAGTTGTCTCATCCTCTTCACTAATGTTCTTAAATCCTCCCTGTTCCTGTTCCTGCTCCTGCTCCTGTTCCTCTAACTCTTCCTCTTCCTGTCCCTGTACCTCTTCCTGTTCCTGCCCCTGTTCCTCTAACTCTTCTTCTTCCTGTCCCAGAAGAGGGTATGAGAATGTGCGTTAGGGAGCGTCTCAGAAGACGGTATGAGAATGTGCGTTAGGGAGGGTCTCTGAAAAGGGGATGAGAATGTGCGTTAGGGAGCGTCTCTGAAGAGGGTATGAGAATAGTGGCCCTAGGGAGCGTCTCAGAAGAGAGTGTGAGAATATGCGTTTGGGAGCATCTCAGAAGAGGGGATGAGAATATGTGTTAGGGAGCGTCTCAGAAGAGGGGATGAGAATGTGCGTTAGGGAGCGTCTCAGAAGAGGGTATGAGTATGGTGGCCCTAGGGAACGTCTCAGAAGAGGGGATGAGAATGTGCGTTAGGGAGTATCTCAGAAGAGGGTGTAGAGGGGCAGCGGATAGCGTAGCGGTCTAATGCATCGTATCTTGGCTGGTCTGATATGGTGTGCACTGCCTATCAGGGACACGGTTTGAAACCTGTCTCTATTAGACCGGCCCTGGTCGTCAGTCCCGATCGGGGTAGCGTTTGGCTGTCCGTCCCAGGGGGAGGGGGAAGGTTGAGCTGGCTTGGGTCCGCCGTGAAGCACGTATGGGAGTCTCCAGAATGTGGGTGGGCGAATTCCATCTTGAAGGAAGCGGAGTTCGTTGCCCTCGGAGAATTAGCTTGCCTCATAGAGACGAGCAGCAGACTTGTGTGGGGAGGGTAAATCGAAATAAATAGAGGGTGTAATTGGCTACCAAAATGAGAGAAAAAGGGGAAAAATTCCTAAACAAATGTTAAAAAAAAGGAAAAAGAAAGAAAGAAGAGGGTGTCAGAATGTACGCTCTGCATGTGCAATCCCGCTGGCAATGAGGACATGATGTCATTGATACAAAGAGCTTCAGAAAAAATACGCTCAGGACATTTTGTTCAATTCGCGAAAAATGTGTCCCCATATGTCCCCAAGTATTCTCATTGTCTGTTCACCACCGGCTAAAATAAAATCTATTTATATGAGATATATATATGTGTTTTGAGAGAGGACGGATGTACTGTACTGTATTTAGACCTCAGAACATGCAGCGTTATCAAAATATGTAATCATTTTTTATTATTATTTTAGCATGCCTGTATATCTACATTCAGTGGAAATTTTACTGAGATAGAGATTTATATAAGGTGTTGTGCACTGAATTATTTTACTCTTAGGTTGTTATTTGTAATCCCTCTATAGTGATTAAAAAGTCTTCAGCATTTTATAAACGCATCTTTCCAGCCAATCTGATCTAATGTAAGTGTTTTGATGGTGGATCTGAAAACACTCGTTGGGTTTTTGAGACGTTTTGGTGAGCCACACTCAAGATCCATTTCAATTTGCATGTGACCTAAATATTCCTTCTCTTTTCTGCTGACGAGATGTTTTCAAATCTCCATTTCACACCTCAGAGCCAGACCGAATGAATGTATCCTGTATTTAAGATAATAATCACTTCATAGTGACACACTACTCAGTGGCCTACATATTCCATAGTGTGTCGGAGCCTGTAGATCACTTTCATTTGCAGTCCTGTGTGGCTCCATGTATTTTATCGTACGATGAAAGAGATCAGTTTTACATTTAAAGATTAAAATATAACCATAATCTTCTCCATCCCACTGCATAGACACAGGCACACACACACACACACACCTACACTCTCATACATCCACACACTCTCTCTCATACACACTCTCACACACACACACACACACACACACACACACTCATACATCCACACACTCTCACATACACACACACCTACACATACACTCTCATACATCCATACACTCTCACACACGCACACACCCACACATGAACACATGCAGACACACCGCTCTACCCACAGACTGCGCAGTCACACGCAGACACACGCAGTCACAAGCAGACACACACAGACACACATACACACACACACAGACACACGCAGACACACACAGACACACCGCTCTCCCCACAGAACTGACAGCATTGCTCCCTGGGGTGCTGTTGTGACCCACTGTGTGCCACGTGGCCAAAACGACATGTTCCCTGTCAAAAAACAGCACCCCCTGTGGCCAATTAGAGCAACTGCACTGCCCCATGCCCCGCACTGTATGTGATGCTGTTTAATCATGGGAAGTCTAAATCTGTTCTTCGTGCTGTAATATATCTCCTGAAAACGATCACCAATCTCTTCTGGAGTGCGTATATCAGAGACGGGTGCTGCTCTAATATCCAAACCTTTGAAGCCTCGACTTCAATTAATTGCTAAATATTTAAAGCGACGATACAATGACAGACTAAAAAAGAAGGGGATCTGTCTGTCTGTCCTCACCGGAATACTTCTGGACCCCTCTGCTGAAGACGTTTCATTCTTGGCTCGAGCTGCCAATGGCAATGCCCTGACACCTCCTTAAAAAGCAAACCTCAAAGGGCTCATCACTGTCTTATTTATAGCCCTACGCTTTCTACTGCCTACTGTCATTTTTGCATATTTTAATTCTGCCTAATATAATGCACTTACATGAAAATGCAGAAATCTCAGTAGATAGGTAGGAAACCAAACCTAAAGTTCTGGGATTACACATGTATTTGAAAATACCAACATGGCAGAATATCGAATGCCTGGAATGAATAACGGGAACTCTTAAGACATTAAGGATAAATGTCATAATTTTTCCAAACACCTTTTAACCCTCTGTGGAACATCACAAATCGCATCAGAACAGGCCCGTACCTGCAAACTGAAAACAAAGCCACGATCCCCATTAGCCCGCATTTAAACATCGGATAGGGGGCCCCGGGTAGCGTAGCGGTCTAACGCACTCTGCCGGGAGTGCGAGCTGCCTACTGTAGTCACGATTCGAAACTCGACTGTGTCAGTCCAACTCTGGCCAGGAGCCATGATTGGAGGCGGCTTTTGGTTGTCCGCCCCAGGGGAGGGGGGAAGGAAAGTCGGCATGAGCTCACTGAGGAGCAGTAAGGCGTTCCTAAAGAGCAGGTGGGCGAAGTCCCGTCTCGGAGGAGGCGGATCATTGCCGGCCTCGGGGATAATAGCTTGGCCCGGAGGACAGGCGGCAGGCTCATGAGGGGAGGGAGAATCAAAATAAATAGAGGGTTGAATTGGGCTACTAAATTGGGAGAAATACAGGGAAAAAATTGGAAACAAATTTTCAAAAATAATAAAGAAAACATCTCATCAGGTGAGACGAATCAAACCTTTTCATAGCGCTGACATTAGAGACATTCTGAAAGTTCAAACGGTCTCCCCCGTGGTGACTGTGAGCTGCACATTAGCAGCAACGCATGCCTCTTGGCAAAAGGGAAAAGAATTCACCCCGCTGCTCGACCTACCACAGAGCATCATGTCGGATCTGGAAAGATCAATAGCTGTTCGACACACGTGTGATATTTCATCTGCGAGGCGGATATGAGGACGGCCCCCCCTCGCGCTTTACACGCCAGAGACCAGCTGGCCGACGCGGTCACGTGACGTGTTGGACAACGCGAGGGTGTGTTAAACCAGCGCCAATCTGCTGAGAGCTGGATCACCGTCGAGGAGAGGAGAGGAGAGGAGGGATTCTGCGCTTGGAGAGGCCTGTTCCTGTCTGAGGGGGCCCGCTGTCCCGCCGGGCTGTTTCTGTGAGCTTCAGGGGGAAGGGGGACGACTGCAGGGGGGGCTACTGCTCCACACGGTGACTCTCCGTGAACGCTGCAACCGGCTGCGATGATATTGTTGCCGATGAAAATGAGTAAGTCAAACAACATCATGTCTCCACTGGGCTGTCCGTCGTCTGTCTTAATCGCATCTGGGAAGAAACGTTCGGTTTGGAGAAGTTAGGTAACATCTTCACTGTGGATTGAGTAAAACATTTCATTGTGTACAGGAAGTGAACAAAAAAATGTAAACACTTTCTTTTTTAAACATTTTTTAGGCATTTAGCAGATGCTCTTATCCAGAGCGACTTACACAGTTTACATTTCTTTACATACAATCCATTTATACAACTGGATATTTTACCGAAGCAATTCAGGTTAAGTACTTTGCTCAATGGTACAACGGCAATGCTCCACTTGGGAATTGAACCAGCAACCTCTCGGTTTCAAATCCAGTTCCCTAACCATTACCCTACACTGCTGCCCCACCAATGTACAGTCACCAAACACCAATGTAAAGTCACTTACTGTAATAGGGTGTTGGGCCACCATATGTGGCCAGTACTGTCTGTGTGCACCATGGCATACAGTTTACAAGCGTCTGACATTCTGCAGAAGGAATACGACACCAGAGTTCCACAAGAAAGTTAATCAACAAATGTTCAGTTGATGAAAGTGGAAAACGACCATGACATGTGGATAACATCAGTGTCATGTTCCTCTGGGCACCATTATGTTGTGATTGACCTCAACCTTGCCTTCTCAGTGTATGAGTGCACCCAAAGCATGCCAGGAAAATGCATCCCACACCATTACAGAACCACCAGAACCCTTCACCCCACACCATTCCAAAACCACCAGAACCTTTCACCCCACACCATTACAGAACCACTAGAACCCTTCACCCCACACCATAACAGAACCACCAGAACCCTTCACCCCACACCATTCCAGAACCACCAGAACCCTTTCACCCCACACTATTACAGAACCACCAGAACCTTTCACCCACCATTACAGAACCACCAGAACCCTTTACCCCACACCATTCCAGAACCACCAGAACCCTTCACCCCACACCATTCCAGAACCACCAGAACCCTTCACCCCACACCATAACAGAACCACCAGAAACCTTCACCCCACACCATTCCAGAACCCTTCACTGCCGGAACATGGCTGTGTGTCCATTTTTTGGTTCACTACCTGTAGCTGAACATTGCTCTAACAATGCATCAGCAATGCAGCAATGCAGCATCAGCTCTAACATTAGGCAGCACAGTAACCTCTCTCCCAAGTGCACAGTGCAGAATTAGACATTTCTTTACACTATCACCAATCAATTTGGCGACAGTAAGTTATGATAGATATGACTGGAATGTGAAGGTGATTAGCTGCCCAGGTAATGGTTAAAGGTCCACCAACATCCACTGCTGTTTGCTAAATGGACCATGTAGCGTCGCATAAGTGACACTCCCAAAGAACGCTTCGTTTGAGGAAGTTAGAGCTGTCCAAGTCTGAGATTCTGCAGACAGGTTAGATAGTAAATCAAAATAAATAGAGGGTGTAATTGGCTACTAAATTGTAAGAAAAACAGGAAAAAATCTGAAAAATAAATTAAAAAATAAAATAAAATGGGAACTCCCAGCAGAGACTGTAAATGTGTCGTTTTAAATATATAGCAATATTAAAATGGAGGAGATATTAATCGGGCGTGTCTGTACTTCGGTGGAGGCCACAGAGTGGCTCATATAGCTGCAGTCTTTGTGACTTTGTCTGTCTGCAGTCCGTCATGTCAGCCTGACAGCGAGCTGTGGACAGGTGTCCTCAAATGACCCTCTTTGCCTCTCTGAGGCATCATCCGTTCCAGATCACAGGGCCCCGTCTCCGTCACAGGTAACTGCCCACGGATAGAGACTCATTCCACCCCTGCCCAGCTCGCGCGCAATCACACAATCACACACACACACACACACACACACACACACACACACACACACACACACACACAATACAATCTCACATCAAAAACACAATCACAAAACAGCACAATCACACAATCACACATCACACGTCAGCAACACAATTACACAGCACACATCGACACACAATCACACAGCACAATCACACACACACACACACATCAACAGCACTATTACACAATCACACAACACAATATACATCAACACAATCACAATCACACAAAACAACACAATCACACACACATATCAACAGCACAATCACACATCAACACAATCACACAGCACAATCACACATCAACACAATCACACAGCACAATACACATCAACAACACAATCACACAACACAATGACACAATCACACAACCATACAACACAATGACACAATCACACAACACAATGACACAATCACACCGCACAATCACACAATCACACAACACACATCCACAGCCGAGCTTTGTGTGAGCCTCCGTTTCCCCGATCCCTTCCAGCTGTCCAGCAGAGCTCAGTTTTTCCATCACATTTTTAACAAATCGCAATTGAGGCTGAAACGAAAACGCACGCAGAGCAGAGCTTCCCTCTGTTTATTCTGACGCTTTGCCCCCGACGTGTTTCTAACGGCTGGACATTAAACATTAAATGAGAACATTGTTACGGCTTCCAGGGAAAGGCTATGAGATGGAAACAGATGCAAGGAAAAAAGAACACAGAGGACCTTTCCCAAAAGCAGCCCTGGTTACACCGTCCCTAACAAACAGAGCCGGGAGCGCCCGGCCGGCCTTGCAGCGAAACGCCTTTTCATCATGTCCAGCTCAGCCACAGCTACGGAATATGGCTCACTGTTTACAAACAAACCTTTCATATTTTAGCACTGAATTTGAGTTTGGAAAGGAGTTGAGCAAGTGTAGCAGCCGATCTTTTCTGAGACCAGAAAAAAGAACTGCACCATACTGGTTTACATTTTTTGTAACAAAGAATGCACAGAAACTGCAGCAGATATTACACGTTGACTATATATGAGACATGGGCAGATTAGGGGTGGAGAGGTTGACAGTGTATTGCACTATGAAATCATAAAACTGTCAATATGTGGAATACAACCAGGCTTTCTACAAAGAGTTCTGTAGATGGTCACATAAGAAACAGTCTTGTCCGTCACCCGGTCACTTTTCTTAATTTATTCATCGAATGAGTGGCTCCCTCAGAGGTGAACGGCAGTTCTCATGGTTTACCTCTAGAGGGCAACGGCAATTAAAATGCATGCCGCTTTTTGGAGGGTTTATGTTCAATAGAAGAATGTGCATTTGTTGCATTTAAAAACGATGTTTTAAAGCAATATCACCCGCATGCCTTTCTGTTTTGAATTTGGTTCGCTACCATATCTTTGCAGATCTGGAAAGTTGTGGAAACTCCCGTTTTTATGGCCGACAATTCCTTCAGCTGGGAATGATGAAAAATGGAGATGGAGAGGAGGAATGGAATGTGTGCAGGATTTCTGACCCTCGTCCCTGACAGCAGTGAAGAGGGAATCAGGGAACTCTTTCACATCTAATGCTCCGACGCAATGACGTCATTTCTGACATCAGACCCAGATCATTTCTGAATCCAGTTTCTTTTTCTTTCTTTTGCAATATGGAGAAAGAAAAAAACAAATTTGCAAAACGTGAAGTTTTATTTCCAAAATGTAAGCAACAGATTACACAGGTACCTTTTTTTGGCAAATGCAATCCTAAACTTCAAAATGAATCACTCACATACTCACACTCCATCTACCCCTAAAATACAAAAAATATAGATATCATAAGGAACACATATTGAAATGGCCACAAGGGGGGAAAAATGTCAGTTATTCAAAACAATCGGCTGATGTACGGAAAGTATAAACGAGACAGTGTGCCTTTGTTTTCATCGTTCCTGTTTTATCAAATTGTGCAAGATTTAATACTAAGGCGCTGGTCTTGACATAATGAACTGGCACATGAAAACACACACCAGATCTGAGCTCACTGTGGGTGCTATGTAGCAAACTGTGTGTGTGTGTGTGTGTGTGTGTGTGTGTGTGTGTAGAGAGTGTGTGTGTGAACGTGTGTGTGTCTGTGCGTGTGTGAGTGTGTGTGAGTGTAGGGGTGTGTGGCGGGGAACACAAAGAGAACATGGATAGGTTTTGAAAAGGGCATGCAACTACAAACTAAAGGAAAAGGCCTTATTTATGCCGATAGCTTTCATGGTAGCAAAAGCAAACAACCAAAAAAGAGGATTTTAACCGTTAAGGCAAGATTATCTGGAATGGTACCCGACTGCAATGACAGTACACATACCAGTGTTCTGGGTACAGAAATGGATGGATGATTATGATACATTTAACAACATTTCCACTGTTTATGTTTTGGGGTTTTTTTTCTTATCAAAGGTGAGGTGTTACCCAACCATTGTCAGTTAATTTCAATAAAAATAGGAGAGAAAAATAACAATGTCAGTCAAAGGGAAATATGATCAATACAACTACAATAAATAAGATCTAATTACATTGCAACTCCAAAATCAGACAATCCCTTGTCTTTTCAGCTGCACACCCGACCCAACCCCACCCCACCCCACCCTCCACGCCCAAAATGAAAAATAACACTTACACTGAAATCACTTTTTTCGTGAAGGTGTTCTCCAACACTGTTGGCCACCTGGGACACGTTTTTTTCCATTACTTACAGCAAATGACATTTCTTTTGTAAATTAAAGCATTCATTGTTCAATATGAAAAATAACCAAAGATGTCTTTGCAATGCCACCGTCAGGGGAAAAGAAATCCATGTCATTATCTTCTATTTAGTGCAACTTTTAAATGTAATACAAATCCCATGATTCCTCAGAGGTCATCGTTTTTTGTTTTGTTTTTTCCCCCACAAAATTCATAGTTTATAGAAAAATCCTCAAATATCTGATGCACAGGGTTCATCCTTTTATTTTGTTCCGTTTTTCTTCCACAGCTTCCAACAGTGTTTCCACAGCAACGGTTTACTAGAACATAAACAGTGGAGGCCCCCTCCCCCTCCATCCCAACACACAGATTATTCCACAGATGTCCTCCCCTCCACATCCTGAAAACGAGGGACCTGCCAGCCTAAACATCTGCCAGCGTTGAGAAGGCAGAAGCGCCCCGGTAACACAACCCCCCCGAAATCGAACCCGGGCCTTCATATAACGCAGTAGGGTTCCCTAGGTAACCTGGACTTCCTGCAGTAGAGCAGTGTGGCGCTGAAGCACCGCCTCAGCTCCCTGTTGGAGAAGATGCAGATGAAGGGGTTGACCCCCGCCTGGGCGAAGCTCATCCAGACGGCGGCGGTCAGGTACCCCCCGGGCACGGCCGGGCCGCGGGCGAACACCCTCCAGTAGCACGCCACCAGGTAGGGCCCCCACAGCGCCAGGAACAGGAAGGTCACCAGGTAGAACATCCTGCTGATCCTCTTCTCCGTCTTGAACTCGTCCAGCACCAGCAGCCTCCGCCGGCCCGCCGCGCTGCTCGTCTGCCGGATGCCCAGCAGGGTGGGCGGGGTCGGGCCCCTGCCGAAGCCCGCCAGCCAGTTGGCCGCCGCCTGGCCGCTCGCCCCGGGCCCGTGGAACGTCCAGTTCTGGCTGACGGCCGGCACGAACTGCACCGGCTTCATCTTCCTGCGGTCGTGGACGAAGAAGATGAGCTTGAGGTAGACGAGCTGGGTGGCGAGCAGGATGAGCGCCAGCAGCAGCATGAAGCCCAGCGAGTCGTTGGCCGGAACGAGCGGTGCTGGAAGGTGCACTGCTCCTCCTCGCGGATGAACGAGTACGTCCCCACGTCCAGCACCGGCGGGAAGGCCATGGCCACCGACAGCGTCCACACCATGCACACGACCGCCAGGCAGGTCCAGAAGGTGAGCCGCTTGGTGTAGAAGCGGTGGTGGGCGATGGCCAGGTAGCGGGTGACGCTGACGCAGAACAGCATGAAGGCGGTGTGGAAGCAGGAGAGCACGCCCAGGAAGGCGATCACCTTGCAGGTGAGCGAGCCGTACGTCCAGGCGGAGCCATTCTTCACCGAGGTGAAGACGAAGGGGAAGCAGACGGCCGAGCGCAGGATGTCCGACACGCACAGGTCCAGCAGGAAGTAGTAGGGCGCCCGGTGCAGGCTCCGGTCTTTGACGAGCAGGATGGAGATCAGGAGGTTTCCCACCACGCCCACGCCGATGATGAAGCCCAGCGAGGTCAGTTTGAGGAAGGTGGCGAGGGGGGACGCGTGCTGCAGGAAGCTGTGGTCGGCCGCATGGCTGTAGTTCGCCATAGATGGAGGGATCATATAGATAAGCGCTTCAATCGCATCTCATGATCCAGAGGCACTGGGGAGGAGACAGATCCATTTGATGTGCTTTTAAAAATACGATCCCAGGGGCTTGAAAGCAGGTCTCTCTCTCTCTCTTCTAAGGCATCCTTTGTTCTTTTTGGCTCATCACACCGAAATCCCCTGTAAAAATACCGATTCCACCGGATAAGGACTTCTCCTCACAGACTAAACTGGTTTGATTACATTGCTGAGGCTACGGCAGGCATGAAGAGCAGCTACGTTAAGACATAACCCGATATATATATATATATTTCTTTAATTTCCCTCATTCGTGTTCCATTTCAGTGATGTTGCACATTGCATTTAAAATGGTATGCAGTCAATACACAGCAGCGGCCCTAGTCTTGCCTCGTCCGTCTATTCGGTGGGATAAAATACAGATATTAATCCCGATTCGAATATAATAGCCAAATTAACACTCTTTGTGTCCGTGCCTTTTTATACGTAGGCGATACACAACCGCAAAACATGAACAAAAAAGAGACAGATTCTTCCAATCATCATTAAAAAGCGACGCATGTTCCGTTTGTGTTGTCATATAGCTCAGAACAAAGGATTAAAATGAGGCTAAGTCGGGTTACATCCAATAACGCGTGAAACATTAATACGAATGCAGCAAGGAAGCTGTTGATCACACCCCAAAAAAACCTGCAAAATGCATCCATCTAACCCGGAGCAGGCTCTTCTGTTTAGCTGTCGAATTTATTTGTTGAAAATTAATAGAGGTTGCATACAAAATTCACAATTAACGTTTTTTGGTTTTTTTCCCTGTTCAAACGTTACTGGAATTACTCACCGGAACTTAATAAGGCACTGTTTTGGATAACGTGGAGATTAAGCAGGTCTATTATCAAGCTTATTAAATTCCTGGTAAGGCTCGTGACAAAACAAACCCACATACTAGCAAAGAAAGCCATATCGGATATGAAATATCGGCGGTGTATATCTGTATTTGTTCTTTTACATCAGCTATATATTTCATCTGAGCCTCCCGATCTTGAAATATCACCTAAATGTGAACTAAGGAATCAATCATCACAAAGGATAAATACCTGTGAAATGTATTTTTTCATATATGTATGACAAATACCTAGCTATATACACATTTTTCATTTATAAATTATTGCTGTAGCCTACAATACGGGGCATTAATGTGAAATGCCAGGTTTTCTATATGTAGGCTACGATTTTAAGCGCACACAGCTTTTAAACAATGAAACCCACCGCAGACTGGTGTCTTTCCCAAGCCCTTTCTGTCATGCGATCATCGCGGTTCTGTCACTAAAATGTTGGATTGCACGTAAATACACAGTGTAGCTAAACGGTACGTCAAGCACAACTATTCTAAGTGCGAGCCGTGTATTGACTGCAATTTATGCGACCATTAAACGCCAACAGAATGCTAAAACGACCGCTAAGATATTAATTAATACCCCTACCTGTTGATTTCCCTGTTTGTTTCCCTGGAGGTTAATTACATAGTAGAAGTCACTTTGCTGTATATAAAAAAAAAGAATGGGTTTGTTGCCCGTTCTCCTTTTACCCACCGTGAATATACAGTATAGCTACCACACGCAGGGCGCATGCGCGCTGATCCAAGCCGCGTCTTGTCTCTCGTTGCAGTCGCGCAAACATCTGCTCAGTGCGAGCATCACCAGTCCTCCCTTGCATTCCCCTTCATCCATTATACAGCCGGGCATGTGCTGTCCGCTCACTCATTTCGACTGAGGCACCCCCCTATTCATTCGGGGCCCATTTGCTGTGCATTTATCTCTGCTCACGTGCGTAATGGGAAATGTCTACATATACAAAACATCGTTTGACAAACATTTCCCCCTGAAGCAATGTGGCTCTCCCAGCGCACGACACGCAGATTGGAGTCCTGCATGTTTGTCTATGCATGTCATCAATCAATTACCTGCTGATTGATGACATGCAATTGCCATGGATTGGTTGATAATAAATGCTATCTTGGTTTTTTGAAAAACTATATAATTATGGCCACGGATGTGTTAAACTACCGGTTTAAATCAAACGGTAGTTCATCTCAGGACAGCCTACCCACAGCATGCATTATTGACGCATGCAGGCCAGTAGAGACGCTTACTGGTAGATTGTGTTATATTAATGTAAAAAGAAACCACAGAACATACCATCACCATCATTCTTGCTTTCTTCCACAAAATGTTTATATAATTCTTCCCACTTTATCAATCTTTCATCCAATTGTATGGAAAAAAAGAATGGTCTTACATGAAGGAAAATATTCAGGCACAAATCACAGTAAACAGTATGGTGAAAGGGTAAATATATATCTATATATACATATATATACAGGGCAGAGTAAGTCTTGATTATTTTAGTGAGGGCTTAATATATCGCTCCATACATACTTGTAGATGTGGCTGTTATTGTGAGGAGGAACACCAATGTTGGGATTTGTGTAAACATTTAAAAAATATATGTCATTCATTAGTAATCTCACAAAACAAGGCCAGTTAAGACGGTTAAACTTCTCCCTCTCAAGTGATCGAACAACAAAGTAGGTATCTGACTGATGTAGATCACCTGATGAAAGGATAAAAACACTGTGCAATGGCTTGCACTAAAGACATTATTATAATGCACTATTATTTGTAGCAGTATTGGCAGCAGGGCAGCATAGTAGTGAAGGAATTGGGATCATAAGTCAGACATTGCAGGTTAAAATGTTCTAATAATAATAATAATATGCACGTCACTCTGGATGAAGGTGTCTAACACTAAGGGGATTTTGGGGTGGTCACATACCAGTGTTAAATCTAGCAGCACTTGAATACATATGATTTTACCTCGTTGAAAATCATTTGTTATGAGCAGAATATAGAACATTTGAACTGTCCTGTGATCAGTGGGACCGGTCAGCCACCCAATTCAATCCTGGGCAAAGTTTGGCAGGACAAAAAGATGTCAGCCCTTGTCATTCTTCCACCTTGATTGTGAATTATGGGACTCCAATGCAGAATCAGTTTTCTGTCTCATTCAGTCAGTCTGATTTAAAGTAGAAGTGGGCTATCAACCTTTCCCAGAACATCCCTAATAATCAGCTGAAATCAGAGTTTGAAGATTCACAGGGTAGCTACACGTTGTCAGTCTTCATAGAGTTTAAATGTATGCATGTATGTATGTATATAAATGTTTTAACTGATAATATGGTCCATTACAAAAATCAAATATCTGGTCCTCTGACTAATGTAACTTTACTTTCTTTGAGTTTGATTTTAAAATTTGAAGTTTGATTCACAATCCACTGGAAAAAAATGAATTCATTAATTAAAATCAAGCCTTAATGCAATTTTCACAAAACAGGAAATACTCTGCTTTTCTACTAATCATCTATTAGCATGGCAACATGTCCAGATCTTTTGTATCCCATACTATTTGCGTTTATTATATTAGTAAGCAAAGAAAGGCACATTAATCATGACAAACACAATCGCTATCAAATGAAGTGTGCTGTTAATAACCACATTCATCAGCAAATGTGGGCGTTTTATTCATCCACATTTTAAACGCAACACAAAACGAAACCAGAAATGGCGAAAACGGAAGCAACAGATTAGGCTGAACGCCAAATGCAGAGTTAAGTGTCAGGGAGCATCGACACAAACATTAATGCCACATTATCGCAAAACTCATGTGCTCATGTTTCATTAATCTCCGGATACAGTCTTTCTTGGTCACGGTTCCCGATCTGCCACCAGTATTTTCTCTCCGCTCCTCGGCCGAATCTGCGATACCCGGCGATGTTCCTGAGTATACTTCTTCCTGGTCACGTTGAACGCATCATCCCTTTTAAAATGCGAGATCCCTTAGTTTGGTATACCTCTGCTTCGGGTGGAAGCATGCAGTCTCAGGATTGGTGATGAGCGGTTGACGGCCAGAGCAGAACACATGTTCGATACCGCGGGCACGCCGCCACACGGTTCGGGTATGGGTTCGCGTCTCAAAAGCGTCCATTTGTCCTGCGCGCATACCACCCTAGGCAAGCGCACAAACCCACCACAGAGATGGCCATCCCCAGCAGAAGAGCCACGGCATCGCCTCCGTCAATCGCCTCCACAGGTGCTATAAAAACAAGAAAGAGAAGCCACAGCATTGCAGAAACACCGGAGAACTCGGAAGAGGAAGCCATGTTGTGTTGCTCTCGGAGTTGGTCAGATGGTCGCAGTGACGGTGTGTCAGATGACACTCGGACTAGGAGCCAATTATATTGTTTCGTTGATGTTGCCATGACGGTAATTATCCTCAGTGTTCTGGTCCAGAACAAATGGACTGGTTCCAGGACAAATGCCAATAAGTCTATTGTTTTATGGGGTTTTTTTAACGATAAAGCTAATTCCGAATATTTTTTGGTCAATAAGAAAATACGATTAGTATCGACACAAATAATATTAACATAAGCCATTCGATACTATACCAGTTCTCATTTTATTCTACTGGTCTTCTGAGAAATCTTGTTTCTATGCTGTTTCACCATGGGGTTTTGAATAGCAGCAGAATCGTTTCAAGAATGATGTGCATACATGTAATAATACAATAATAATTTAAAAAAATAACAAAGTGGTTCTGTGTTGCTCAGTAGGTAGAGCATGGTTATGTGTGGCTCAGTAGGTAGAGCATGGCGCTCATAACGCTTAGGTTGTGTTTTGATTCCCAGTGGGATGACATGTACTGAAAAAATGACATATATTAATAATAATTCATATGCGTTTTCATACAACAAGCTTCCCTAAGGTTTATTTAAAAATTGACTTATCAAGATCTGTTTCCAGCTTGTATTGGGATAGTACTCCATAGCACAACCAAAGAAGGGGACTTAAGGTTAATTAATTAACTTAAGGTTAATTAGTAATTATGTCAGTCCAGGGACTCAGAAAGTCTTCAGGATGAATGACAGCAAGTCTTTTTTTAACCTCCCTCAGTACTCTTCCTCAACTAAAGCTCTCGTCGAATAAATCATTAAAACAAATGACCTATCTTATAGGTTAATAAAACATATCTGTCTGTCTTGTGCACATTTTTGACCCTGTAGCTATTCAAAAACCCTTTAAAGAGACACACTGTTTAATACAGTCATTATTTAGCATTAATATTTGATGTACAATACAAATGCAAATTCTGATCATGCTTTGCAGCTGATGGAATATGTCATATAAAGTGTTTTTATTTGGTTTGTCCACATTAATTAGACCGGTGTCAGGGCACAAGCTGTGGCCATTTTCCCTCACCCTGTCAGCAGTCAGGTGAAATGTTGTACCCGCTCGAGGGCGGTTCAATATTCAGTAGTACCAGTTAATTCCAGTATTCGATCTAAATGTGCAATATGAACAAAAATATAGAACATTAGAACTGAAAGCAAGTGAACACCTGTTCATAGACTGTTGGGTGGAATCCTGATTTTTACATGTTACACAAGGTAATTGGAATGAGTTTTTCCGCATATCTCTCCTAAGAGAGATCTGAGTGCAGGGTCAGCCATAGTACAGCACCCCTGGAGCAGATTAGGGGTTCAGTGCCTTGCTCAAGGGCACTTTGGCAGTGCCCCAGGAAGTGAACTAGCATCCCTCCAGTTTCCAGTTCATTGTTTTTTCGTTGGCCTTTCTGGGATTTTAACCAGCAACCCTCCACTTGCCAGCCCGTGTCACTAACCACTGAACCACTGCTGCCCTGGTGCATACAATTTAAATGGCGCCATACAATTATACTGGACTGTACCACTGTCTGCAGGAGGAGGAGTGGGAGTGGGGGGAGGGGGGTGAGTGGAAATGGGGGTATGTGAGTGAGATCAGTAGTAAATAAAGGATCGCTGGGCAGGTGTCACTACACCATGGCCCTTCTGCAGTCTCCACACAATGATATCACCAAATACAAAATAACTTTAGACAGAGTTCCTTAATTATGTGCAGCTGTAGCAGTTTTGTTATGAAAAGGGCAAAATATATTAAAAAAACATTTAAGGCGCTCTTCTTGTGGAAAAGTCTCGGCAAGAGTAATAAAAACACACCTGGCCTATGCATTGTGGCTCAAAAAGACTTCATCAGGGTACTACCCGTAACCCTAACCCTAACCCTGTCCCATAGTGGTGTCCTACGAAGGCTGTCTGAGCCACAACACATAGGTCCAGTGTGTTTTTATTACTCAGGGCCAGATGTATTTAAGGCTTTTAACTTTTCCCACATAAAGAGAGCCTTGGATGTTTTCAATAGTTCACCCTTTTCATGACCAAGCTACCGACTATAGCTTGAGTTATTTTAGGCGAACTTGAGGAAATGACTTGACTTAACTGTAATAATTCCACAATCCACATCAGTACTTGGAGGAGCTACTTTTTATGGTGCTATATATCTTTCTGAGCAGTATTAATCATAATTCAAATGAGCTACAAGACCTATCAATTCATTCATTTGTTCTGTAATTAAAATCTAATTAAATATTGAGTACAGAGAACTGTGCCCGGGGGCTTTTTTTGCACCAACAATAATGGATCTATTTAAAATGAAAATATGTCACTCAGATAAGCATCTCCCAAATCATGAATAATGGTAAGATTAATTGATAACAATAACAGTTATAGTTATAACAACAGAATAACAAGACAAATAAGCCAATTTACAAAACAAAGGGAGAGATAATTATGATCAAAATGATTCGTTTTCTCCCAGCTGTAATAATCCAGCCTTTGAATCGTCGTTTGAGCACAGCTGCTGTGCGTTCATTTTGACCCTCACCACAACATCGTCAACTCATTCTGTTTAGAGGAAACATCTAATAATTGTGCTTTAACATGTGACCTGCAGGTAAAATGGCCTTCAGCTATGTACAGCTGACAGATAAGCAAATATTCACTATAGTATTTTACCACAAAAATATGATTGTTATGATAGGTTTCTTGGAGGAATTTTAAAAGTTCCCTTGATTGGATGCTGGAGGATTTAAACTTAGTTTTTTACATGTTTGTAATTTTTTATATTCAAAGGAATTTTTTTCAATCAATCAAGATAAAATTGGAATAAATGTCTACGCTTCATATTATAGCCTTTTAATTTGTGAACACCAATAAGCAATAAGACTGCCAATAGAGATAGGAGAGCTTCCTGATCCCTGCAATGGGTGGAGTTATGATGCACTATTAATTATTGACCAATCAAAATGGTTTGCTCTCTACAGAAAAACACTATGATTGGTTGTAATAAGTAGGCTGTTGACAATATAAGATGGTGCTGCCCATTTTATGATTCGTGAAGATTTTCTGCCAGCAGATATAGATGGTGAATGGTGACTGAACAACATGGTGGGTATTCTGTAAGACGGGTGTGCTACTGTAGCTAACATCTGAACTCTCTAAAACTCCAACTACCTCACATTTAGTTTTCTGTGGGTAAAACATCTATAATTAGTTCAAAGTTTCATGAATCATTCGATGTATTTTTGCTATGATCCGCTTGTTTAAAGGATACCATGCAGTGTAGATAAGAAATGGAATAAGGCCATGGAAATGGCTAGGAAGTTTCCAGAGAACACGTTTCACCAGTAATAAAATTAGAGAAACCCGAACAGTATCTGAAATATTTACCTTGTAAGATTGCCACAGCGTTGCCTGCCCGTCCTGTCGGCGCCACAGAGTGGGTTTGGGATTAATAACGCGAGCAGAGATGGCACTGTGGATCCGAGTGGCCCATTAGGGTGCCGGCCATGTGCCCGTGGAGATGAATGGCCCTGTCCTGACCCGATAGATAAACATGTTCACGTCCGCTCCCCCTGTCTGGGGGAGAGATAAACAGGGCGGTGTCAGAAGGCCCTGGGAAACGGTGGGGACGCTCGGGCCAAAGTGAGGGGGCTGTTGGCGTGACAACATTGGCTGCACCTGCTGGGCACAGGTGACAGGTGACTGGTCTTCAGACAGGTGTAGTCAAGCGGTAGAGTACAGGTGTACAGGTGACTGCTAGGACTCATCAGGTAGGGAGCCACACTGGAACATTTTGTGTTTCAAGGGTCTCATTTGGGGACTGTGTGTGTCTGTATGTGTGTGTGTGTGTATATATATATGTGTGTGTGTGTGTGTGTGTGTGTGTGTGTATATGTATGTATGTGTGTGTATATGTGTATGTGTCTGTGTGTGTGTGTGTGTGTGTGTGTGTGTGTGTGTGTGTGTGTGTGTGTGTGTGTGTGTGTGTGTGTGTGTGTGTATCTGTGTGTGTGTGTGCATTTGTTAGTGTAATAATAATAATAATAATAATGAATTTTATTCTGGACACCCAAAGTCACTTTACATAAAAGTGTATGTGGTTTTCCAGGTCCAATTACGTCAATGTCCTGACTGCCATTAAAGTTACTCTGCTCATCAATTCAAATCATCTTTAATAATGAATGGCTTTTGCTTGTGCTTAAAGAATTAGCATGTGTGATATTTTATGTAGCGAATGTAGTCGGGTAAAAGGTTTACTCAATACATCAATTACACCAGCTTATCTTCTTCCGAGGGGCACTGATGACAAATCATTATGAGTACGGAAGGATTATAAAGGTTAATACGGTTTGTTGAATTGAGTGTACACTGAGTAAACACATGTTTATTTGGTTCCAAATGCTTTTTGGCAGCTCTTGAAATGACACTGTCCCTTGGACTGAGTGGCTCCTGCAGTAACAACGTTTCATAAATCCAAGCGATACAGTGGCAGCCAATATTTAAAAAAATGCCTGCTCAGTTCTTATAAACCTTACGCACAGGCTTTGCCTCCTCACAACGACAACCGCCATGAAGAATCAGTGCATTTCGGCTTTTAAATGAGCTGCATTGTTTTAAGCAATGTGCATCTCTGCTCTGCGAAAACATTCATCCTCAAATTTTGTTTAATAAAAAAAATTGTCACGCTAGATAGAGAACGAGGACCATCTCAGAGGTGATGCTGTTTCCATGGTGACCCGGAGTTCACCCCGGCTCGGATTGTCATTCTGCACAGTGTTCCGTTCCCGTCCTCGTCAAAATATTTACACTAATCAGACCAGCGTGCCAAGCCGTTGGTTGTCATGACAGCGTATCAGTTCTAAGAAACGGGGACTATAAATAGTTGCTGTCACTGACAGGCAGCAAGTTGTCATTAACCTGCACTCTTTTATCTGCAGCTTCAGTGTAATCGGAATCCATCATCCTTAGCGCCCCTTGACCACGCTTAGCACCGGACTCTAACTCACAATATGTAATAGTACCAGTCTGTTGTGGTTATGTATCATCTCGTTGTCAATGAAAAATTGATTTCCCGTAAGGATTCTGGCCCTCGGAGGGGAAATAAAGATACTTTTTTTTAGAACATATTTGCTTTATTTATGTTACCATTCTACAGTTAGGTAGATAATAAAATGATGGAATATCTCTGATTCATTATTGGCCTACAGAGTGACCCTAACACACAGGCCAGAGGAGTATAGGTATCTCTCTGGACAGATGCTATCCAGACGGAACTGTAGACACAAACACAGTTTCAGTAAAGTGTCCAGAACAGTGCAGTACAGTAAAGTCTGTACACAGGTGCCTGACTGACCAGAACAGAACGCTGTTGAGTGATGAAGCGGGGAGTATCCTGCTGACTTCATCCCTCCTTCTCTGGGCGATGCTATGGCCAATTATACATCATCCTGCATGACTCCTGGGCCCAGTCAGCACTAGCATGGTAAGGATTCGATCTGGACTGTGGGGCACATCATGGCATCAACAATTGCTTTGGTTTTTTACACCAGCCAGAACCACCAACATATTATATTATTGACACTCACGGAGCACCAACATAGTTTGGTTTGCACCCCCCAGCCCAATCCACCTTAAACCTCATTGGTCACAGCTCAATCCACCCTTAACCTCATTGGTCACAGCCCAACCCACCTTTTACCTCATTGGTCACACACCTCTCTTACGGTGTCCTACACAAACATTGGGTGCATGGAATCAACTGGGCAGTTGGCCTCTGTGAAAGTACAGGTGTTCTCTCTGAAATATAACTGCTAATGAAAAACTCTCCACAAAATACTTTTGGAAGACTGCATTTAAAAAAGATGTCCATGACTTGTTTAAAATTTGCGACCAGTTGTCCAAATGAGTGCCCTATGTTGTTCTACCTACCCAGCCTTTGGGTATTTGAACATCTGCGTTAATGTAGCTCAAAGTGTGGCTCACAGTAGGAAGGGTTTCAGCCTAGGGGCAGGGCAGTGACCAGGGGATTGGGGACAGGCTAGCAGGGGACAGGAGCTGAGTGAGGGGAAAGCCAGTGAGGACACACCAGATTGTAAATGTTCAGCCTGTAAGACAGAACTATGGCAAAAATAAAATAAGAGCTCACGGGGGACTCTGGTCTCAGCCTTTAATTCACAACCATTAAAGATCCATCGGCATGGCGTCTTCACTCTCCTGCACAAACCTACACGCTTCCCTGTTTACTGGAATTCATTCAGTAAATATATGGCTGCATTTGAGAGATTTATTTTTTGACATTAATTTTGAATTGCCGTATGGGAACATGGGAAATAGTGGGCATGATGAGATCACAGGCGCTCTTACAGCTGCTGACACAGTGACGGATCTGACCTTTCCCAGGCGGCAGCGCGATCTATCCATTTTCATCATGTCATGAGAAAGAACTCTCCCTTTTCTGGCTCGATAATGTAGACGTCAGCTTAGCATTTCTCAGGGCCCTCTGAATGTAACACAGTGTTTTAGTGAATGTGAGCGCTGTTCTGTGAAAGCCCTTCGACAAATGTTTAGGGGAAGAACCTTTTTGGCTCCCTCTCTTGCTGCCTGTTTCAAAGTGCATTGAACAGCCTATTAAGTGACACACTTGTGGGCCAGTGCTGTTGGCATGCAGATCTCAAGACAATTCCATTACTCAACTACTTTGAATAAACCATTTTACAGATGGCTTTACCAGTCACCCTCACCAATAGCGGCTCACTACAATCAATAAGACAACAAGTCTTTGGGTTTTACCCCCAAGGAAATATGCCCAATATGGGTTCCCAAAAGGTTCTTTTTTAAATGTATTTTCGGTTTATGCTTTTATTCCCCATTTTTAATTGCCAATTATCCCCACCCTCGTATGAGAGCTCGTTGCCGTAGTCCCGATACCAATAGCAAGCACTGCACCGACTCCTCGAGCCGGCACCTGCCCCCCTCCGCCCTCCCTGGGGCAGACAGCCAATTGCCGCCCCCGAATGGCACTCCCGACCAGAGCCAAACTAGTGTGCCAAAGGTTCTTTTTAGTAAGAACAGACAGACGCAATTCCAAAATAAAAGTTCAATTTATTGCAGTTCAAAGCTAGATCACTGGCAGCATCTGCAATGGGAATACTCAATGACGCGGCCAGTGGAAACTGTAAGAAAGAGCCTTAAAATGAGGCAGTATGAAGTACAGATTTTATTGCAACTTAGTAATGGTCAATATCTATATAAAAAATATATGACTTGGCACCTCTTAATACATTACAGGCTAGCAATACATTTTTAGCATTTAGCAGATGCCCCATCTAGAGCTACTTACAAGATGTGCATTAATACATGGTATGAGGAATCATTGTTCACGCAATACATTACCAATCAATTCTATAAAAGGCATAAATGTATTGGTCCACTGTACTTAATTGTGCCAAAGTGGGGGAGAATTATGGGGGGAATCCAGGTGTGCACAATTACTTACCACCCTTGTGCAACCTCTGAAACACAAACCAGTGTCAATCTTTAGCAAACAAACAAACCGTGAGCAAAACACTGCTAGGCTGACCCACCCAACCAAACCAGTGAGTAATTAATTTAAATCAATAATGCATTTAAACAGTTACATGCAGTAAAACCAGTAGGTTTGCAGAACAACAACGCATTAGTAAAGTACTGTAACAGTGGGTAGCTAGCCTAGCCACCAGTAATGCTAGCTGCCCGCCATTTTATTTGTTGTTAGCCTCCAGAGCCGAGGCTAATGTTAGCATCGGTGACCCAGAGGCCCTTGCGGCAAACAAACAGTGTAAAGAATTAATAGTATAACTGTGGAAATGCTGCCTAAGTGAAAGTCCCTTTCCCCTCGTATGAACGATGATTGCATGCATGTATTCATATCGTCCACAGTGGTTGTGTGTGTATATGTAAAGAATGGCCCCTGTACGTTTGCGGTGTGTTTAGTGTACTTACTTGTGTAAAGCAGGTAGCATTGAAATAGAAAAGCTAACGCTCTAGAGTTGATTCGGTGGTGTTCACCGCTACAGTAAGTAATATACAAAAGCGAACTAGACATTTAGTCGCCAGGGCATGACGCCACCCCGCTACCAACCTTCCCGTATGACTGATGGACACCAGAAAGCGGTGGGACAATGGACCTGAAGTGCTAGATGGGCTTGGATGACAAACCCAGAATTAACTAGAATCAAACAGCAATTATGCGAGACAAAGCGGCAGCTAGCGCAAGAATGACAACTAAAACACAATCCACAATCAATTAAAATCACTGAATGTATTAAAATCACTGTAAAAGTTGCCACAGAAGCCGAGAAGGCAAGCCTACCATTACCTACTTTACCCAAACTAATCACAAACATTGGATTACCATGAGCACCACGGTGTAATCCAGGTGTAAACCAACCTACATTTACCCACTACCGTATATAAAGAGTGATGTTAGCGATTGCAATTGCTTTATTACTGCACTTATTCTTGCACGAACAATGATTGATCTTTCCATGCATAAATGCACATCTTGTAAGTCGCTCTGGATAAGAGTGTCTGCAAAATGCTTAATAATAAAAAAAAATGTAAGCAATTCAAATGACTAACAAACACCACATAGTTTGTACTTCGCAACGGGTTACCTTGGATGGGAGTGCAATCCGCTGGACCAGGCACTGGCCTACAAATCTATTAAATGAAATATAAAACATTGTAAATAAAAATGCTAAAAGTTGTAACTTAAAGTCTACACACATACTGCACCTCTGATCTGACAGGACGAGGATAGTCTCATAGTCGTCAATTTGTGTGTTCCCTGATCTGAAGAATGTGTGTTAATGTAACCTCCTTTGGAGATTGTTCAATTTCCTTATTAATTTGTCCCACTGCATTTCCTGCGATTGAAATGTCAGCAGCTGTCAGTCTGGATTTAATGATGCCCCTGACCGCACTGCTGCTAATTACAGTGTGCAGGAAATGCACAAGGCTTGGGTCTTCTAAGGTTGTGTATTCTCTTTCTCCATAAGGGCCATGTGCATATGTGCATACTATAATGTGTGACTGGGAATCAGAGTACATACAGAAGAACCTCTGAGATCTTTCGAACTATAAAACGTTTGCAACTTTGATGTCAAAATCAATTTAGCGGCCTCGGGTGGTGTAACGGTAAAAGCACTCGCCCAGAATGCAGGTGGGGGTTGCGGCCAGGATTTCGAGAATCAGTACTTTTACATATGTTCTTCAGACCAATAGACCTTAAAATAGAGAGATGTGGAGAGAGTCCAGGAGAAAAACATCATTTGGTTGTTTGAATTCTGTCAGCTTCTCTATCTGCCCTGGCGACAATGACCCACAGGAGCAGGAAAATAAAACAACACAAAATAATCAATATGGCCACCGAGTACGACGGGCAGGGAGAGTGAGAAGATCCATCAGGAGGCAGCTGGGCTCAGCGTTACCCCACACACCAGGCCAGCGTTACCCCACACACCAGGCCAGAGCAACCCCACACACCAGGCCAGAGTTACCCCACACACCAGGCCAGCGTTACCCCACACACCAGGCCAGTGTTACCCCACACACCAGGCCAGAGCAACCCCACACACCAGGCCAGAGCAACCCCACACACCAGGCCAGTGTTACCCCACACACCCAGCCAGAGCAACCCCACACACCAGGCCAGAGCAACCCCACACACCAGGCCAGAGCAACCCCACACACCAAAGCCAGCGTTACCCCACACACCAGGCCAGAGCAACCCCACACACCAAAGCCAGCGTTACCCCACACACCAAAGCCAGCGTTACCCCACACACCAAAGCCAGCGTTACCCCACACAGCAGACCAGAGCAACCCCACACACCAGGCCAGCATTACCCCAAACACCAGAGCCAGTGTTACCCCACACACCAGACCAGCATTACCCCACACATCAAAGCCAGTGTTACCCCACACACCAGACCAGCATTACCCCACACATCAAAGCCAGTGTTACCCCACACACCAGACCAGCATTACCCCACACACCAGGCCAGCGTTACCCCACACACCAGACCAGCATTACCCCACACACCAGAGCCAGCATTACCACACACACTATTGCCATAAAGAGCCAGTGAGGAGGCTGTTTTTGTTGTTGTTGGAACTCAGACGGCTCCCACGTGAGTCTGGTGAGCTAGGCCCCACCAGCCTGTTTAACACCGTTTCCCGCAGTATGTGCACATTAATCCTCTGCCAAATAATGGCATCTAAGGCCCCGGGAGCAGATTGTGTAAAAATGTACACAGACGTGATCAAACAGCTGGTAAATTGGTTCATTTTGCAAAGAGTGTTGCAAAGAGGGAACTGTGGTCCCTAAAAGGCTAATTTGGTGATCCCCTGTAAATGAGCTAAATTCAGAAATGCACTCAGAGGACAAAGAGGTGTGCAGGTCTCCTGACATGCGTCAGTCTGGGAGAGCGCGGTGTGAGCCACTCATCTCACACACGTGATCCATGCAGTCCGCAGAAGTGCCTAGCTGACTCCTCCTCTGGACTTACCGTCCGGGCAGAGGAGGAAGGTGCTGCTAACCGTTTGTGGGCAAAACCGAGCGACCAGCCATACACACAGGGCCGGATCTCCGCATAGGCTGACAAAGCCTGGGCCTAGCGCAATATTTATATTGATATTATTTTGAAATATATATATTTTTTTATTTATATTTTTTTAAACATAATTCATATCATACTTACACGCCTAATAAATATATGTTAATCACACAGGATCATTATTATTATTATTAGTAGTAGTAGTAGTCATGAAAAATAAATAACGCAAATGAAATCACATCTCCAATCTAACGTTAAATAAGAACTCCATCTCCCAGAATGCCATGCCGGGGGCCCCAAAATGGAGGCGGGGGCCTAGGGCCCATTAATCCCAAGAATGTCCCTGCACACACGGATCTGTGCTCTAGTTTGGGACGCAGTGCGGTAGAGTATAGTGTGACATACTCTATCGCATAACATAACCCACGTTCCCTCTCCAGCCATCAAAGAAGCCCATCAAAGAGGCTGTAAGGCAGCTTTCTGCTGGCAGAGGCTTACGGCGTCTTTCTGATGAGACAGTGTCATATGGGGACAGGGACGGGAATAATCCTGTGGATTTCAGCGCCACCTCACAAAGAACAGACATTTTGTTCCTTTCCTTTTCTTTTTACATTTATTTTTTATAAATTGTCCCGTTACCTGTGTTTTCATTACATTACAATGCCTCAATGCTTTGTTGTACATAATTGGTGCGCGATGGGAATTTCATTTATTCATAAAGTCATTTATTTGTCAGTGCCAGTGCCTAATCTATAAAAACATGGTTTGCCTGAGAGGGCCTTGCATGGATTTTCCCTGCCCTGGAATTGATTTGACTTTAACCCCGTGTGTAGTCCACAAAACCCTCGAGGGTCATTTCTGTCCATATTTCCTGCCTGCTGTGACAGAGAGAGCAAATAAGGACAGAGCAATGAAAAACAGGTAAGACATCTTGATGTGATTCAGATGAAATGTCCCGTAGCACAAAACCCACTTTTGAATGGTAAATTATGCATGGCACCAGGAAAGCGGTTGCATTATGTCGCTTCGCGCCGAGCGGCGCTCATAGCCACAGTTTTATTCATGTACACGAGGTTTGGACGCTTTTCAAAAGCACTCGTTTAATCTCGGCCCCTCGGGAAGTAGCGGACGCTCTCCTGCTTCACGCCGTTTATTGGCATTCCGAGAGTTTTTCACCTCCAAACGCGATCTGCATGAGAAGCGCCCGGGTGGCTTAACCTTGGCTCAGCGAGCCACCGGGAGAATTCCTTGATTGTGACCGGTAACTGTGGCCGGGGCTTTGAGTGCATTTCAGAGAACTATGGTTGAGAAAACGCGCTCGAGCTGATAAAAGGCAACGGTGGTTATCTGATGAAAATTGCTCTCAGCGTGTACGGTGTGTTGACATTGGGGCATAACTTTGAGACGTGAGGATGCAGAGAAATTCCACATTAAATGATGAAGTGATGATTTAGAGTAGGACTTCATCAGCATCTTTCGTCTATGTCAGGGGTATTCAAATCCAGGCCTCGGGGTCTGCAGTGTCTGCAGGTATTTGCTCCAACCACGCACTGCACCACCTGATTTCACTAATTTGCTTGCTTCCTGGACCAAGGAGGTAAACTAATTATTCAAAATCAGGTGGTGCAGTGCGTGGTTGGAGCAAATACCTGCAGACAATGCAGACCTCGAGGCCTGGATTTGAATATCCCTCATGTTAGAAGAATGATTTCTAACCAGAGTTTTATGACAGATAACATAATTTTCATTATAATTTATATATTTTAAAGATTTATATTAAAAAAAGATTTATGTTATTTTCTAGTCAGATTCTCAATTGACTTAGCAATTGCTTCCTTACAGGTAAAATATATTGTATTGCTGGTGCAACATTTTACAAATAGCTGGGGCTGTAATGATCTATTTTCTTTTTTCACTATATTTCTCTATGGCCAAACAATTCTGTTTTAAATTTTTTATTTTTTTTGTTTAGCAGTTTCTGAGCTGAAGGTTGTACAGTATCAGAAGTTGTTCTCAGATCCCCAAATTCCTGATAACATCTAATCTGTCAATTAATTACTGCAGCTCAGACTGATATGTGTGAACCGTCAATATAACATATTTCAACAAAAAAAGCCCACAAAAAACACCAATTGACACTCAAACCCTGGAATTTTGCCTTTGATAACTGTTGAGCCAGCACCATATCGCTTAGCCATGTTCAGATATCATGACAATACTTTCATTGATGGAGCATGAGTCCATTAGTGGTAGGCCCCCTACACTGTTCGTATTGCTGAGCCAGCTCAACACTTTCACCTCTCTAACTCTGTCCTGCTGCGTGCCTTTACATTGGCCCCAAAATCCAGTGCTGGACACTAACGAAGTACATTTACTTATTACTGGACTTAAGTACACTTTTTCAAGTATCTGTGTTTACTTAAGTATTTCCATTTTTACTTTTATTTTTACTTTCACTCCTCTACATTTCAAAGGCAAATGTCGTTAAATGTAGGACTTTTATTAGGAGTAATATTTTATCAAGGTATCTGTACTTTTACTCAAGTAATGGGTTTGTGTACTTCGTCCACCACCCCCAAAATGCAATAATTATTCCGCTGGGGGTCTTTGTAGGTGTTGGAGGATATGGAAGTGTATGTGGAGGATGCTAACCTTGCCCTCTCAAATGAACAGTGTCAGAAATGAGCTGGGCCTACAGCTGCATTTGGCTCCTGATTAGGGAGAATTTTATTTTTTTAAGCATAGGCCCCAGTATTGGCTCTGGCCAGGAGTGCCACTAGGGGGCGGCAATTGGCTGTCTGCCCCAGGGAGAGGTGAGGGAAGCTGATATGAGTTCGCTGCATATATGAGTGGTCCTGTGTGTTACGGTGACTGTGGCGGGTGCTGGTTCGGAGGAGGCGGTACAGCCCTCACTACCGGTCTCAGGGCTGCGGCAGCCTCCTCTCATACGAGGGAGGGGACAATTGACATGAAAAAGAGAGGGTATAATTGGATACTAAAAATAAGGACAAAAATGGGGAATAAAAAACAAAAAATGAATAAAAGGCACAGGCTGCTCCTCCATCTGTCTCCTGGTGCTCTGTTTCTACTGGTATTGCAAGACAGGAAATAAACACAGATGCATTTTTTTAACAAAAAGCTCCAGTTCAATAATGCCTCTCTCATACCATCATGCACGTTTCAAAGGCTGCCTTTCCCCTGACAGAACGACGTGTCAATCAGACCCCTCTGAGTGGGCTTTGTGCGCTCTGAGGGTGTTCTCTGGGTCGACCTTTCATCCTGTCAGTTCGTCCAAAATCTATATTATGGTTCTGTGTGGCTCAGTAGGTAGAGTGTGGTTCTGTGTGGCTCAGTAGGTAGAGCGTGGTTCTGTGTGGTTCAGTAGGTAGAGTGTGGTTCTGTGTGGCTCAGTAGGTAGAGCATGGTTCTGTGTGGCTCAGTCGGTAGAGCGTGGTTCTGTGTGGCTCAGTCGGTAGAACATGGCGTTGATAACTCTTAGGTTGTGGGTTCAATTCCCATTGGGGTCACATATGCTGAAAAATGTATGCATTCACTACTGTAAGTCACTTTGGATAAAAGTGTTGACTAAATGACATATATTATATCTAAAGCGCTTTATTTTGAAGTTTTCTCAAGAAAGAGCAGGAGACGTATAAACGTGTGCGTATCTTCTCTGTAGCAGTGTGTTTTCACATCTTTATCTACACAGCAGGTTTTGTTTTTCAGTAATGTTTTTATGAGGCACTTTCCCCCCGTGAGTCACAAGCCAGAGGAAACACCATGCGTTGGCCCTGCTGCTATGGCTGTGACTCCCTCCTTCTCTGCTGTGATTAGGAGAAAGATTCCCCCATATTTAATCTCATTATTACCCATAAACATTTAGCTTTTCTAAACTGCCTCCGGTGTGTCTCGGCCAAGCTCAGCGACAGTGGCGCTCGGTGTGTGGCCACGGCGTTTATAAAGAGCAGTCGGTCGTAAAGCGACAGGAAACGTAGGCTGACACGTTGCCATAGTGACACTCTTCTGTATCTAATTGGTTTGAGGCCGATGGATTGGAGGCACTCGATCTACAGCCACTGGCCTGACCCCAAAAAATGTGTGGGAATTAGAGGAAATGACGCAAGCTGGCACATCTTCCCTTTCACAGCTTAGTTTGTTATACTGTATGTACAATGTGCGCACATATAATATGCCAATTAAAACAAAGATATAAATAAAACGTGACTGTCCATTCATTTAGTTATATTCTCTTTTGAGTAAAGCTGAGGCACTGCCCACCATCCCCACCGCAGTGTGACAGCCTCACCTGTAGTTATGAGCTAACCAATCAGGAAAGCCCTGTGTAGGAGATACCCAATCAGGAACCCCCTGTGTATGAGCTAATCAATCAGGAGCCCCCTGTGTATGAGCTAACCAATCAGGAATCACCTGTGTATGAGCTAACCAATCAGGACTCCCCTGTGTATGAGCTAGCCAATCAGAAGTCCCCTGTGTATGAGCTAACCAATCAGGAACCCCCCCGTATAGAAGCGAACCAATCAGGAACCCCCTGTGTAGGAGCTAACCAATCAAGAACCCCCTATGTATGAGCTAACCGTATGAGCTGTTGCACATTCTGCAAGGGCAAATCTAAAAGAAACTCAAGCAAAATGCTACACGCTGTATGTGTCCCACATTACATATGCTGTCCTACTTATTTTTCTGTTCCAATCAGTCACAGTTCACCAGAGATGAACCAGCCGTAATTGGAACGGTGCCCTGTCTGCACACGTGCGTAAAGCCGCAGACAGGGGGCAGTAGTGTGAAGGTGCTGGCAGGAGGATTGCTTATCACAAGAGCACTAAACGGATTCGTTCTTCATCGTCAATGTGTTTTCTCTTTGCTGTTATACTGGAATCAAGGAAGCAAATGGCAGCAAGCACAGCCACAATGAGACAATATTTAAATAAATCAAAAGCAATCTTTATTTTAATATAATTACATTTTTCTACGACTTGTAATGGTCATCAAATCTTGAGTGTGAGAGGACCAACGTAAGGGAAACCACAACTGCTCCATACAGATGAGGCTTTAAGCGTAAAGGAGATTAATTAACGCCTGTTTTGTCGCTTCACTTAAAAGGTTCAGGAGAAGAAGAAGTGGAAACAGAGCCTCAAGTGATGCTACCCAGCTTTGTGGCTTATCAGGTACACCCATTCTAAACTTTACAAGCAAGATTTAGACAATACAATGTTTGCAAGCCATGAACATTTTTTGGGGGGGTAAATCAAAAATAAAAAAAGGTAAATGGTAGAGGAGGAGGAGGAGGAGGAGGAGGAGAAGGGTGTGAAAGTGTGATACACGGGGAGAGGCAATCATTTGCTAATATCATAATAATATCTCTTCAGACATTTCACAACCTCTCAGAACACTCCCAGTTTTGGAACTTCACATGTTTACAGCTACGATTATAGCAGCGCTGTATTCATCGATTTACCCATTGAATTTAAGCTCCCTCTATTTTATTGTAATATCGATAATATCTGGAGGTTTGTGTCCAACATTCACACACTTCATATCTAATGAAATTCACTGATGTAGCGGCTGACTCTGGTCCACTGTGCAATCAATTTCTGTCAAGTAGCCGTCTGCTGTGTTCTGGAGCTTGTGGTCATCCTTCCTATGCTCTTCAAATGAGGGGAGACAGTTGACAGATTAATGGGGGGGGGTGCTGTCTGTGGTATTCTGTAATGTCAAGGGGGGGGCAGGTTATGAGCTGAGGTCAATTAACTAGAGGAGAAAACTCACAATTAAACGAGTCTACCCTAAAGGGAACCTAGGGCAGCACATTTCAATACTTAATTAAAAAATAAAGGCTGAGTTTATTCTGAGAATGAGTTTAGCCCAAGGTGATAGATGCCAGTGGAGAGGCACATCACTGAAGATGTCAGGGAATTTGTTTTTGTTTTTCTTCATTTTTTCCCCAACATACTGGTTGGAACATCATGTGCTTTCACGTGTGCATGATGAGGTTGTGCGCGGTACGAATCTTGCTGCTCTGTCCCACTTTCTTTAACGCCACCGAAATGTACGGATACAATTTAACATATAAATACTGCAATTCTGAGGTCGGCGGATAGCGTAGCGGTCTAACGGACTGTATTTTGTCTGGTCCGCCGTGAAGCACGTAAGGGAGTCTCCACAACGTGGGTGGGCGAATCCGTCTCAAAGGAAGCGGAGTTCGCTGCCCTCAGAGAATTAGCTTGCCTCGTAGAGATGAGCGGCGGACTCATGTGGGGAGTGTAATTCTAAATAAATAGAGGGTGTAATTGGCTACTAAATTGAGAGGAAAAACAGGAAAAAATAAAAATACAAAAATAAATAAAAAATGCTGCCATTCTGTCACATTCACAGAACATTCACTCCAGCGGTGGACTCAGTCGGGGAAGTTCGCCAGTTCATCCTTTCCGATGTTACCCCCGCTCAGGACGACCACCACGCCCCTCCCGGCGATGTTGGGTATCCTGTCGTTGTCGACCGCAGCGAAGGCGGCAGCGCCCGAGGGCTCCACCAGGAATCCGGAGCGGTACAGCGTCGACACGGCCGACCTAATCTCCTCATCGCTGACCAGCACGATGTCCTCTACATACCGCCGGCACAGTGTGTACGGCAGGGCACCTGGAACACACGGGGGATTGTACGTTCGTAGACAGGTAAATTGTTTCAGATTCTTTCCTGTTCCGATACAGGAGACTGAAAGCGCAGCCCCGCCCTTGCTCCATAATCGATCCCACCCGGGGGGAAGGGACTGGTGAATTTGATGTGCTGTGCATTGAGCTCTTAACGATAGCTACCTGCAAACGGTGGGGCCAGACCCGAGGCAATGCTTTTAGCGTCCATCCCAACAGGCTTCTCTTCAATGAAGCTCCTGTGCATGGTGCAAGCTGTGAAAGCCAAGGAGGAGGCACAAGTTACAACCAGAAATGAGTGTACTTCAATATAATTTAGTCATTGCTTTTATGTCATATTTATTTCAAAGTGTAGCTTCATTCAGAAGAGTGTGTGTGTGTATATCAGTGTGTGTCAGGACGCCCCCTGGGTCAATTGTACATTGTGCCGTGCGTGTGGGCGGCAAGGGCAGCGTTTTGAAAAACCACAACAGATCCACGTCAGTTGCACACGGACCACACAGCTGGTAAGACGTCTTAATATGCTGTGTGCCTCTAGTGTTTCTCAACCCTGGTCTATGTGGGCCATTGTGTTCACTGGCTTTAGGGGTCCAGCTGGCCTTAATGAATAAGACCCAGGCTTGAGTTGATTGAACACTAGGGGTGTAACGGTACACGTATTGGTACCGAACCATTCGGTACAGGACTTTCGGTTCAGTACGCGCTGTGAGCCGAACGAATGCAATCTTGCTTTAATCATAAACGCACATGCAGAACTTTTTGTGTGCGGTTGTAACAGTATTGATGGCCATTTTTATATTATTTAAGAAAGAAAGATATGTGCCTTACTTTCAGTAAATTATGCCCAATTAGGCACTGTTTACAAAGTTCATAATAAATGAACCCCCCGCTGTACCGAAAACGACTTCAAAACCGAGATACGTACCGAACCGTGATTTTTGTGTACCGCTACACCCCTATTGAACACTGATCTTTAATCCAATGTCACATGATCATTGACGTTCAGTACAGTGCCTACCTCCGCTGGGCTCCACCCCGTAGATCCGCGTGTCCTTGTGGCCTGAGAGTTTGATGGCGGTGGCCACGCCTGCCAGCAAACCCCCTCCTCCACAGCAGACCACCACCACGTCTGGGTTTGGAACCACCTCCAGGACCTCAAAACCAAGGCTGCAAACAGTGTTAGAGCACAGGACCAAAACCAAGGCTTACAAACACATTTACAGCACAAGACATAGATGATTTGTAAGGGTAGAAAGGGAACATATTTAGCATTCATAACTTTTGAAAGAATATAATTGATATACATTGTCACATGGGAATAAAAAAGCATTTTTTAGCATTTTTTTTACCAAGCATTCTTACATCTGAATTCTGATGATGTACTCTTCCACTTCTTTCTGCCCTCTCTATGAAATGTTATTTTTAAGATGACGTTTGTAAATGAGTCTGATTGAGTTTCTTAACCACTACCCCAGCTGAGTAGACTTTACCCAACCTCTAATTTGACGGACATGGGCAGGACTGGTGTAATCAGAAGAACATAATTTTCATGGGGTGGTGAAGTGGGTTTGTGTGGGTCATACCTCGCATGCCCTGCGATCAGATCGACATCATCGTATGAGTGCAGGAAAACCATGTCCTCCTTCTGGACACACCGGTTCACCACCTCCATCAGAGAGGATGTCGGCACTCGTTCAACCTCAACGCCAAAACTCTGCAATGACATCAGCACGGCAAGCCAATGGAGATGCTGTTGGTACACAGTACCTTTTTTTTGGCAACTTTTTAAAATTTTTGATAAAATAATTTGTTTCTGATTTTATCCAATTTTTCTCCCAATTTAGTAGCCAATTACACCCTCTCATTTCATGTCAATCCCCCCCTCGTATTGTGAGTTCGCTGCCGTAGCCCTGAGACTGGCAGTGACTCCTCTGAGCCGGCACTCGCCAAACCGTCAACTGTAACTCTGGCACAGAGCCACTCCTATACACAGCGAGCTTATATCGGCTTCCCCCTCCCTGGGGCAGACAGCCAATTACCGCCCTCTAGTGGCACTCCTGGCCAGAGCCGATACTGGCACGGCCGCTGGAATGGAACCCCGGTCACAGTGGCCAGCATTGCACGTTGTAACCACTAGACCACCCGGGAGGCAGGCACTCAGTACCTTTTACACAAACATCACCGTCTCACATAAATCTGGTGCTAAATCGTCATTGCGTTGTGAGGTTGTCTCTCAGCATCGCACACGGCTGCATTACCTGTATCAGTGTGGACCTTGAAACAGGGGCTGTCTCAGGCATCACTACCTTTCCCTGAGACCCATAGTGTTTGGAGGCATAGGCAAACGCCTTCCCATAGTTCCCTGCAGACATGGTGACAAAGCGGCCCCCCACAGGCCTCTGGGCGAACTGGTTAGCTACTCCTCTGATTTTAAAAGAGCCTGCCATTCGAGAAAGAAAGACAAGACAGGAGAGAGCGTTAGACGGCTTTAAGCCAGCAGACGGCTATGGCAGGGGTAGGCAATTCCAGTCCTGGAGGGCCGGTGTGTATGCAGGCTTTTGTTTCTACTAATTACCCTGGCTCAATTAACTAATTAGCTGTATACATTAATGCTGGTTCACTCTCAGATTAGATTACAGTTAACATTTCATACAGGGACACAAGAACAGTCTTCAGCTGTCATTCATGAGCTTAACAGAAATCTTAGCTAAAATGTCAGACCATGTAAATAATTGGGCTAATTAAATCATGAACAGAAGTTGGTATGAAATCCAGAAACGGACCTGCCCTCCTTGCCCACCCCTGCTTTAGATCAGTGTTTCCCAATCCATTCCTACAGGGCACACTGCCCTGCATGTTTTCATTCCAACCACCGCTCCCAACCTATCATCTGCGTCAGTTGTCTGTTAATGATCACTTGAGCATGATTAAGTGGTGGTTGGAATGAAAACATGCAGGGCAGTGTGCCCTGTAGGAATGGATTGGGAAACACTGCTTTAGATGATCAACGCCATGCATTGCACCCGATGATGTCATGTTATCATGAACAGGGCTGTCGGTAAACCTGTTAAGAACACTTGTGGACACATATGGCCAATCTTCCAAAGTGCCACGAATGGCTTTACGGCTTTAATTCCTGCAAAACATAACGTGTCTTGGCACAATATAAATAAATACAATTATTTCATTATTGAAATGGCCCTTTAGCTTGCAGAATGAGTGCGGTGTGTAGAGCAGTGGTTCCCAACCTCAGTCCTGTAGACCCACTGTGTATGCTGGTTCAAACTGTGTGTCGTGGGGACCCACTGTGTATGCTGGTTTTTATTACTGCCAGTCTCTTGATCAATTAAGGTCGTTGAAAACATCTGTGTAAGTTCTACCATCATTTTTTCTTTATACTTATTTCAACACAATGCAGGTTTGGCTCGTTGCCATTTGCTCTGTCATTGAAATCTTCATTTCCACAAATGGTTTCAGTGACCAGCTGTCCACTTTCAACAGTTAGGCCCCCACTGATTTCACCTGTCAGTCTACAATTGAATCAATTAAAATATGTAACCTCTTTTTAAAGGAATCATGTGTCATACAGCGCATTACAGAAAATGAGAGCAACAGTGACTGATTAAAGGTCCTGGGATGTGAACATGGGACGTTTATTGTTCATGGCATGCATAGCTATTTCTGACATATGGCCTTAGAGCACAGGTGTCAAACTCATTCCATCGAGGGCCGAGTGTATGCAGGTTTTTGTTGCAACCAATGCACTACACCAGGTGATTTCACTAATTAGCTCACTTCTTCAACCAAGGAGGGAACCTAATTGAAATCACCTGGTGTAATGCATTGGTTACAACAGAAACCTGTCAAACTAACCTGGAATAATGGCAACGTCTGGCTGTAGTCAAACAAGATACAGAGAACTAGGCCATCACCTATGAAAAATTAAGTGCTGTCCCACAAAAAAAGCTACTGAGATACTACGATAGCCTATTCATTTTGAAATGTGGATAGGATTTCAAATTATATTTTCAACTGAATTTTTATATTCAAATTATGAAAGTAATTATATTATTTCGACCATAACCAAGTTTTAGAACCTCTGGTGTTTTCATTTTTTTAATGGGCTAAGACCTTTATCTCAGAGACATTACTTAAGAAAGTAACTAGTTTGATAGCGAGCTTGTAAGCCTTTTCCCTTTTAAATGAATTCAAATCAGAAAAAGCAATGCAACCGCAATATATATATATATATGCCATTTAGCAGATGCTTTTATCCAAAGCCACAAACAGTAGTCAATGCATACACGCAACCGCAAGTCATTAGTATGATGCCTACTACCTTAGATGCACTTGCAAGTCGCTGGGGATAAAACAGTCCGTACAAGCCTCGATGTAAATAAACACAAACCCGTCCTTTGTAGGTTTTCCATTTTGATATGGATGTCGCATGCGACGTGAAGTGGCAGTGTAGTTTGACTCCAATTGATCATTGGGGTATTTATCACTCCCAATGGGCTGGCCTTCACGGTCTCCCGGGCTGCCAGCAACATCTCCAATGTAATACCTTCCACTGACGTGTCTTCCATACTGTGGGCAAACTGCACAGAACAAACATAAAAACCATTCACTACTACAAAAAAAATGTTGACTGAAATAGTATGTTACATATTTGGCCGATCATCTTTATATCAAATATTGCTGTTACGATTTATTTAACAAGTTAATATGCATGTTTTGTCGCCGTCGCTGAAACAGCTACAGCTACTCAGACATATTATGTCGAAATCAAGTCACTTTCAAATGTTATTCCAGTAGCTATTTGATACGTGCAGTGTGAGAGTGACGCGCTACTTACCTTCGACGGACAACTTCAGTTACAATACAACGTGAGCTGGTGAGTTTACCAACTAATGTAAAACTATAGCAAGTTTAAGACGTGCCACGATGTAGCAGTGCGCAGATGAACCGCGTACCGGTACTAGAAGCGCTACGGAATGTGTTTCTAGAGGAGCGTTTAGTGTCAACGTACTATCAAACATGGCGATCTCCTAGACCGAGAGAACATTTACATGATTTCGTTTTAGACGCAATATGTGGCGTTTGCGTTGTATTAATTATCATAGTGTCCTGTGTGCGATGCCAAGTAGTGTGGACGGTGTCATTCCTGCTCAAACGGCGAGGTACACATCTGTCCTACAAGTGGGACGAACTACCAAGCCGGATAATGTAACAGATTAAGTAGGCTACTATACTATTTGACATGTTTTCACCTCTTTTTGTGTTTTAGCAAGCTATAATGGAAAGAGTCCTATTGAATGTAGAACTGTGGTCGTGTTTGGTTTCGTTATCCTGGTTAATTACCACAGTTAACGTGACCAGAAGACACCAGGGGGTTCTCAAAAGTCGGTCACAAAGAACTTATCTCACACTAACACCAGACGGATCCACCAGCCCGCTGCTCATTTCTAATGCTATATTTTACGTCTATTATCATTCAAATAAAATTCATTAAACTGTAAAAAGTAGCAAAATAATATTTTATTATTATTAATATTATTTTTATTTTTATTTTTTTTTTTATTAATTTATGGAAAAGTAGCATTCTAGCACGAGACCTTCAAGTCTGAGTCTCCCACCCAACGAGTTTTTAGTTTAAAATATTTCTCGTGAACAGTAACTACTATTTAGAAATAATCCAATGTATATGTAACTAATGTTATTAAAAGTATATTAAAATACAGTTTGTAAGTCATTTAAAATAATTGAATACCAATCCCAGGGAGTAACTCTTTTTCAACACTATTTGATTGCACATTAGACAAATACTTTATAAATATTTAAATATTTGTAATACATTGGACTACTATGAACTAAAATTGATCATAAGGCCCTTAATTATTATCCTGAATTCAAATGAGGTTTAAGCTCATGTAGTAATTGCACTCATTTATTATTTGGCAACCACTGAATACATTTACATTTTCTGACTATACTATATATTACAATAAGTATAATATTTATTTTGGGAGATTTGTTTTGAATACTTTCAAATATTTTCTGTGGGACCAAAAAATTATACAAATATTAGTTTTAGTTGAGCATATGTAATTGATTACTTCAACTATTTGGAAGAATAGATATTTTCAAATATAATTTCAAATGCAGCTATTTTTGGCCCAGGTCTGGAATGTACTAATCTGCCCAGTGGTGACTTAACAAATTATGGAGCCCACGACAGACAAGATAATGTTAAATATGTAGTTCTGCTGCGACCGGGATTTGATTCCACTGGCTGCGCCAGTATTGGCTCTGGCCAGGAATGCCACTAGGGGGCAGCAATTGGCTGTCTGCCCCAGGGTGGGGGAGGGAAGCCGATATGAGCTTGCTGCGTATAGGAGTGGCTCTGGAGTACCGGAGTTACAGTCGATGGCTTGGCGAGTGCTGGCTCGGCTTTGTCACTGCCAGTGTCAGGGCTATGGCAGCGAGCTCACAATACGAGGGGGGATAGTTGACATGAAAAGAGAGGGTGTAATTGGCTACTAAATTGGAAAAAAATGGGAAAAATCTTAAACAAAATCTTATAAATATATATATATGGTTCTGAGGTCAGCAACAAAGGATTATAATGCAAATGTACATTCCAGTATTTACCTCACTGATGTGTTTCCTGAAAAAGTTTCAAGTTTCCTGAAAAGAATATGGGTGTCACCATGCGTTGAAAAGTACCTCCGGACAGAGACAGGGGAATTACTTTTATTGTGGTAGGGCCCAATTTTTTTAGTGAGGGGTGAAATTGCACATTTAAAAAAGATAATCTTTTAAACTCAAACTGAAATTGTGCCTAGGCTCCAGGGGCCTGTGCGGTTGATCAGTCCATGCTTATGGAAATATTGTATTTTTTATTTCTCCTTTATTTAACCAGACGAGATCCATTGAGGCGGCACGGTGGTGCAGTGGATAGCACTGTCGCCTCACAGCAAGAAGGTCTCGGGTTCGAATCCAGGCCGGGGGCCTTTCTGTGTGGAGTTTGCATCTTCTCCCCGTGTTCGCGTGGGTTTCCCCCCACAGTCCAAAGACATGCACGTTAGGCTAATTGGAGAGTCTAAATTGCCCGTAGGTATGAGTGTGTGAGTGAATGGTGTATGTAGTGCCCTGCGATGGATTGGCGACCTGTCCAGGGTGTATTCCTGCCTCTCGCCCCAATGCATGCTGGGATAGGCTCCAGCCCCCCCGCGACCCTGACTAGGAATAAGCGGCTGAAGATGAGATGAGATGAGATCCATTGAGATGTCTATCTCTTTTACAAGGGAGCCCTGGCCAAGACAACAGCAAGCAGAGCATGTTACAGCATAAAATACAATACAAAAATTGCAATACAGCATGTTACACGTAAACCACGAACACAGCAAGTAATATGTGAGGTACTTCCATTTTAGCTGGCCATCCATTCATTTCAACGATACTAATTTCAGCAAATTTCAATGATAGTCGTAAAACAGTGGGCCACACACCTGGACTGCACACATATCAACTCGGAGTAAATGTTAAATGTTTACACTGATGAATGTAGATGGAACAATTAATGGTCCAAAATACTTCAAAAAGTGTCTCTAAACTTGTAAAAGATTGATGTGTTTTCAGAATGTTCCAGACAACCTTAATTCCTGAAGCAATCATATCTCTGAGGCTTTTCTGTACTTCAGAGTAAATCCCGAGCTGTCGATGGCTCGCTGCTGAAAACGATTCCCATTTTGTTTTTGGAGTGTCTCCGTTCTGATGAAACCCTTTATTTTAAGGGTGCTTTGATGCACAAGCCCACTCCGGGGAGCTCTTGTTAGTGAAGGTCCAAGGGCAGCTCATAGGTGGATTATGTGGAGAGGACAAAAAGTTTTATGAGTTTGCGAGGGTGGGGAGATTAGGTCCACTGTTTTAAGATTGGGATGCTTGTTTTCTTTCCAATATGGCCACCGAGTGAATAAGGTCCATCGTCATTTGTTTCTGCACTGAGCAGTGGGATGGAAAAGTCAGCAGGCATTTAGGAATTTTTGGGGACTTTTTACCCCTACAACTGTGATAACTTTATAAAAAGAAGCATTTTGGGTTAAAATATGAGTATATTGTTAAGTACAGTGTTGCTAAAAGCTTGTAATCGTAGAACAGGTAGTAACAAGAACAGCTGCATTCCTTGGGTGGGTCATGTTATCCTGATTTCCTTAAATGTAGTGGTAATTCCCAGCAGTAATTGGCACTCCACATTGGGTGTATTGCATGCTCTGCTGTTTGCCCATTGCAAAGCTCAGAGTATCTAGTAGCACAATGCTGGTCTTTAATGGCTCTTTGTGAAGTGTGCACTCTTTTCACCTTTTAGCTGTTGTGTGGAGCACGCTATTCCCCTCAGACCCATCTGTGTGTTTAATGGGGTGTGTGCAGTGCTTAATTTGTCCTAGGGCGAGAATCAGAATTCTAGGGCGAGTCTTACTCAGAATCAGAGCCCCGGGCTCATAAATATCAGAGCCCCGGGCTCATAAAGTGCGACAACAACGCGTATTTTAAACTGGTATTAAACAACGTTACGTCCAGTGAACATTACAAATGTAAATAGAATGCAGAAATGCAGCGACATTTGGGGAGGTGAGTTGAGCCCCGGCATCTCTTATTTTACAAATTAAACACTGGGTGTGTGTGCTCCCCCCTCTGACCAATGAGAGCAGGAGCCTCATGTCTCTATCAGCCACACTGACACCATCCTGCTGCTGGAGAAGAATCTGGATGCTGACCTCTGCTGGACTCCTTACTGATCTCCCCATCTCTCTCATACTCCCAGTGAGGTCAACAGCCAAATACATCCACATAATAATAATATTCTTTATTGCCATGTTACACAAGGTAATTGGAATTAGTTTTTCTGCATATCTCTCCTAAGAGAGGTCTGAGCACAGGGTCAGCCATAGTATGGCGCCCCTGGAGCAGTTTAGGGGTTCAGTGCCTTACTCAAGGGCACTTTGGCAGTGCCCCAGGAAGTGAACTAGCCTCCCTCCAGTTTCCAGTTTGTTGTTTTTTCGTTTGGCCTTCCTGGGATTCGAACCAGCAACCCTCCGCTTGCCAGCCTGTGTCACTAACCACTGAGCCACTGCCGCCCCGCACGTTTCTCGAAGACTGCATTCCGCAGCAGGGCAGGCAAGGTGGCTGTGATGTAACGTGTAAAATGGTGGGACTTGGGGGCTGGCGGATGGCCCAGCGGTCTAGTGCACCGCGCTTTGGAGCGGTGTGCGCTGCCCGTCAGAGACGCGGATCGAAACCCGCGTTTCTACCAGACCGGCCCTGGTCGTCAGCCCGATCGGAGGCGGCATTTGGCTGTCCGCCTCCGGGGGAGGGGGGAGGGAGAGCCGGCACGAGTCCGCCGAGGAGAAGGTTAATGGAGTCCGTGGCAGATCTCCGTCTCGAAAGAAGGTGGGGAAATAGGTCCAGGAATACGAATCTCGTTCCCGGAGGACGGGCGGCGGACTCGTGAGGGTGGGGAATTGAAAATAAAATAGAGGGTATAATTGGCTACTAAATTGGGAGAAAAACAGGGGAAAAATCAGAAATAAATTTGAATTAAAAAAAAAAAAAAATGGTGGGACTTGTGGGGTCACTGACGGCGGCGGCTAATTGGTCATAACGTGGCCCAGGGAGGGAGGGAAGGATTCAACTGGCATCATAGTCCCTGTCTCATTGCACATGATCATTGGTTTGGATTCCCTCATGGGACACTGTCATGGTAACCATGCGTGAGAGGCCTTGTTCCCCAGCGGCCACAGTAAATACCCAGCTATGACTGCCTGTGATGTAAACATGATCTAATCTACCCACGGATAACAGCTACCACCAATCAAATAAGCAGTTGTGGCTGCGTGTAAACCTTTTTCCTATTTGCATTCCATTGGAAACGCCTGGCCTGCATTTGTACATTTTGCACGCGCGTGCACTGCTGGGGTCATGTTTGTTCAAGGACACAGGAGAGGCTGATTAATAAACTCCAGCTGTGCCGTGTGCCAGCATCCGAGAGTGAACCCCCCGTGAGCACAGCGGCGTTACAGATACGGTCACACCTGCATCCCATTGTGTGTTAGTCTGACAGCTCTGTGTCAGAGCTCGGTGAATGGAGATACCAGGTGTGAACAGATTTAGAGGCTGCTGGGAGACACCTTGTAAACTCTTTAATTATTTGAAAGCTCGCTGCTGATTAACTTAGTACATAACATCTTTTTTTTCCGCCAAGCTGTCACTGTAGCTCTGGTACACAGAGCCACTCCTATACACAGCAAGCTCGTATCAGCTTCCCTTCCACCTCCCTGGGGCGGACAGCAAATTGCCGGCCCCTAGTGGCGAGACTGCCGCGGCCGGTGGTACATAACATCTTTTAGTCGCGGAACATGTCGGGATGTACGTACACATGGGCGCTACGGTTATGGCGGTGTAGCAGTGGAGCAGCGGCACTCTCTGTTAATTAAAAGCGAAGTTTGTGTGACGGACTCGTCTGGTGATCCCTTCTGTCAGAGCGGGGGGGTCGAGCAGCGCTTTTATAAAAAGATCAGACCGGGTCGCGTCCTCGGGGGAAACCGTCTGTGAGGCTCGCGCTGTCGGCTCGCATTACGCACCCCCGCAGCGAAAAGCGCCCAGCGCATCTTTCTCTCTCCGTTTAACCCAGAGAGAGAGAGAGAGGAGGGAGGGAAGCATCTAAAGGGCAGGGTGTAATTAAGGGAGGATATGTTATCTGCACAGCACAGATTCTGAAGCCGAGTCATGTTGTGAGGACAGATTTATCCCATGTCCACCTAATATCCTAATATAATAATGCTATTTAGCAGACACTTCCAAAGCGACTTACAGTAATGAAGAACTTCCATTTTTCAGTACATGTGGTCCCAATGGGAATCGACAATTCTACAATGAAAAGGGCAATGCCGAATCTTCATTTATTTACAATCAGTTTACAAGTCAACACGTTTAGCAGAGACCAGGAGGCACTAGCAGTGCTGCTCATAGCCAGTGGTGGACACTAACGAAGTACATTTACTTTAGATGATGTAAAGATCAGAACCGATGCAGCACTTCTCTCCCAGAGGGAATCACCACCTTGTGGCCCGATGTACAGCATTGATCTCCCTTTACATTTTACATTTTACATTTTGACACGCTCTTATCCAGAACTGATGCAGCACTTCAGGAATCTAGACATCATTGAGGCCGATACCTATTTTACAATGTGTACAAAATGTACATTTTTTTTTTTTTTTTTTTTTAAGAGTATAGTGTTGAACAAGTAGACAGTGGTGAAGACAATTTCTAGATGGACAGAGATCCAGTCTTGGTTTTGAGCCTGGGGATTCCGCAGTCCTGAAATTGTCTCTAAAACACAGAGGAAGTTGAGGAAGTAACAATAACATTGATCTCCCTTTAGCAGCTCATGAATCAAAAGCAAGACCTGAAAAAGCAGACTGCTTCTCTGGGTTTAATAATAGAAGGGTACGTGTGGTTTCCATGTGGAGTTTGTGACTATCAAATGCTAAATTGGCATGGATGATCAATGAATATGCATTTGATTAACCTATTTTGTAAACATTTATTTTGTTTACAATATAGCTCATAGGTATACTTGTATCGCCTCAGGTGTAAGGTGTTTTGGGATGTTTTTGGTGTTTAATGACTTGCTGAACCTATCATCTCGCACTGTATTGCTGCTGTTAGTCATTTACATTTACTTTTACGTCATTTAGCAGATACTCTTATCAAGAGCGACTTACAAAAAATGCATTTATACATGGTAAGATTAATCATGGTTAGTGCAAGAGATTAGTGCAGTAATACAGTAATAGACATCATTGTTGGCAGCTGCATACCGTACCTGTAACACCAGGAAGGAAAAGTTCATGTTTTTTTTCTCCCACCTTTTTAAACATGTAAACAGTGGTGATGGCAGTTCATTGTTGTAGAGAATCAGTGATAATGGATTCTGAAGAGGTGGGTTTTGAGTCTCTTGCGGAAGATGGCCAGTGATTCCGCGGTCCTAACCGAGTGCGGAAGATCGTTCCACCACCGAGGGGTCAGGACAGAGAAGAGGCGAGACCGTGAGGAGCGGGTGTCTGGCTGGGGTGTAGGGTGTGATGAGTGTCTGGAGGTAGGAGGGAGCAGTTCCTCTAGCAGCTTGATAAGCCAGCACCAGTGATTTAAATTTGATACGTTCTGCGCTAGAGAGCCAGTGAAATGTGGTGAGTACTGGGGCGACATGTACATTTGAGTTGGTTGAAATACAGGCGTGCGGCAGCATTCTGCACCAGTTGCAGTGGCTTGATGGCACAGGCCGGTAAGCCAGCCAGCAAGGAGTTGCAGTAGTCCAGACGTGAGAGTTATGAGCACATGGACGCGAGAAATAGATGCTTCACAGGCATCAGTGTAATTATAAATACCCATCTAAGCCACGAGCCAAGTCACCCATGTACAAAAATATCTCCCACATGATGAACGTTGTTTACTTACCCTTGCTTTAGTGTTTATGTCCAGCTCCCCAGACTTGTGTGGCATGTACAGGCTAACAAGGCTAGGAGAACATTGCTGGACAATAGAACAAGTCACAGTCAAATCTCAATGATACACTCCGAGGAGTGCTTAGCTCTGGAGTTACCACAGTTCCCCAGCCTCCTAAAAACTTTCTTGGAGCAATGAAGTGCCGATATGGGTGCAGACACAGGTCCTAAATTCTTATTATGTGCCTTGAGCACACTTCATAAAATAGTGTTCCTCCCAGCTCCATCAATGTGAATGGATCCCAAAGTTACTGTTATTCTGATCAATGAAATGGCCATCTTTTCTTCTCAAGCATTCAGTGTGTGTCATTTAAAACGTGATAATTTTTATTTTATGAATCTGGTCTAAGACGGCCATGGCATATGGTTTACATCGTTTTCATGCTCATCGAACCATTCAGTGCCCTGTGGATGGGGGCATTGTCATCCTGTAAGAGAACACTCCCATCAGGATAGAAATGCTTCACCACAGAATGAAGGTGATCACTCAGAATTACTTGGCATTGTATTTAATGTCATTTTTAATATTTAATGTATTTATTGGTGTTTACCTTGCCCCCTTGAGTGGATCTAAACCATGGCAGGAAAAATCCACCCCACTCCATAACAGAGATGGCAGAACCCTTCATTTACTCAAGTGTTTCCTTCATTTTGACGTTACCTGTAGCAAATTAATGCATGTTGACAGCTCTCTCCTGACACTGGTGAGTTTGTGGGTTTAGAGCTGCTGTTTACATTTTAAATTTTTAAATTTTAGGCATTTATCAGACGCTCTTATCCAGAGCAACTTACAGAGTTTACATTTCTTTACATACAATCCATTTATACAGCTGGATATTTTACTGAAGCAATTCAGGTTAAGTACCTTTAGCTTAAGGGTACAACGGCAGTGCTCCACCTGGGAATTAGACCAGCAAGTCCAGTTCCCCTAACCATTACACTACACTGCCGCCTGTTAACAAGCTTCCTGAAAGCACTGACCCCCATGACCTCTGGGTCATCCATGCAGGGGGTCATGTCTAACGTGAACACAGCCACACAAGATGAGGTTTCGCCAGATAGGAACTTTTTTATTGTTATTACAGATGTCTCATCGCTCTCTAGAGACGCGCACGCCCACAGTCAGTGAGCCAGTCAGCTGCTCAGGCTGAGTTTCAGTCGGCTGGGCGACAGTTGTCTCGTGGAAAGCGGTAAAGCTCATCAGGCCGTGAAAATGCCTCACTGAGCCCCTGTGTGCTCTTTCCTCAAGCCCACAAGCAAATCACAAACAACTGCCGACTCACCACCCAGTCAGATATTGTGCCTGCCATGTTTGGAATGCAATGCTCTGTTCTATTGAACTATTCATCAAAGAAAAAGTATGAAGAGTGAAGAAATGCAAAGTCATTCTGAGTGATCACCTTCATCCTGTGGTGAAGCATTTCTATCCTGATGGGAGTGGTCTCTTCCAGCGTAACAATGCCCCCATCCACAGGGCACGAGTGGTCACTGAATGGTTTGATGAGAATGAAAACGATGTAAACCATATGCCATGGCCGTCTCAGTGACCAGATTCATAAATTAAAGATGATGAAGAGTGACTCGGATGAAGATGTGGACTTAAATTGTCACATTTTAAATTACACACACTGAATGCTTGAGAATAAAAGATGGCCATTTCATTGTTCAGAATAACAGTAACTTTGGGATCCATTCACATTGATGGAGCTGGGAGGAACACTATTTTTATGAAGTGTGCTCAAGGCACATCATAAGAATTTAGGACCTGTGTCCGCACCCATATCGGCACTTCATTGCATCAAGAACGTTTTTAGAGAGCTGGGGAACTGTGGTAACTAGAGCTCAGCGCTCCTCAGCGTGTATCATTGAGATTTGACTGTAGTTTCTGTCTGCTCCTCTAGGTCCAACGTCATAATTATCTCTACATTTGTCTCAAATTTGCCTGTGACTTATTCCATTGTCTAGGTCTAGCAATGTCCTTGTTAGACACAGTAAATCGCTCTGGATGAGACAGTCTGCCACGTGGCTAAATGCCATTCGGCTCCCAATGCGTACGTGTGGGGTGTTGATGTTTGTCGTGTTCAGCAGCTGTGCCAATTTAATCCACGATCGAGCCAGACACAGCACTCCACAGAGCAGGGAGATTGAAATGTAATATGTCTGCTTAAAATATGGGCCCGCCCGGGTCCTGCCAGAACACGTCTGCAAAGGACACATCTAAAGGTCACTGGCAGAGAGTCGGATTAAACCCACAATAGAAGCACGGCCAGGAACATCGACATTAGCACCACGCTCTTGGACTTGCTCTGTTCTACAATCGCACACTTTATATTTGCGTATATTCAGTTTTACATGCTTTTTAAGATCATATACTTGATGAACTATGTTATCTTTATAACAATCTTAATGTTATTTATTTGGGGGAAATGCCCTATGCCCTATGCCCTATGCCCTATGCCAGATTATTCCAATGGTGTTCTTACAGTGGCAGAATTGAAAATAACCCACATGGTTATAAAAACATTTCCAAAAACAGAACTGTTTTTGTTGCTAGTTTATTGCTGACAAAACAACTAAATCCATAACAGTCAAGCCAAAGAGATTATTTAAGGCACTGGTATAAACAATATGATTTTGAAACCTACTGCTAATCATAAGCATATACCCGGAAACGGTAATGAAATAAAACATTCATATAGTTATCTATGACGCATTCACACAATGGTCCTTTGAACATTACAGAAATGATCCCTCACATCACAGTGACTAGTTTTTCCTCTTGTTTCTGTTGGAGTTGATTGATTTACCTTGTGTGGAGGGCACAAATTAAACAACTCAACACCAACGCCTTTACTCTGACGATGAGAATGCGATTAGGTGACATTGGCTCCGTGAGCTAAACCAGCGGTTCTCAACCCACAAATCTGCGTAAGGGGGTGGTCTCATTTGCACACTAATAAGCACATTTCTTTTCCTGTTAATGGAAAAACAATAACAAATAAATATACTATTGGTGTCTGATACAGTGTCATCTGATTTTGTTTTATTGTAATGTATATTTTCTTTTCATTGAGAGTAATAAAGAAATCATTAAAGGGACTTTATTAGTTTGCAGATTAGGTTGAAAACCACTGAACTGCACGATCATCATTCCTGGCATCATCTTCGTCAGTGATAAAGTTGAACATGTTAAAAGACTCAAATCTTTAAACCGATATGATTATGATTATTATCGATGTCTGTACTGCCTGTCACCAATAAAGAAGCTCATTGTTTCATTTTCTGAAATCACTCAGGAGAAGGCCTACATGAGCACTGCACTGCATGCTATGATAATCTTCTAAATATTCCCTCAGTGCATGATTTATATATTTTTAATAAAGACATTCAGTCTCAACATTTTCATTAAACTCTTGTTTGTAATGTAATGTTATGTATTTATTTACTTACTGTATGTTGATCCTTTTCCCTGAACCCTGTGTAAAAATTGTGTGTAACATGGCGAATAAAGATCCTTCTACTTATCCTTTTATTTTGGTCTTTGACTTTCCCTGATTCATATATTTTTGAATTGAAATAAGGTGAATTCTAAACCCGCCCACCCCCATTGTGAATTTTCAGTATTCACAGAAGGTTGTCCAGCACCTCACAACACTCTTTATTCTGGGCAGTGGGCCCCGTGAAGCACTCCATGAAACCAAACTGAGCTGCTCAGCTTCTATTCTGTTCTGTTGGCTCCTTGCAAACGTTTCTTGTCTCCGTGGAAGCACAGCCAATACATAGAGAACAAGTAAAGTGCGAAACAGGCCAGGAAATCGTAGTGGTAGGCCGTGACGCAGAAGACCACACACATGAGGACGTACAGAAAAGCTCTTGACAGGTGATCCCACGAGAACAGCTCCCCCATACGGACGTGTAACTTCCGGCGATGTTTTCCGCCCCCTCAGTGGGAGGCGGTGTGATTGCGCCGCGATCTTGATCTTCCTCCGGCTCTTCCGCGGGGTCGTGATCGTCCAGAGGGACGCCGATCTCCTCCACGGCCTCTCCGTCCTCATCCAGGGACTCGCGTATGGAGGACAGGGCCGTGGGCGTGGCCAAACTCACCGACGGCCTCTTGCTGACGCTGATGGGCGCGGGTCTCTCTTTCCCGGGGTCGGCGCGGGCCAGCTGCCGCTCGTGGGCAGATTTCACTCTGTGCATGTGCAGCTCCATCTCGTCATCGGTCAGAGAGTCCGTGGAGGTGCTGTCCTCTTCGGCCTCCCGATCACAGTTTACTCTCTCTCCTTCCTTCCTGGAATCTTTCCCTGTGTCCTCGGACACTTCCTCCGCGTCTCCCTCCTTTTCTCTGCCCTGGTGGAGGTGGACATCCTGTCCTGTGAGTCCGTCTGCTTTCGATTTCTCACGCGGGCCGTGATCCCGTGTCCTGAAAACCTCCCCCGCTCCTTCGTCGTCATCTTCCCTTTCCCTCTGCTCCTCGTTCTCTCCATCATGGAACATTTTTGTTTCTTTTAAAACATCTTCCTCTTCATCGCAAGGATGCTTGTCCCCTCCTGCTGACATCTCTAACTCCTCCTCGTCAAGGTGCTTCATCACTGGGGCCTGTTCTTCTGCTACGCCATCAATATTGTCTTCATTTTCCATAGATTTTTCTCCCACTGATACCTCTTCTACAAACATCTCATGATCATCAAGAGTTTCATTTTCAATTAGGTTTGCACCATAAAAATCTTCATTTTCTACTGATATGTCTTCATCAAGATCTTCATCTTCCACAGACACCTCCTTATCATCAAGATCTTCATTTTCCATTAGGTTTTCACCATAAAGATCTTTGTTTTGTACTGATACCTCCTCTCTTGTATTAACCTTATTTTCCTTTTCTGGTGATACCTTCTCTTTGCCTTCATCTAGATTTACTTGGTTTTCCATCAGTATTACTTCTTGGTCTTTTTCATTCTCCATCGGAATCCCAGATTTTTTGTCAAGATCGTCTGTGACTATTATGCAGGGCTCTTCCGTTTGTCCTTCCTTTTCTCTGACTGCCTCTCCCACCACAGCATTTTCTTCCCTTTCACTGAAAGTCATATGACTTACTCCTAGTTCATCTCCATTGTTCTCAGTGTCAACATTTGCTAATGGAGGGAAGACAGCAAATCTATTGCAATCTCCCGTTGAAAATCCATCTGCAACGTTGGTCTCCGAAGGCACTATTGTGGCTGTCATATCTGTTGATTTAGTCTTTGTCTCAGCCTCACCCAATTGGATCCTCTCTGCGGCCTTAGCTGTGAGCAAGTGCTCTCCATGTTCCTTATGCTGTCTACTATATTCAACTGCAGAGTGAACACCGTCATGTGAAATAGTCTCTGCTCCAGGACTCCTGGTTTCCTGGAGAGACGGCATGCCATTCATTGAATCTTCTGGTGCCGATTCTGGCATCTCGCCTGAACCTCCGAGCTGGTTGACAGACGGCACATGAGAGCCGAAAGGAAACAGCGGCCGAGCATCAGCCATCCGTGTCAGGCCGTTACTGTGGGCCGTGCTGGCTGTCTGGTTCTCGTCGTCCTCCGATTCCTCAGACGCCCGGTCACCTGCCGGGATTCCTCCCGGGACGTCCCACCTCTCAGGCCCCATCCTGCAAGAGGCCTGGTGGTACAACGGGGCCACGAAAGTGTCAAATTTGAATCTGTCACTCTGGGGCCAAAGAGGGACCGTGTCTCGACTGTCACTCAAAGTGTCCATTGTGGCCGAGTCGCTGCAGATCAGGCCGCTGTGCTGTTGATCCCCATCCTGTCCATCAGTTACATCTGCTACAGCTAACTCATGCATGCTTGTAGTTACGTCAGCGATAGTGAGCTCCAGCACACTCATGTCCTCCACTCTCACTTGTGTGTTATTGTTGTTCTCACGTACAGCAGGAAGCATGCGGCCTGGGCCTGAAAGAGATTTTGCTGTATCTAAGAGAGCTCCATTAGGGGCTGCCGTACCCCTGTGAGCTCCCTGAGGGGCTGCTGTACTCCAGAGAGGGTCTTGAGGGGCTGCTGTACCCCAGAGAGATCCCTGAGGGGCACCCCCACCTTCTGCTCTTGCGCAGACTGTTGCTCGTGTGTCCCCAATGTTAGCAAAGGCTTCAGTGGAATCCCACCCTGCTGTGTGCACCATGTCCATGGGGAGATCTGTTGAGTCCTGTCTGTCCTCACACGGGATGCCAAGTGTAGTCCCTCTCCTTGCGTCAGTCCCTTCTGCAAGAAACAGCGGCGTTCCCCTTCTGTCCACTCGTGGTGATGGTTGAGGGATTTGGTTGTGCGTTGGCATCCGTTCCACGCTATTTGTCTGATTTCTCTCACATGTTCCGCGTGGGTGGGAGGGGCCTCTCTCAGACATGGGCATGCGAAGGTCGAACGCCCTGCGCCTCGTTTCCTGAACAAGAGGGGTGGGAAAAAATCTCTGTGAAACCCTGGGCCAAATGACTTGTTTCAAGTTTCAAGCTGCCCTGCGCCTGTTTCTCCGCGAGGAGTTCCGGCCACTTTCCCCCTGTGAATGAACAAGAGGGGTGGGGAAAAAAATGGACCAGCTGATTAATCTGTTCGTAAAACTCCCACAATAATGGCTGAATTGCTATTTGTGAAATATTACAAGATGACTTTACCCAGCTTCCATCTGTACGTTTTTTTATAGCACATGATACAACACTATTGGCAGTTTACAACAAATGTATATATGTTCTCAACCCTTTTCCTCTATATTTTATAATCAAAGATTCAGCTCTACCTTCATAGCGTTGTAATGGGTAGGGCTGACTGAGATTTCAGGACAGTGGTGAATTTCTTCTGGTTGGTCCCCAAAAGAAATTCGCTTTGGGGGCTGCTGCTCAAGACATTCATCTAATTTGTAGCACTGTAGCACTAAAAGCAACTTTCTGAGAAAAAAGCTACCTGCATTTGTCAAAATCAAATGTTTTTCTATTCCATCATAGCAAGTTGCTAGCCTGAGAGCCTTAAAATATTAACACTGAATGCAATCAGTTGTAAGCCTAATAATGCATCAGTGTCAATCTACTAGCGTTATTTATATACTTATAAATTATTAGACTGAGCTAAAGAGCTAGTTTTTCGTCTGCTGTCCCTGGAAGCCAGGTGCGTTTCCTCTATGTACAATTGTAAAACCTGCAGAATGACTTATTCAGTGCTTATTGCCTGAGCCAAAAAAGGTGATCTTTTCCCTCTGTGTGGCAGCCAGCCAATCAGTGACAGTCTAACCTTATCGCAGTGTGGCAGCCAGCCAATCAGTGAGAGTCTAACCTTATCGCAGTGTGGCAGCCAGCCAATCAGTGAGAGTCTAACCTTATCGTGGTGATCTTCCTCATCGGGCATAATGTCAATCAATCATCTTTTCCTGCCCGTTCTGAAGTTTGTCTTATAAATAGTTTCCACACGACGGTGCGTAAGGGGAACACACTGTGTGTTCTCAAGTGCGCCGTCTATGCCTCGCCGAGACAGTATGTGACATTGGTGGCAAAGACATGGCCGGTCACATTGCATTCTCGCAGGGCGGGATCACAGCTCCCCCAGCCCAACTCTGCACGTGGACACACAGCTCTGTGGTCCGAGCCCGCTCTGGGACTTTTGTTGACAACGATGTCTATCGCTGAATTACTGCACTGATCGCACGAACTATGATTGTTCTTACTATGTATTAATGCACATCTTGTAAGTCGCTCTGGATAAGAGCATCTACTAAATGCTTAAAATGTCAATGTAAATGTCTTTGCAGACTGAGTATATGGCAGGGGTGTCCAATCTTATCCGAGAAGGGCCGGTGTAGGTGCAGGCTTTTGTTCTAGCCCTGCACTAAACAACTGATTAAACTAATCAAGGTCTTGATTGTAGACCATGATTGGTGAATTGGTTGAATCAGGTGTTTTAGTGCAGGGCTAGAACAAAAGCTTGCACCCACACCTGCACTTCTCGGATAAGATTGGACACCCCTGGTATATGGCATACAGGGATATATAGGGGCAAACTGAGCATATAGGGGCCCTGGTCCGCTGAGCTCCTGTCTGCTCTGCTGTCTGATACCATTATACTGTCATGAGCATAGAAGTCATGCCATTGATGAGGAAGGAAACTCTGGGTAAGGGTTACTCAAATCACGGTCCCCGTGGGCCAAGCACTGGTGTTTTTCCACACTCCCTTTACCTGGGAGTCAGGTGTGAAGACACTCTGGCCAATCAATTGCACTAATTGTTCAATGAACTACCTGAGAGAAAGGAAAACCATGACCGAATTTGCATTCGTGGGCCAGATTTGAGTTACCCTGCTCTAGGGAATTAAATTCCATCCTGTCCCGAAAAGCTGCATGAATTCGCTTGAATAAGTGATTCTTGTTTCTAATAAGCGGAAGGTCTGAATGTTCTGTTTAGTGCCATTGGGAAAAGCTGCAGTCATGGGCTTGTTCAAGCGTTACACGAAATAATAAACCGTGGGAGGGATTATGAACATCATAAAATTATTTTAGAAATATAGGGTGCAGCAGACATGCACCGTTATGTCTGTGTACGTTAGACTTTTACCCCCAAGGGTGACTCATGCAAACACTTCTTTTTTCTGACATGTTATTCGCTTAAATGTACTTTATTCAAAATTGAGAACTTTATTTATAACTAATTTTTATACCCATTCAGAGACTTCTAATTCTAGGAAAAGTTATATTTTGGTATATATACGGTCTATACTGTATGATGTGCACTGTTTCGGCGTGTTTGAAATGGATCTCACCGATGATTTTTGGCAGCTATCTTCCTGAAGCACCTCTGACTGTGGCACAGGCTTACGGACAACCACTTCCTGCTTACGGTTGGGCATATCTGAAAAATAAAATCCTTGAATTATCTTCCAAAAAGGAAAATCTCATTAGACATTTCATAGATATTTGAATAGAAACACCCACCTGCAGTTTCTGCAGAAGTCACCGTTTGATTCGCCTCCGTGGACTTACTGTGAACGAATAAGCACATTTAGCATTCAATGGGCAAAGCAGGGTCACCAGTGATCCAATTGCAACATGCTTTTCAGAAACACTGGGTGGATAAAGAGTAACAAAATCCAAATGTTTCAGATTCTGCATGTAAAATGGCTGCCGAGCAGTTCAGTAAAGGTGCTCACCACCATTGCAGGCTGTGCCCTGTGTTTGCAGGTTCAAGCCTCGGCTGTGCCCTGTAGATGCAGGTTCAAGTCTCAAGGCTGTGCCATTAGTTGACTGTGACCAACAGTACCCTGCAACGGGACGCAGTTAGCCTTAACCTGCCAGCGGTCGTCAAGGTTACCTCAGGTTAATGAGGCTCCTCCCTATGTCACAGCAGGTGCCCACAGGCAACCTGGGAGATATGCCTCTCTTCCAACAGGCACCAGCTCTCTCCTGTAGTACTGTGTGCACTGTAGGCTGTAAAACAGTCACTTGCACACGAGTGGGTGCATTGGAGAAGTGCGTGTGTTTAGCTGTGTGGGTGTGTGGCCCAGTGACCTGCACCCACTCACGTCTAAATCAAAAATGACCTCAAAGTGATTGCATTATATAAAACTTGCTTAAATTGAAGTCAAAATAGGCAGAACAGCTCAGAACATTTTAAGACACCCATTTCCAACTAGATGGATAAAAAGCTCACTCTTTAAAAAAGCAAAACAGATTCACTCGATTTGAACATAAATTAAAAAGAAAATACAATAAACAAGTCTCACAATGTTTAAAAAACATACTCTCAAAAAACTGACCTACATCTCGTTTTTGGCAGTGTGCTAAAACAAAATCGAACACTACAGTGCCATGGTTCCGTCTATTTATCTGAGATTAAATAACGCGACAGGCAGACCTGACATGAGCTCACTGGACAGCAGAGGGACAGCGCTTTACTGCTTCACACAGAAGCATCCAAGTTACTGCTGGCACTTTCTTCAATGACAAACTTCATGTACATTTCTGTCAACCCAGACCGGCTGACCCATGGATTCAGGGTTGACCCGTGAATCACTGCTCAAAAGGCACAGCTGCCCATTCCAAATTGGCAAGAAAATGAAATTGTTCCAAAAGACATTAATTAATTAATACATTAAAAGTAATTTTTCTCTCTCTCTCTCTCTGTCTCACTCTCTCATGTCATGTGTATATATATATATACATATATATCATATTCCATCTGTAAAACTGTAGCGATGTACCTTGAAGTAAATGCAAATGCCACAACATTACTTGCACACAATTGATCCACTGTTCCAAGCCAGCTTCTGACCTCCGTGCTCCTTGTATCTGACTTCTTACTGACCTTGGATGTCCAGACTGCCTTTGCCTGAGGACATTAATTGCCATGCCTCTACCTTGTAATGAGAGCGCTGACATGCTTGCAGTGTAATATTTGTACAGTATAGAGCTGTATATTAGGGGTCTAACGGTACACGTATTGGTACCGAACCGTTCGGTACAGGACTTTGGTTCGGTATGCGCTGTGAACCGAACGAATGCAATCTACTACTAACGCACGTGCAGAACTTTTTGTGTGCAGTTGCAGCAGTATTGACAGGTTTTTACTTAAGAAAGAAAGATATGTGCCTCACTTTGTTCAGTAAATTATGGCCAATTAGCCACTGTTTACAAAGTTCATAATAAATTAAAAGCTATTTTATGTTTTGCATTTCTTTCTTTTTTTTTCCCCGCTGTGCCGAAAACGTACCGGACCGTGACTTCAAACCCGAGGTACGTGCTACTAGAGGGAATCTCCCAGTGATATGAATGTAACTGGACGTGGAGCCAATGTTGCCTCCCCATCAGGTTCCCCTTCAGCGGGACGGATTGCTACCCACAATGCCTTCCTACACGAGTGTCTACGTGCCCGTCCTGCTTTGTCTGCCTAAACTCTGCTGTGAGCTGAGAGGTGGTTCTGTGTGGCTCAGTATGTAGAGCATGGTGCTGACAACGCTTTGGGTTGTGGGTTCAATTCACATTAAGACCACATATACTGAAACATGTATGCATTCACTACTGTAAGTCGCTCCAGATCAAAGCGTCTGCTAAATGGCATATATTATTATATATTAGCAGTTTTTCTGACATTATCCAGCACTATCTGAAGCGATCTCCCTTTAGCAGGTGCACAGGAAGGTGATGAGTGTAGCATGAGCAGGTCAACCTACGGGAATCTCAGGCGTTCTCACCTGATGGACTTCAGGCAGCTTTTCTTGTTGCTGTGACTCATGTCCTCATGCGGTCTCCCCCTCCCATCTCTGCCCCCCCTCTGGTGACAGAACAGCACATAATTCATCCCGTTATTGTTCGCCCAGAAGGTCCCAAAGGACGTTTCGTATCTGAGGCAGAATTCCACCCTGGCTCCGTCTTGCTGAAAGGGGGGCGCCAGGGTGAGGCTGAACGTGAAGCGGTCCGTCTCCCCATCGCTCGAGCCCGGAACGAATTCGGCCTGTATGTCGAAGTGGGAACTCCAGCCGTCCAGAGAGGTGCGGACGTACACCGTCTTGTCATAGCACAGGTTGAGGACGCGGACGATTCCCCTGAGCGACGCGGTCCCGGGGAGGAGCTCGATGCACTCCAGCTCGCACGGCTGCTCGTCGAGCTTCGCCCGCAGCTCGGTGGCCGACTCCGGCACGGAGAACAGGGAGCGCAGGACGCACTCGTCCGCATCCGGAGCGGCGTCTGCGTCCGGAGCGTCGGGGCCCCCGGGGCGTGGACGAGTCCCCGCTGCTGAACTCCTTCACCGACACCAGCTCCAGGCCGAACGCGTCGGCGAAGGACACCCTCCTGGAGCCGGGATCCGATTCGTCCGAGGAGGACGGCGAGTCCCCACGCTGCGTGAGCGCCCTCTCCCAGGGGTCCGTGCTCACGTCGTCCCGGAGGCCAGGGGCCCCAACGCGCCCTGCTTCCCCTGCAGGCTCCATCAGGCTGTCTGCCCCACAGCCGGCTGCTGACATTTGAAGCACCGTGACCTGACAGATGGAGTCCAGTTACAGTTGACATTGTGGGGAGTTGGGCCTAAAAATAGTGCCCAAAGTTTGTAAACTATGCTGGCCTGAGCAGCCGTCCGTTTACTCAGAATACACGTATGTACGCACTTTGGAAACAAAGTCATGAAGTGATATTCATATTCTTAACAATATCAATATTTGTATGAATAGTAATTTGTATAACTAGAGGGGGAAACATTTTCAACAAATTTATAGTCGGAATATGAAAGCCTATTGCATATTATATTATTATAATAGTGTGCTAATAGTGTATTATAATTAACAATAATTAACACAAGCTTTCAGATGTAAGTTGATATAATCACTCGATTATGTACCATTGCAATGCATTATACATTCACTGCGTAAAGTTTATATAACAGCCAAATTAATCCGTACGAACAGATACACTGGTACAGCAATTAAATTAATTCACCTCCAATCCCAGAAAATCATATTAATCTTTAGTTTCTGATGTGGCCTCTTGGTTGCCACCTTATTAGGTTTATGAATCCACTTCAGGTGGACAGTTCAAAGCTAACGGACATTGGCTAATAACCTATGGAAACCTGTTCTGCACTGTTGAACAGCAAGTGTGTAGGTCGAAATGGTATAAACAACACAGTGTGGCTAATGTTGGCATCCGTCCAGTATGCTGCTCACAGCGTTTTGAGGTTCTGGAAGGTAGCCATGACAATGATCAGCGACCAGAGGTGCAGTCCGCAAGACAGTATTTAATTTAAAAATATATATTTTGTTTCAGATTTTCTCACATTTTCTCCCAATTTAGTAGCCAATTATACCCGCAATTTTTTATGTCAATCCCCCCCAAGTAATGTGAGTTTGCTGCCGTAGTCCTGCGACCGATAGTGACGAAGTCGAAACAACTCTCTCCTCCGAGAGGTCACTCGCTAGGCCATCGACGGTAACCCGGTACTACAGGGCCACTCTTATGCGCAGCGAACGTCATGTCGGCTTCCCTCCCCCCTTCCCGGGCGGACAGCCAATCGCCGCCCCTGGTGGCACTCCTGGCCAGAGCCGACTCTGGCGAGATGGGGAATCAAACCCCGGTCTCCGTGGCCAGTGACTAACGTTGTAACCACTGGACCACGCGGGAGGCTGACATAATTGTAATCACTTAATTAATCTGCAAGTTCTCAGCAAACAAAAAGTAACTCAAAACACAAAATAAGTGCACTTTTAGCACCACCTACTGGCGGTAAAGGAAACCTCCCCTCCGGTTCAACCCCCGTCACACCCGTAATGTGCACAGGCCACTCAATCTGTAAAGTGTGGCACAACTGTGGGTCAGAGGCCTCAGTCTACCGATACGAATGTAATTACACAAAAAACTGCTCTCATTCCCATGTTCATGGGGTATAACTCTGCTCAACCATGCACTTAAAAACAGCACAGCAACCAATAGTACAGAAGCCCTAAATCATTCATGTGAGATAATAATCGCCTCAAAAGCAAATTTACCACTGTGCGTTTCAGGGCTTCCACGCTATAGTCTCCAATGTGCAATATTCAAATGAAAGAGATGACAGATGCTAAGATTATCCAGTAGATGGCGCTATAAACAAACGTAACATTGGGGGAGAAAATTGGACCTTAAAGCTCAAAATAGGCTCCAGGACAGTACGTGTTGACAGATTCAAACGTAATTATGTTATTTTATATTTCACTCAACAGGCCTTGCTTTTCCATTTAAGTGGTACGGCTTTGTTAGAACAAAGCATGACGCACTAGAAAGTAAGAATAACACACCGCAAACGTATGGGGGCCATTTTTTACACATGCACACTCAAACACAGTGGATGATATGAATACATACATTGCTGCAAGTTTGGTGGTAAAAGACCTTGGTGTTACTATAGATCCTGGTCTCTCATTTGATAGTCACATCAAAAACATTTCCAGAGTAGCCTTTTTTCACCTGAGGAATATTGCCAAAATTAGGGGCTTCCTGTCATTAACAGATGCAGAAAAATTGGTACATGCCTTTGTTACATCTAGATTAGATTATTGCAATGCATTACTGTCTGGCTGTTCCAATAACTCACTCAGGAGTGACTAGAACAAAGAAATATGAGCACATGAGTCCTGTGTTAGCGTCACTTCACTGGCTTCCTATAAACTATCGTGTAGACTATAAGGTGCTCCTCTTAACTTCTAAGGTGTTGCATGGACTAGCACCCTCTTACTTGACGGATCTACTTCATCCGTACAATCCCCGACGTTCACTTCGCTCACAAGATGCAGGCAACTTGGTAGTCCCTAGAATATCAAAAAATACAGCAGGTGGCAGACCTTTCTCCTATAGAGCTCCTTTACTGTGAAACAGTCTACCCGTCTCTGTGAAGGAGTCAGACACGGTCTCAATTTTCAAGTCTAGGTTAAAAACACATCTCTTTAGTCTCTCTTATAGTCATTAGGTGCAGATGTGGAGGGGGTGTAGCAATAGAGCCTTCTGGTGTAATGAGCTATCCTTACTGTCACCAATCATAAGTGATGATCCGCCCCTATCAGGACTGCTGATGATGTGGTGGGATGGTCTCTGAGTGCCCTCATGGCTGCGTGCTCCCTGTGCCACTCACCTAATTAGTTATGCTGCCCTAGATTACTTCTGCTGGTGCAAAAGTGTTATCACTACTCTTTCCCCTGATCCGGTGTGATATTTATCATAGTCATAATTGCACCTTTCCTCTTTTCTCCCCGGCTTCGTGGCACCTGCCCGGAGCTCACCTGCCCCAGAGTCAACCCCCACCCCTGCCATGTGTTAGCCGGATGCCGCTGGCCCAGACCCTAGCTGCTGGTTCCATCCCCCGCCCTGCCCTGGTATCTGGAGGGATGAGGTCCACCCCACTCCTACACTTAGAATGCCCTTCCGGTGGTCTGTTAAGCCTCATGAGCCTCAAGGACTATTTGTGTTGTTTTTCTCTGTATCCCACCATTTTCCAGGAGTTCATCTCGACCGCCTTTTAAGGGGTCAGGGAATAATTTTCCAGTCTCCCACATTGGCTCCAATGGTTTTCTGGTTTTTTGATTCCCTCTGGAAAATGCCAATTGTGAAGCGCTGTGTGACAACCTGGTTGTAAATGGCGCTATACAAAAATAAAGATTGATTGATTGATTGATTGATACTGTAGCAGTGGAAACCACAGGATCAGGAGTCAAAAGACTTTGCCTTTTCATTTTCATTTTCATATTCATAGTGTCAGGCCTAATATTGTCAACACTAGTCATTAACAGTCACAGTTTGGCTAAGTATTTTCCTCAACTCCATGCATGCAGAATAAAAACATTAGAATAAATTAGCAAATGAAAAAAAAAAAAAAATTGAAATAAGACAAAAAGAAGCCCAGGTGCCCATGCCCACAATTTCCTCCCACCCCACCCGCATCTTAAGATGCTCTTCTCCTTTCGCTTTCAAACCTCTTAACTTGTGCATTATTAGCACGTTGAACTCTGTATATTATTTTGTATTTGTTAAACAAATAAACTTGTAGGCACAATGTGGAATATGACATGAACTGTTACCTGATAATGATTAGCTTATCACATTATTTGAAAATGTACCTTGCATTCACCTTAATAGGCCACATTAACCACCAGCTAGCTGTACACCATCTGAGCCCAAACAACAGTTTAACGTCAAATTGTGACTAGAGTTCTGTGCAAGAGAAGTTAGAAGGTATTGTTTTACGTTTTCAGGCGTATTGATACACAATGACAATGACAACTATGTACATTCCAGTCAGGCATAAGGAAAGATTTTTAAAGTTCAGAATTGTTGAAAAAATGACATCGCTCAATGTTGGCACCTAGCAGCATTACTGAGAACTTAATTTCCATTTTTATGATGTACCTAAATTGGAATTCCATTGGTGCCCAATGAAACAGCCTATTTTTGACTATGACATATTTCTGTTTTGTGTAGGCCTATAAATAAGTTATATTCATGCATTTGTACAAGCAAACAATGGGAATGATTTGAGTTGTTAAGTGGAAATGGACCACAAATGGAATATAGATAACACGTGTGTTGCCAGTTGTATGATGCACATGTGCATTTAAAAAGGTCGGGTATAAGGCCGTTATGTAAATGAACTAAAGGTTTTTGAAAAATTGTGTTTTATTATGATGCCATAGTACAACAGCATATTTTCCCCCCATGCCCTAAATAAGTGTTGCCTTTGATTTAATTGAACATAAAGGACTTGTTGTGCAGTTAATGTCAGTTGCAGTCGTAAAGGCTGGTCTCCGACTGGTTGGCTTTCATTGTGTGAAATAGTAGGCTGCGTGGGATCCGGAGCAGAATTATTTCCTATAGGGCTTTTGTTGTTGTTAAATTTCAAAATTGTGTTATAAGAATGAGCGAATAGCGTAAAGGCCCTTATAAAATTGTGTTGGTTTAGTAAGTGGCATCTCTCGATTCTGAGGACGGCTTCGTCAGAAGAGGACGGCGGACGTTAAACGCGATGACGACGTCGGTAAGCACAGGGCTGCTCACGTGCACGTTGTTCTTGAGAAATCTGCAGCTTGGACATGACATGACATGAAGGCTTTTCTGCTTTCAGCTTCATCTTCCCAACTCCCTGACCTCCAGGATGAACTTGGTGAAGAGAAAGCGCTCTCTGTAGGCCGTCTTTGGGACAGAGCTTTGTCTGCACTGGGAGAACACACCGTGAGAAATGGCCTCGCCTGATACCACAGACTCTCTACAGAAACCAGACGCTCGGCTCCTGTGTTCCTTCCGTCCTCCCTACTTCCACACTCTACAAGGTTCCAGTTGGTAACAGAAATTTCCAGTGCTATATTGCAGTTTATGAATATTCATAATGTATGCCCGAGGACAGAATATCCATTGTGACCAGTGTTATTTTTGGTTACACTCCTTCATGAATATGTATAAGACAGATCCAACAGGAACAGTTCAGCTTCACGGGAAGAGAGACAGAATTTTACATGAAGAATTAAGAATAGGGAGCTTACCGTCTGGTTCGTCTATATAATGTGTGGTGATACTGTGCCCAAACTATAAGACCAAGAGGCAGCAAGGATACAAACAAGTTTACATCACCATACACTTTGGGCCCAAGATGAGTGTATATTCTGTAGTTTTTTCGAATTAAATTATTGTTGTTCCCATAATTGATAGATTTGAATGATGACCATATGTTGTTTTTCATTGTTAGTTTATTGTATTTATTTTAAGAATAAAAGATAAAATATGCCAACAGTATTATAATACCTACTAAAGCATGTAAAAAAAAAACATGTAAGCCTAAAGTCAAAGCTGTTACAGCAGTACAAAGCTGACCCTCAGCTGAGAAAACATGAATCAATGACAATAGATTTCCTGTAACAAATGAACAAATCTCCTAATCCCTTAAATCAGCCTTTCTGACATGGCTTTTGACTAACGAAGTCACTAAACTTTCCATGTCAGATTAGTGTCAATCAATAACTCATGAGAAAATTACTGAAAAAGCAAAACTGTTTTTATGCCTAATTTAACATAAAAATAAACCAGAAAAGCACACGCTGAACAACATTAAACCAGTAAATTGGTTTTAATTTGTGGCTTTAATGGAACTTGAATTACAACTCTGGATATTCAGCTCTCGTTTATGGCCAGTCATGATCTCATTTAGATAAAAATCCCTCTAAATCTATTATGCCACCTTCATTTTAAGCTTACTTCTATCTTGACGAGCAAGAACACATTAACACGATTTACAGAGGAAAATAACTGTATTGCTCAATTAATGCTGGAAGTAATTTAGTGGGTTTTGAATAAGTCTTATCACTAGGTCATTTTAAAGGCACCAAAGAACCACAAATCAAATTAAAAGTTGCGATCACATCAATATCATAATTTCAGTTCCAAATGGTGCGGATTAACAAAATTCTCCGCACCTATTATACTGTTTGTTATAAGTGTTTTAGGATTTCAAATGTTAATATATAAATCAAGTCAGTGCCAGACACAGAGAAAAAGTGGCGCATATTTCCAGCGAGAACAATACATTTCTTATTGAGCCATATATTGTCAAGCATTCTTGAAGCATTTTTATACCACTGTGTAAAATTAAGTGGGACAACGTGTCAGATTTTCCATGATAAGAGGCAATGTACCTATGAATATATATCATATATATATTGGAATACTAAAAGCACAATCAAAGTGAGCTTCAAATCATTTTCATTATGCTCCAGTTTTTATGGTGTTAAGTTTGTTTATAGCGCCATCTATTGGACAATTGTAGCATCTGTAATCTCTTTAATTTGAATATTGCACATTGGAGACTATAGCGCGGAAGCCCTAAAATGCAGTGGTAAATTTGCTTTTGAGGGGATTATCTCATATGAATGACTTAGCAGGTCAATTCTATTTATGTGGTAAAGACAACCTATTCCTTAAAAAACATATATGAAACAAGTATGCTGGTAACAGGATGCTGTGCTGTTTTAAGTGCCTTGTTGAGCAGAGTTGTATCCTGTGAACATGGGAATGAGAGCAGTGCTTTGTGTCATTACATTCTTATGGGTAAACTGAGGCCTCTGACCCACAGTTGTGCCACAATTTACAGATTGAGTGGCCTGTGCACATTACGGGTGTGACGGGAGTTGAACCGGATGGGAGGTTCTCTTTATCGCCAGTAGGTGGTGCTAAAAGTGCACTTATTTTGTGTTTTTTTTTTTAATTTGCTGAGCTTGCAGATAATTTAAGTGATTAAAATTAAATTGTCTTGCGGACTGCACCTCTGGTCGCTGTCCGTTGTCATGGCTACCTTCCAGAACCTCAAAACGCTGTGTTGTTGATACCATTTCGACCTACACACTTGCTGTTCAATGGTGCGGAACAGGTTTTCATAGGTTATTCCTGGAAACTGACATTTAGTATGATTTATCATAATTAAGGGACCGCAGCACAATATACTTAGTTTACACATTAGCTGATGCCCTTTAGCTTTGAGCTGTCCACCTGAAGTGGAGTCATAAGCTTAATAAGGTTTCAACCAAAAATAGAGTAATGTCGGAGGCCACAACAGAAACTAAAGATTAATGTTTACAGATTTTCTGGAATTGGAGGTGAATTAATTTAATTGCTGTACCAGTGTATCTATTTGTACTTATTAATTTGCCTGCTATACAGACTTGATGCAGTGAATGCGTAATGCACTGCAATGGTACATACTCAAGTGAATAACTTGCATCTGAAATTGTTCTACAGGATCATTCAGGGACTAAATAAAGTTGGAACGCTTGTGTTAATTATTATAATACACTATTAGCACACTATTGTAATAATATAATATGCAATAGGCTTTCATATTCCGACTATAATTCGTTGAAAATGTTTCCCCTACAGTTGTATAAATTACTATTCATACAAATATTGATATTGTTAAGAATATGAATATCACTACACCTCTGTTTCCAAAGTGCGTACATACATGTATGTTGAGTAAACGGACGGCTGCTCAGGCCAGGCTAATCGTTTACAAACTTTGGGCACAATTTTTAGGCCCAACTCCCCACAATGTCAACTGTAACTGGACTCCATCTGTCAGGTCACGGTGCTTCAAATGTCAGCAGCCGGCTGTGGGGCAGACAGCCTGATGGAGCCTGCAGGGGAAGCAGGGCGCGTTGGGGCCCCTGGCCTCCGGGACGACGTGAGCGCGCACCCCTGGGAGAGGGCGCTCACGCAGCGTGGGGACTCGCCGTCCTCCTCGGACGAATCGGATCCCGGCTCCAGGAGGGTGTCCTTCGCCGACGCGTTCGGCCTGGAGCTGGTGTCGGTGAAGGAGTTCAGTGGCAGGGACTTAATCTTACCATGTATTAATGCACATCTTGTAAGTCGCTCTGGATAAGAGCGTCCGCTAAATGCCTAAATGTAAATGTGGACTCGTCCACGCAGCATTTTTTTTTTACTAACATAAGTCAAAACATTTTGCTAATATTAACAGAAAGTAACATTTTCTCAATATTTGGTCATGTCCACCTTTTGCTTTAATTACAGCTTGTATTCTGTCTGGCATTGATTCTGCAACTTTGTGCAGAATGTGAGAATCCACATTGTTCCAGCACTCTTTGAGAGCTGTGATGTTACAATACGTTTTGCCTTAGCCCTTTTCAAATGTTCCCATAGATGTTCAATGGGTTTATGGTCTGGAGACTGTGGAGGGAAAGCCATACAAGCCAACCCTCTTTGCTTTTCCATGGACTTCAAATAGTCCTGGCAAAGCTTTGATGTGCGTTTTGGACCATTGCCCTGCTGGAAAATTAATCCTCTTCCACAACTTTAAGCCAGAAGGGATGGGATGCCTTCATAGAATAAAGTGGTACTTCTCTTTGGTAAGTGTGTAGTTGATCCTGTGCAGGTCACCGACTCCAGAATAGCTGAAATGGCCCCAAACCTGAATGTTGACGCCACCATGTTTGACTGTAGATTTTACGCACTGTTGCATTAACCGTTCAAGCGGCTGTCTCCTCACATGAGCCCTACCATTACAACCAGAGTTCAACTTTTGATTAATCTGTAAACAAGACTTTCTTCCAGTCTTCAACAGTGAAATGTCGGCATCTCTTGGCCCATGCCAACCGTTTCCACTTGTTCTGAGGTCGAAGTGGTTTTTGAAACTGCTAATCTTCCACGAAGGCCACATTTTGCTAGTCGTCTTTTGACTGTAGTTTTACTAACTGGGGTAGAGCGTTCTTTGTTCAGCTGGCCTTGAATCTTGGATATGGACGCTGTTCGGTCCCGTAAACATGTTAGCTTCATATATTGGTCTTCAGATGGTGTGGTTGCTTTAGGTCTGCCTGACCGTGCTCTGGATGAAAGTGACTTGGTTTCTGAAAATCTCTGTAGAGTGCGTTGTACCGCCCCTTTAGAAATGTTCAATTTAGCAGCAATTTGGCGCTGGGGTAGTCCTTCATGATTGAGGAGAACAATTTTACCTCGAACTACTTCACTAAGCTCTGCTGACATAAATATGGATGCAGATGGTGTTCTGGCTTGTAAACATGTTAGCTTCATATATTGGTCTTCAGATGGTGTGGTTGCTTTAGGTCTGCCTGATCTTGCTTTGGATGAAAGTGACTTGGTTTCTGAAAATCTCTGTAGAGTGCGTTGTACCGCCCCTTTAGAAATGTTCAATTTAGCAGCAATCTGGCGCTGGGGTAGTCCCTCATCATTCAAGAGAACAATTTGACCTCTGACTACTTCACTAAGCTCTGCTGACATAATTACAAACAGCTGCAAAAACGTTGGCAAAGGAAGTGTCCTTCTTCAAGATTAAACCTGCAGTAGAACACATAGAACGCCATATTAATTAATTACGTACATTACCAATATTAATTGTTACAAAACCAAAACAACTCAGTATGTATTAGGAGTGTCCATGTATTAAAACTTAAATGAAAAATAAGGTGTCACAACATTTTGAGGAAATGGAAGGCAATGGTGTGCAAACAAAATATTTAGAGATATTTCAATTTCCTACCATCCTTTCTCACTGTATACATTTGTAAATATTGTATTTGAAAAATAGTTTCGAACCTCAAATCTGACAGTGTATTTGAGAGTCTGTAGAGAAAAACATTCCTCAACGATTTAGGCAACGTGTACATTTTGCATGCTTTTGAATTTGCATAACACTTGTATGCATTTTGCAACGAGATATATTGGCGAGCTTAGCTTCAAAAATGGTTATTGATCATTTCAAAACTGTTTCATTGCGAGTTACGTAACTACACATGCCGGACTGTGTAGTATAAAGTTCTCAAGCCTCTTCTACAAGCCCACAAACTGAGAAACGTGTCTCCACTGCTCCGAGTCCACACCTGAAATCCATTGTCTGTGTGAAACGCATATATGTTTATCTTTGTATACGTATAATGTTTACCTTGTATATCGTTGTGTAAATAAAATGGATACTTTGACAACAAGGGTAGCTCGCTATCTAAGCTAGTTTGGATACTTTTTCCACTATGGTTCGTCAATGAACTCGGTTTTCAAGAAAACAGAATGGACACATTTTTGTTTTCCATTTTTACAGTAAGCTAGCTATCTTTTAGAAGACAGTACAATGGCACTAGCTCGCTAATCGCCCGATATAGTGTATTATGGCGGTGCACATATGTTACATTTTAGTATTTAGCATTATAGCATTTTAGTGTGAAAAATCGAAGTTTGAGAGCAAGCAACGTGTCGATAATGAGAAAAGTGAAAGTCATAAAAGGGGATAACACCGAAGTGCCCACTTACCAAACAGGCAGGCGTATTTCCTCACCGAAAACAATATTCTCACGGTGGGAAGAAGTTATCGTGACTTTGTGTGTTACGAAAGCTTCGTACGTGAGTGCGTGGGTTTAATGAAAATGAACAACAAGCCGAAGAATAAATAACAAACTCCCATATTCCTCCGCTGTCTCGCACTGCTACTGTTCTTATTAATGCGAAATAAAAAAACACTCAAAGTCAAGTTATATTCCTAAAACATGACTGGCAGGAGGGAGATGTGGCATGTTTCTGCGTTTGGTTTCAGTACATAAAATGTATTCAATGAAGTATTTGGGACTAGCTTATTAGAAGAATACAGGAAGAAGCGGGTCGTGGCTACACAGTAACCCTGTTTTGTACAACTCTCGCGAGGTTTGACTGAGTCCTCATAGTAACGACGGAAAGCGTCCAACCCTCGTTCCAGCTTTCTTATATTATTACACTTAGGGTTAGGATTAGGGTTACGTTTAGGGTTAGGGTTTGGGTTACGGTTAGACTCAGAGTTAGAGTTATAGTTTTAGGGTTACCAGCTCGTCTTTTAAATTGACCACTTTAGCGGTAAATGCGCATGCTCAAGATCTGGGGAAAAAATAGGGTTACTATGGTTACTATCTAGCTACGACCGGGGAAGCGGTCTCACGGAGTTGGACAGTGTTATTTTTTGGTGTACCGACACCCGATGTGACGTCACCCCCCACAGAAAGTATGATTAGTCAAACAAACAATCCATTTATACAGCTGGATATTTTTACTGAAGCAATTCAGGTTAAGTACCTTGCTCAAGAGTACAACAGCAGGTTAAGTACCTTGCTCAAGGGTACAACAACAGTGCCCCACCTGGGAATTGAACCTGCAACCTCTGAGTTACAAGCCCAGCTCCCTAACCATTACACTACACTGCCAGCCTAGATGATACCGGCGGAGCATCTTGACACTCAAATAAAATGTGTTCTTTGTCATTCCGTCAGGATGTCAGTGAAAACCAGATCGCCCACTTGTAACTTGCATTAGGCAAATTGCTTGAATGAAAATGGTTTGAAGTTCAGTTTGATTGTGCTATATTCATTTTAGATGTTGAAAGATATTCAAAGTTACATTGCCTCTTATCATGGAAAATCTGACACATTTGCCCCACTTAATTTTACAAATTCTTCAAGAATGCTTGAAAATATATGGCTCATTAAGAAATGTATTGTTCTTGCTGGAAATATGCACCACTTTTTCTCTGTGTGTCTGGCACTGCTTTTCTGAGAACGCAAATGTACAATAAATTATTGACTTGATTTATATATTAACATTTAAAATCCGAAAACACTTATTAGAAACTGAATATAATAATTGCGGAGAACTTGTGAACACTAATTTGATTTGTCGTTTTCTTTGGTGTCTTTAAAATAGCCTAGTAATAAAACTTATTCAGAACCCACTAAATTACTTCCAGCATTAATTGAACAATACATTTATTTTCCTCTGTAAATCGTGTTAATGTGTTCTTGCTTGTCAAGATAGAAATAAGCTTAAAATTAAGGTGGCATAATAGATTTAGAGGGACTTGTATAATAACTGTAATTTTTATCTAAATGAGATCATGACTGGCTATAAATGAGAGCTGGATATCCAGAGTTGTAATTCAAGTTCCATTAAAACCACAAATGAAAACCAATTTACTGGTTTAATGTTGTTCAGCGTGTGCTTTTCTGTTTTATTTTTATGTTAAATTAGACATAAAAAAAGTTTTGCTTTTTCAGTAATATTCTTATGAATTATTTATTGACACTAAACTGACATGGAAAGTTATTAATCAAAAGCCATGTCAGGAAGGCTGATTTAAGGGCTTAAGAGATTTGTTCATTTGTTACAGGAAATCTATTTTCATTGATTCATTTTTTCTCAGCTGAGAATTGGGATCAGTTTTGTACTGCTGTAACAGCTTTGACTTTAGGCTTACATGTTTTTTTTTACATGCTTTAGTAGGTATTATAATACTGTTGGCATATTAAATCTTAAAATAAATACAACCAACTAGCAAAATGAGAAACAACATATGGCCATCATTCAAATCTATCAATTATGGGAACCACAATAATTTAATGAGAAAAAACACTGTACAGAATATACACTCATCTTGGGCCCATGTAAACTTGTTTGCATCCTTATACCTTTTGTGAATATTGTCTGCTGCCTTGGGGCCTGTTTCACAAAGGAAGTTCAACATAGTCAGAGTATCTTTGTGATAGCTGGCTACACAAAGCCTAACTAAGGCAATTATGGCTAACCTGTCTCATGACGGTGGTTATCAACTCACTCTGTCCACCCTGGTCTTTCTGATCAAGCTATGAGCGTGTGCACACAAAAGGGGTGGCGTTTGTAACACAGCCAATCGCATGCAACATGGACAGATCCAGAGCACTCTTTCACGAAGCAGGATTGGTGGGTTAGCCAGCTAGCTTTGGGCTTAACCCTGCGTTTTCAGTCTCACGACTGTGGCTCAGCCAGGGCTGCGGATGATGGTAATGTGAGTGCAATCTATTGCACACTCTCGGGGACCGCACTTAATACGCAACAGTACATTTTATTCATTATCTATAACTATATACATATAACTATATAAACTGTATGTTTGGTGGGCGGCACGGTGGTGCAGTGGATAGCACTGTTGCCTCACAGCAAGAAGGTCTCGGGTTCGAATCCAGGCCGGGGGCCTTTCTGTGTGGAGTTTGCATGTTCTCCCCGTGTCCGCGTGGGTTTCCTCCGGGTACTCCGGTTTCCTCCCACAGTCCAAAGACATGCACGTTAGCCTAATTGGAGAGTCTAAATTGCCCGTAGGTATGAGTGTGTGAGTGAATGGTGTGTGTGTGCCCTGCGATGGATTGGCGACCTGTCCAGGGTTTATTCCTGCCTCTCGCCCCTATGCATGCTGGGATAGGCTCCAGCCCCCCCGCGACCCTGACCAGGAATAAGCGGCTTAGACAATGAGATGAGATGAGAACTGTATGTTTGCTCAGGTTCTCCACATCACCAATGGAATACGTATATGTACCGGTGGCTAGAAAACGTAGGGCAATAATACATACAGTTTGCTGCACAGTGATCGCATGGCTTTGACGAGTGGCATTTGTGACATGCGGCTCTAGAAGCTTGCAAAGATACAATATTCCTTCCACGGAGAATCTGTATCTCTGATATATTAAAAACGATTACGCAATTTTCTAGGATTGGTGAGGCAGTTTTCCAGAGAGCTGATTGGTCAGGGGGCGGGATTTTTATAATATTTAATCCGTTAGCCTGAACTTAACCTACTCGGGAGCAGGTTAAGTTCGTAGCATAAGTTACCATGGCAATGCAACCCGGTTAATAGTGAACCACAGTAGTGAGACCAAAAACCGAGGGTTAAACCCATGATTAGCTTCCTAACTCACTAATCCTGCTTCGTGAGACAGGCCCCTGGTCTTGTAGTTTCGGCACAGTATCACCACACATTATATAGACGAGCCAGACAGTAAGCTCCCTATTCATCCATCCATCCATCCATTGTCTAAGCCGCTTATTCCTGGTCAGGGTCGCGGGGGGGGGGGGGCTGGAGCCTATCCCAGCATGCGTTCCGGGCGAGAGGCAGGAATACACCCTGGACAGGTCGCCAATCCATCGCAGGGCAAGCTCCCTATTCTTAACTCTTAATGTGTAAAATTCTGTCTCTCTTCCAGTGAAGCTTAACTGCTCCTGTTGGATCTGTCTTATACATATTCATGAAGGGGTGTAACCAAAAATAACACTGGTCACAATGGATATTCTGTCCTCGGGCATACATTATGAATATTCATAAACTGCAATATAGCACTGGAAATTTCTGTTACCAACTGGAACCTTGTAGAGTGCAGAATTAGGGAGGAACACAGGAGTCGAGCGTCTGGTTTCTGTAGAGAGTCTGTGGTATCAGGCGAGGCCATTTCAAACGGTGTGTTCTCCCAGTGCAGACAAAGCTCTGCCCCAGAGACGGCCTACAGAGAGCGCTTTCTCTTCACCAAGTTCATCCTGGAGGTCAGGGAGTTGGGAAGATGAAGCTGAAAGCAGGAACACAGGGTATTCAAGCAGCTGAACATAAAACTGACCCATGTGCAGAGCAGGGCCAGATCTCCGCATATGTCAACAAGGCCTGGGCCTGGGGCCCAAATGTTGCATGGGGCCCAGAATTATGGGGGAAATATTAATATTGATATTATTTTTTAATATTTTTATTTTGTATTTTTTAATTAATTCATATTACACACCTAATAAATATATGTTCATCACACAGGATCCCTATTATTATTAGTAGTAGTAGTCATAAAAAAATAAATGACGCAAATGAAATCATGTCTCCAATCTAACGTTAAATCTAAGAACTCCATCTCCCAGAATGCCAATGCCGGGGCACACAAAACGGAGGCGGGGCCTAGGGCCCATGGACGTCAATATTCAGCCCTGGTGCTGAGGTCATGAAGGGTTAAAAGATGTGCCCAGCAGGACCAGATCCGGCCCAGTGGTCTGAGTAAAGTCTCCTGCACACTCGATCTCCATGCTCATTATGTGATGAACAATTGTATTTATTCCCTTTCCTTTGCCTCTCCATTTGTAGATTTATCCAGAAGAATGTGTCCATGCATGTGACAGACATCAGGAAGGTTTTACTGGTTCATGTTGCACCACAGGAACCTGAGAAGAGGCCAGTATTCTTGTAGCAGACGAACCTGGTGGAACATTCCTTTGATGTCGCTGCTGATGGCAATGGAGTATTCCCGGAAACGGGGGACTCCCAACAAAGAAGCTCCCAAGTTAGGTCCAGGAAGGAGGTGATTGTTCACCTAGTTCCTGTAGTTGAAGGAACAGTTGAAGACAATCCGATTCTTCCCATTATGGTGGACCATATGATAGGGAATGTGCCATCCACTCAGGTACTCTTTCACTGCTGCTGGGAGAGCCTTCTTCGCGAAACTGGACTCCACCAATTTGTGGACCTCACTGTTGTACACTGCTGTTTTCTCTGGATCTTTGGATAGACACTTCTCTGTCCCACACAGATGAGCAAGTACTGGAGAGATGACAGATGTCAGAAGGCACTGTTGTGGAGCAAGACTGTACTTCAGGAACTTTGAGGGACCTTGCAGGGTCCAGCTGAGTTGAGTCTTGATGGCTGCGGGTCCGCCAGGGGGGCCAAGATGCACTGGCTCTATAGGTGTTATCAGATGAGCGTAATTGGATCCGATAAGCAGTAGAGGCTGCACCTGGTTGAGTGGCTGAAGAGGAAGGTCTTTGAGGTGTTGATACCTCCGCTGAAGGGCTTCCACAGGGTAAGTATGCTGTGCAAGGCCTAATTCCTCCGCTGTAAAGGCTCTATGGATGTTGAAGGGCCGGTCTGGTTGAGTAGCAGGAGCCACAGAGAATGACACCGTAGCTCCGTGGATGACTCTGATGTCTTAGTGTACCATCCGAAGGGCCAAGTCTTCAGGCTTGCCTTGAAGGCCAAGCTGCTGGGCTGCTTCATGAAGAAGGATGGTACGCTCTGATCCATCATCCAGCAGGACGTACGCGTTGAGTGACCTGGTGCCACTTCTCAAGATGACCCTGCTCATCTTCAGCAGCACCTTGCTACTGCCAGCAGGCTGGTCAACATAGAGGGCCTGAGCAGTGCTGACTGCTGGTTTCGTGCTGGCGGTTGGTTTTTAACTGGCATTGGCTTCGTGGAGGATCTCAAGGTGCTTCCTCTCACACTTTTTGCACTTAGCCTTGAGCGTGCACTGTGCTGCCAGGTGTTCACGCCCACACTTCCAGCACCTCTGGTTGGTCATTATCCAGGCTTCCTTCTGTTCTTTGGTCAGAAGCTGGAAGTTGGTGCACTGATTCGTATAGTGCTGGGTAGTGTTGCAGTATGGGCAGTACTTGCTCGGTTTCTCCCATGGCTGGGTCTGCGCAGGGGCTTTGGCCTTGCTTTGTCTCTGCTTGCCTTCATAGAGGACAGTAGCTATCTTGGGGAAAGACTTGGTGCCTTTGAACTGCTCTTTACATGAGCCTGGGTGCTCCTTGCCTTGACTGAACTGTGTGCTGCCCTCTTGTACCCTCACCTCATACTCAAGCCAGACTGCTAGCTGGATGAGAGTTGGAATGGGCGTCTTGAGGGGGTTCACAAACCGCTTGAAGCTGGCTCTCAAGTCATGTGGCAGCTTAGCCAAGAAGCGGGAGACGTGTGAGCCACATCTCAGCTCGGTGTAGCCATCTCGTCCTAGCTGTTCCAATGCAAATCTTCTGAATGCCTTGATTTCACCACTCCTGATGCTTAGGCCATCCATTAACTCTGAAATGTGCCGGACTGCAAGCTGGTGGTCCATACAGTTCAGTGAGGGACTCCATGGTGTCGCTGTACGGGTACCTACTGTTGCTGTAGGAGTCTGCAATGAGCAGAGCCTCTTCAAACTTCAGGTGTTCCACCAATATCTGAAACTTGAAGTATTCCATGGAATCCTTCAGCAGGACATTATCGAGAACAACTTTCAACCTGGCAAACTCTCTTGGGTCTTCTGACAAATTGACAAATTCTGGGATGGTCAGTTTTGGTCCACAGTAGTAGGTCTCCTGTCTTAGCGGTGAAGGAGTGCGGTGGCGATGGCGGACAGGTGAGTACTGGCTGCAACGCTCTGGTGAGTACTGGCGGTGGCGCTCCAGTGAGTACTGGCAGTGGCGCTCTGGTGAGCACTGGCGGCGGGGCTCCGGTAAGTATCCACGGTGACGATCAGGAGAGACTCTCTCGGGGTATGACTGATACCGCTGTCGGTCAAACCTCTAACGGCACCCTCTTTCTCCTCTCCCTCGTCGGAGTGGTGTGGTGATGTGTGTGCTCTGCATCTTGATTCGTAGCCAACCTCATAATCTTCCAAATGATGAGATCTGTGAATAGCGTGGTGTGGGCAGACCACACCTGTGGATCTTCTTCATTGCTGGACATCCTTAGGCTGTAGTAATTGCAGAGCATCCGGCTTGAATCCGGCTATCAATATCATTGGGTCCAATTTATTTTTAAATGTATCAATTTCAACTATCTGTATTGTCTTAAACAACATTTTGTTCCCTATACATCTAATTACTCCCTCAGAAGCTCTGACCAGTCTCTTTTTACAGTCCCCTCTGTTTCCAAAGATGTTGGCAAAAAAGCTTTTATGGTTCGGGCTCCCTCAGATTGGAATAGGCTACCCATAGATATTCGTTTGCTGACATCTTTTCGTGTATTCAAAAATGTTATTTTATCCTATCTCAAATCGGACTGTCGATGTTTCCAGTAATACAATTCAATGCATTTTTTTTTTTTTTCTATGACTAGGTTGTAAATTGTTTTTCCTGTCTGTTGTTGTCTGTGTTGTTTGTCACTGTTGTATCTTGGATTGTATTGTTTATGTTGTGATTGTTTGTTTGGGACCCCCTCTAAAACGAGATGGTTCATCTCAAGGGGTTTATCCTGTTTAATAAACAAATTTCAACTACTTGAAGGACTATGAAAAATATGGTGAAGCTAAATAACTGAAAGCACCATAAAATGTTGAATGAAAATATGCTTGTTATGGACCGGTGGCAACCGCTACAGGATGTTCGATCAGAACAGGCAGGAGAAGAATGTCCTGTTTAAGTTGGTTTAATGTGGTTATACTTTTTGTTGTTGTTGATTATACACATATCATACACTTTTACACCACTCTAGAACTGAGTATCCAGTATTATATGTGGTTAGTTAGCTGCACGCACAAATAATGCTGATTGGCAGTACAGTCCACAGGAGGATAAGCGAATTAGCTCTGCAGATCACCTCATTAAATGTTTGGGTCCTTCACCAAAGGGAAGCTAGGGTTGCCTGACTAAAATGCCCAGTAGGGGGTTCTGTAGAGCTGTCTGAAGCTGGCCTTTTTTGCACAAGCAGTCAGAGACCAGCCTTTACAGCTGCAGCTAACATTAACTGCACAACAAAGTCGTTTAAGCTCAATTAAATCAAAGGCAACACTTAATTAGGACATAGCGGGAAAATATGTTGTTGTAGGCTACTATGGTATCATAATAAAACATCATTTTCAAAAACTTGTAGGCCTACACATTAAACGGAAGGCCAAAATCATAACAAATAAAATTAAGAAACGGTTTATAAAGCATTCAGAAAAAAATATAGACTATTAAAATGATACATGTAACGCTACTTACGCGTTTATTATATTTCAGTTTGTTTATATAACGCCCCGTATACGCCCGAGTGACCTTTTTAAATGCACATGTTCATCATACAACTGGCAACACACGTATAATATATGCCATTTAACAGACGCTGATCGAATCCACAACCTAAGCATTGTCAGCGGCATGCTCTACCTACCACACAGCCACACAGAACCACGTGTTATCTATATTCCATTTGTGGTCCATTTCCGCTTACGAACTCAAATCATTCCCTTCTGTCCATAAAATTGCTTGAGTCTGGTTTTTACAAATGCATGAATACAACTTATTTATAGGCCTACACAAAGCAGAAATATGTCATAGTCAAAAATAGGCGGTTTCATTGGATACCAAATGGAATACCGATTTAAATACATCGTAAAAATTGAAATGAAGTTCTCAGTACTGTCACAAGGTGGCAGTATAACGCCATTATTGCCGACATTGAGCGACGTCATTTTTTCAACAATTCTGAACTTTTGCCTTTTTTAAAATCTTTCCTTATGCCTGACTGCAATGTGCATAGTTGTCATTGTCATTGTGTTTCAATACGTCTGAAAACATATGGGTATTCATAGCTGAAACTCTGTCATAATTGCGAAACAATTGCTTATTCTTTTCTTATATATGACGAAACGAAATTACCCGACAACGAAAACGTTTCTGATATATTTAGACTGACGTTTAAAAACATACATAAATAACCCAATAACGAATACGTTTAAATTAAATGTAAAAACGCTCAATGAAATTTTAAATGTATATATATTTGATAGTGTGAAGCATAGGCTATATCTCACGCAAACACGGTTGCCTACAAAGAAAGAACGTATAAACAAACAAACAAACAAACAAACACAAATACAACAACTTTATAGCCAAACAAACCTTCTCTAATAAAAATATATGGTACAATACTTCAATTTAGGCATAGTTTCTATTTTAAACGTCAGTAATTTCTGCGTTGTAACTAAACATAGCCTACATATCCTCTCACATCGCCTTTTCGATTGGCCTACCTATTGTAAATGGGAGTAAATTGTAGGGCATTTAACAACTTACTTTACTGTGTAGCCTGCTGATTTGATTTTACTGTACTTAGTATTTCACAACGGGATTAAAAATCTATATAGCATCCAATCGGAAAAGTGTGTCCTTCAGGTGAACTTTAAGCCTTTGAACCACTCAAAATTGTTTCGGTCAGTGGCTGGACATCGGGGATATGGGGGTGTGGCCCACGGCTTTATTACTGTTCCAAATGTCTCTCATTTTATACCGGACCCAAGCTTCTCCGCCCTTCTAAAGAACCTGTGCCTAATACCCTAAACGGAATTTCACATATGGGTCTATATATATATATATATATATATATAATTAAAGCAATATTTGACAACAGGACAACATTTTTGTTATTTTCCTAGGTGTGGTAGCCTACTTGTTTTAGATGTGTAGCCTACTTCAGGTCAAAATCGGTAATCCGTACATTTTCAACAATGTGGGCACATGTACAATTTTGCTACAAAGATACGTAGTCCGGCATTTCGTGTTTAGATTTTTACTTGCAATGTCTTGACTCAATGGCAATTCATTATCTACCATAACACCATATTTTAGTAATTTAAAGAAGACGTTGTTTAAAATACAAGATATTTAAGAATGGCTTTCAGCGATATTTGCATTGGGAAACATGAAATAATATAAGCGCGACGCATTGTTTTTGTTTTACTTTTTATTTTAGTTAAATGTTCTGTGTTCATTATGTACTGTTCTTTTTGACAGCACACAGAGTGCATGCATTTTCAGGAACTTACACCCAAATATAGGTTGCATATTTCTAACAAAAAAGGGGTCAGACAATTTCAGATGGCAGGCTTGCAAAGCTTTACTTTCGTTACGTTTGAATTTTTAAACGTTGTAGCTTTAAAACAACTTCCCTAATGCAAGTTACCAGTTGGCGATCTGGTTTTTTCACTGTCATCCTGACGGAATGACAAAGAACACATTTTAATTTGAGCTCCAAGGTGCTCCGCCGGTATCAACCACACCCCCTAATTATGAGAGCAACGTTTGACTAATCATATTTTCTGTGGGGAGAAAGAAAACAAAAAATACAAACAAACCAACTTCTAAAGGACTTCGTGTTTACATAGCAGGTGGACGTGACGTCACATCGGGTCTTGGCACACCAAAAAATAACAATGTCCAACTCCGCGAAACCGCTTCCCCCCGGGGGGCTGTGTTCTTCTAATAAGCTAGTCCCAAATACTTCACTGAACACATTTTATGTATTGAATCCCAAACGCAGAAACATGCCACATCTCCCTCCTGCCAGTCGTGTGAGAGGAATCTAACTGGACTTTGAGTGTTTTTTAAAATTTCGCATTAATAACGACAGCAGCAGCGCGCGCATCCCCGAGCGCAGTGCGAGACAGCGGAGGAATATCGGAGTTTGTTATTTATTCTTCGGCTTGTTGTTCATTTTCTATTTTATCATTAAACCCACGCGCTCACGTGTGAAGCTTTCGTAACGCACAAAGTCACGATAACTTCACCCCACGGTGAGAATATTGTTTTCGGTGAGGAAATATACGTCTGCTTGTTTGGTAAGTGGGTACTTTGGTGTTTATCCACTTTTCTGACTTTCACTTTTCTCATTATCGACACGTTGCTTGCTCTCAAACTTCACTACACGCTGGTTCGATTTTTCACACTAAAACGCTATAATGCTAAATACTAAAATGTAACATATGTGCACCGCCGTAATGCACTATATCGGGCGATTAGCGAGCTAGTGCCATTGTGTTGTAGCTTATTTGTTTTGGGTACAATCGGGTGAATGTTGATAAGTTTGCCAAAACATTCTTCTGAAACACTGTCTTGTGAAGGCGAATTAGCGTTCTACAATAAACTGCATTTAAATGCCTTGGACGCTTGAACCACACGTTATTCTTCGAAAAGATAGCTAGCGTACTGTAAAAATGCCAAACAAAAATGTGTCCATTCTGTTTTCTTGAAAACCGAGTTCATTGACGAACGAACCATGGTGGGAAAAGTATCCAAACTAGTTTAGATAGCGAGCTACCCTGGTTGACAAAGTATCAATTGTATTTACAGAACGATATACAAGATAAACAAAGCGTTTCACACAGACAGTGGATTTCAGGTATGGACTCGGAGCAGTGGAGACACGTTTCTCAGTTTGTGGGCTTGTAGAAGAGGCTTGAGAACTTTATACTACACAGCCCGACATGTGCAGTTCAGTCACTCACAAGGAATCGGTTTTGAAATTACCAGTAACCATTTTTGAAGCTAAGCTCGCCAATGTATCTCTTTGCAAAATGCGTATAACTGTTATGCAAATTCAAAAGCATGCAAAATGTACACGTAGCCTAAATCGCTTTAATTCAATTGAGGAATGTTTTTCTCTACATACTCGCAAATACAGACTGTCAGATTTGAGGTTCTAAACATTTGTAAAAAAAATACAAATGGACATATTGTTCCTGGGAGATGTGAGCTGCCCTTGTAATTAATTTGTGATCTGCGATTAAAGACTTGTTTTAAATACAAATGGATAGCAAAATGATAGATAAACCAGCACATTTATATGGTGTGTATTAATATTAGAGACACTTCAACCTAAAGATATAGTGTCCATTTATACGATTTATTGGGGAGAGGAATGGCTCGGATTTCATAATTATTTAATAATTCATTACATTATGTTATGCTTTTCCCTTGTCATGCAGTCCAAGTAGTTGGAAAGCATGAAGCTTGACTTATAAATATTGTGGGAAATCCTTCCAAGTAATCGATACAATTTCGATGTATTAATCCAATAAAATTAAGTGCTATTAGTGGTAGTGATGTTGGAATTACAATGGATGCCAAGGAAGATGTTACAACTTAAAACATGAGATTAATAAGATTAACAACTCCATATTCTATTTTTTTTTATTTAACAGCATTACTGGGCATTTTTAGTTATTGGATTAATATTTCTATTCTATTCTGAAATTATTTCTATTTTAGTTTAGTTTTCCCCCTCCTAATCTTGTTCTGACATTGGTTGACTATAAACAAACACAAATGTTAATGACAGATTGGTGATGATGATAATAATAAAATAATAATAATCATTGTACAAAAATAATAATAATGTACTATTATGAAGATTAAGGGACATCTTACCATTGGCTGTTAAATGCACATGTCTGTAGTGTCTTTAGAGCCCGGTTATTGGTAATAATGTTTTTTTAATTTGGGGGATGTTAAGATAAGATAAGATAGCCTTTATTAATCCCGGGGGGGGAAATTTGGTTTGTCACAGCAGCAATGATACAGGAGACAGTGAAAAAACACACAAGACATACAGGACATCACAGTATACTGAATGTTAAAAGTGTTACCGTTGTGGTGTTTAACGCAGAATGCTTGGCTAGCACCGTGCCTCACTGAGAAGGACTCTAAAACACTAAATCAGAACGAGAGGCTTTCACAGTTTGCAGACTTCTCTGTTCTGCTCATCTCCTCATTATCGAGTCTCGTATTCATAATTGCCTGCACTAAATCTGCGCATTATGCCCAGGTCTCGAAGGCTTTCCCGTGTCAAATGTTTGAAGTGCGTATGTGTTTTAACAGCATTTACTCACACCTCGCATTTATGGTTCAAAGTTTGTCGCAGCTGTGAAACACACTTTTGTGCACACTGTATTTATCTGATTTTAAAACCCCTGCTGTAATTTTAGGCCTTCGCCGTCTTGGACCTGACCAGGTGCTTTTAATCGTAAAAGATCGAGCTGGCTCACTTTGGCACGATTGACCTTGCACCACCACTGCGGTGCCTTTGTTTTGACAAATGACCACAAAGTCTCCTTTTGATATTTAGCTATGAAGGTATTTGTTCACACGCGTTGACTTTAGAATCCCGCTATTGATTGCCATTACACCCGTCGGTCTTGCATTATCAATCTGTATCAGAGAACCATAAATGTTCATCTAGAGGTAATTTTGTACACTGTCACTTAAGGTTTCTTTAATGCTGTGGTCCTTCAGCAGGAGTAAGTGGATGCCTCCAGTGATTTACCTTTTTGGTGGTAAAGACGTGAAAGTTTCCCAACTGACATGTTTCTGTTTACATGAAAACTGCTGTTATTTACTTGCTGGGCACGTTTCTTTCTCCAGTAAAAAAACAAAAACAAAAAAAAACAAAGCTATGTTCATCTCGTCTCCACTCCTTTAAAGCAAACAGCTCTTACCTTTCAGTGAACTCTAGATTCCTTCTGTGTTTTTCTTTTTGCCATCACCCATCCCCCAACCTCCCTTTTTCTTTACTAAATAGATTGTCTGCACGTCTGGAGCTTTTAAAGTGTTCTTTGGGAGAAAAATAAAGAAATACAAAAGCTGATATGTAACAGTCTCCCACATATGTCAAACCCTGTGCCCCATGCGGCTAGCCTTAGTTTAATGTATGGACGTCGAGCCCGAATAAACCGCGCCACTGAGCCTAATAGCAATTAAACGGGAAATGTTGCCGTTTTTATCACTGTGAACTTCATAGAAATGTTTCCATGACAACCTCCATGCTAGTTAAGTCAACCAGAGGTGATCAACAGTTTATTCTTTTTTTTCCCCCTCTCTGGCAAGAATGGAATTTGTGTTGACAGTTCTGGCCTTTTGAACCACGGGGAAAGTATTTGTTTACGAGATCATATGCCTGGTAGCTGTCAGCCTGGGACATATTGACTTATTTTGATAAAAGACCATGTTACATGCTTAAGAGGATCTGGGCACTTTAATTATCCGTGTTCGGTGTTTGCGATTTGTGCGCTTCGGCGCACTGTAAGAGGGCCTACACTTTGGGTTCCTTCTTAATCCTGACTTCCTGCTTGCTTTTTAAAAATAATAAGCCGTTGCTGTGAGTTTTGGCCAGGGAAACGTATCGGGTGGGGTCCGTGAACATGGCTAAAGGATCGTTGCGCATGTGTGCGTGAGGCTTCGAGAATGCTTTGCACCTAGCAGTATGCCATTCTGATTGAGAAAATATGAACATAGGTTGTGCATTGTTGTAACTCACTGTTCATTAATATAATGTTAATCTTTAGTCTTGTTTTTTTCTGGCCAATTAGGCTAATAATATGTTTGCCTATAGAGATCCCGGTGTGATGGTTGTGATTGTCATATGGGCAAAGGTAGACTTCACTTATACCAGCATAGCTTGGACAGACTTTAAGGGACCACAGAGTTGGTCAAGGAAATCTGCCCGGTGTGCAATGTGAGATGTTGGTAAACAGAAGTAGTCTGCAGCCATCTTCCCTCGCGTAGAATATTGGTTGGCAGTTGAGTTGGCGGCCTTTAAGGCGTCTTGCGTCAACGTAACTTGTGCGACTTATTTGCGGTTTGCGCAATGCAACAATGTCGCAAGCAGTCTGCAATTTATACGTCTACAAAGACAATGCGCAGCCTATGCAACATGGTGTCCTTACACTTCTGTACACTAGTAGGTGTCAATGTATTGAACAAGGTTTCATGAAAGCAGGGAAACTCCTGTACCTTCAAACTTCTTCAGCCAATCTTTCCTGAAGCTGGTTCATTTTATACCGTGTTGAACAAATTATACTAGCCATCTATATCGTTAGCTACTAGCTCGATGAACTGTGACCTATGAACTATGACTATGACAGCTCTGCCTCCATTCGTTAACCAACCAATCAATGATGCGCAACATCTATGTGAACGGTTGCGCTGCGGTCGCAAGTTAGATTTTTAGCTAGGTACGCAACACCCTCTGAAACCCCCTCTGCGTAGGTTGCAAAGGTTGCGTTGATATTGCAGAGCCCTGGTTGTGTTGCGGTCGTCTTATCCTTCGTGCATGTAGAGGCCTTCAGCTGTGGCTTAATTGGCATAGGCAGTGCTGTCAGTGTTCACAATAAAAAAATAAAAATAATAATAAAAAAATAAATAAGGGAAGCAACCCTAGATTTAGTAGGGCTTTCTGATACAGTGTGTTCTGCCTGTCAGGCACGTGGTTTGAAACCCGTCTCTACCAGACCAGAGCTGGTTGTCAGCCCCGATTGGGGGCGGCGTTTGGCTGTCCGCCCCAAGGAGAGAGGGGAGGGTGAGCTGGCTGGGGTCCACTGTGAAGCACGTAAGAGAGTCTCCAGAACTTGGGTGGGTGAATTCCGTCTTGAAGGAAGCGGAGTTTGCTGCCCTCGGAGAATTAGTTTGCCTTGTAGAGATGAGCGGCGGACTTGTGTGGAGAAGGCAAATCAAAATTAATACAGGGTGTAATTGGCTACTAAAATAAAAAACCCTTCGATTTAGAAACAAACTCAAGCATAATCACCTCATGTTTTAGATCATGTTGTTAGGATGTTTTAAATGCGTCTTCACTGCTGGGTCTTCCCCTCTGCCACCTCTCACACCTGTTGTTTGCAGAGTGTGAATGTCGTGTGAAACTCGCTTTTTCCCCCCACGTTGTGAAGATTAGAGCAGAACGGGTGATTCTCTGTCGTGGAGTGTTGATTTCGTTCTTGTAGCAGACTCCGATCTTATTCAGGAAATGAAAGCAGCCTCCTTGTCCCTGAAGTGTCTTTTACCATTTAGACCTGAGATTATTCTCTATGAATCTTCAGTACCGGCTTGTAAGGGGCCACAGGGTTGTTGCGTAGAGGCCGTGAATGATCAGTGTCACCGTAGGTCTACTACGGTATTGTGTCCATGTCTACCTTTCATTTTTTCATTAAAAAAAAAGAAAAAATGATTTGCTCGATTTTCTCCCAATTTAGTGGACAATTAATCCTCTATTTGTTTCGATTTTCCCCACACAAGTCAAGCTAATTCTCCAGGGGCAGTGAGCTCTACTTCCTTCGAGATGGAATTCACCCACCCATGTTCTGGAGAATACCTTACGTGCTTCACGGCGGACCCGAGCATTTTTCAGTACATGGTTCTACACTTGTGTTCATATCTAAGGGTGCAAAGCTCATATGAAATGCCCTGACTCCTTTCTTGATTTCCTAACCCATTTGACCTTTGTACAAAATCCAGAATTCATTGGTCCACTCGCCTTCTCTGTCTGGAAAAACAATCAGTTTACACATCACACCATGACAGGCAAGAGGGACTACCTGTACCACAGTCCTGTTAATTCTGAGATTACCACATTTGTGTTAAAATGTCGAAGGCATCTGAAATGTCTGTAACGCTGTGCTTTTTTTTGGCGAGCTCGATATAACAAAGTAGGCTTGGTCTTCCGCAGGGAGTTCTACGCCTTTTCTGAAAATATGATGCAGAGCTGCCAGCACAAATCTTTAAGGACGTTTGACAAGCTCCACCCCACCTCTGGAAAATATACCTTGCACACTTATTTCCCAACAACAAGACTAAAAACGGGACTATGTAAGATATATATGATACTGTGCTGCTACCTGTAGCTAGCTAGTGACCCAGGTCGCGCCGTGACTCACCACTGCACACCTGGGGCCGTATGTACAAAGATTCTAAGAGTGCTGATCTAGGATCAGTTTAGTCTTTTAGCTCATAATGGATATGGTTAGGATATGGACAGGGGAAACCTGATCCTAGATCAGCACTCCTACGCTTAGAATCTTTGTACATGCGGCCCCTGACCTGCACCATGACTCACCTCTGCACACCTGCCCACACCCATCCAGTCCAGGCAGTTCCTTGGTTTCTAAAACGATCTGAAGGAATAGAGGATTTGCCCACATAGATGTGCACATTGCACACATTTACTTACATTTCTCATTCAGGTGCTTCTGGTCACCTAACACCCCTAGCTATGACCATCCATAGATTTTGAACAATTACCACACACTACCAGACCATTTAGCATGACTACAGCAGTAGCACTAGTCCTTACTGCTGGGACTCAGAAAAAGGTTTTCCAAACAGGGAATATTATTTCTGCAATCGGGGTTGCGTAGTTTACGGCTTATTTAAGACTGTTAATAATATTAGTTTAAAATCTGCAGCAAAAATTTAACCAATATCAATTCAAAACATTCTGTAGAAATTCCAATACTTTATTTTGCCTAATTAACACATGCAACACATTTTCATAAAAAAGGTAGCATAAAAAGGAATTGGTGTAGGAGTTGGTGTTTCCACTCATTTCCCTGAATGTATTTAATTTAAGGTTTGTTAATATTTTTGATTCTGTTTCCGCTATGACATGCACGTTATTTAAAGCTGTTAGGTTAGCAGTTGATGTTCAACGCCGCACTCTGCCACAGAATAGCTCCAGGTTTCCTACACGTGCAAGACATTTCTCTGTGGTGAGTTTAATATTTCAGTTTACACTTTATGAAACTGTTGAAGGTGGGACAGAGGAAACATGTCTAATTCCTCAAATTACCCTGTGAGTCACTGGCCTGTCTGACTCAGTGCTGGCATGTAAGGATATGCTGTGTGCCATGTCAAAGCACATAACCTTGATCTCTATGAAAACTTTATTTAATTGGGATTATCCTGTTTATGCCTAGAAATGTAATCCTGAAACGGTATGAAATTGAGATTAGTGCTGTCTGAACGGAAATGGCATATTCAAGGAAATAATGTTCAAATTAGGCAAAATATGTCAAGGATTAGGATACTGCATTTCAAATGAAATAAAAAAGCAAAAAAAGATTCAAATATTCACCTCCAGGTTGTCCCACAGGGCATTTTTTTGTACCAGTTTTGAATTTATTTCCTTTTGTGTATTTTGTGCCCATCATACTGATCTACTCATCTACTTATAATGTTAATGGATTGCATCATATTTATTTAATATTTCGAATGGCTTTACAGTAGGGTGAACTCACCTTAACCACCCGCCGATGTTCAGCATGCACCTGGGTGAATCACGGCAGCCATTTTGGATTGGAATGCTCACTGCGAGTTAGCTGTGCTGGAGAGGGGGATTATTGAGTCCGTTAAACTGGGAGATGATTAGGTAGCTGGTTGAGCAAGGAGGGTAGGTAATTTGGCCGGGACACTGGGGGGGGAAGCTCTCCTCTTTGCGATAAGTGTAATGGGGTCTTTAATGAGGCTCGACCTCGATTTAACGTCCCGTCGTTTAGACGGCGTCTCAGTGGCTCAAAGGAAAGCCCTTCAGCATCATCGGTGGCGGGTGGCAGCACTCTGAACGCCCGTCACACACTTCTGAGAGCACGCTCACAGCGCCTGCATGCTTCCTGGCCCTCCGCCACCTCCAAACTTCAGCCAGTTATAATATTAATATGTATTAATGTATTTCGCTAGCTAAGGATGCCGAGTGGCTCAGCTGGTAAAGGCACTGGCCATAGACCGAAGTGTTGAATACAGTTTCCAAACATCTTGGGTTTATTTTGAGCCGATGCTAGCCATGGTTGTGGGGTAAGCTGCCTCTACATGCTGGGGCTAGCTTGTGGTTATTTATGAATATTCTGTCTACATAAAAGGAAAAGCAATTAAGGGGGGGGAGTCAAATTGAACAATGTAATAACTTCTTAACATGAAAAGACGGTGACCTTTTTGTTTTGCAGTGGTTAGAAATAATTGGATATGAAACTGAACGATGGTAAAGAATACTACAGTGTTCTCCCATCTCTGCCATGGAAGAGTGTAACTCTGTCAGAGTTGCCATAGGCCTCTTGGTGGCCTCCCTAACAAGAGTCCTTCTTGCACAGATGCTGAGTTTTGGAGGACAGCCTGTTCTAGGCAAATTCACAGTTGTGCCATATACTCTCCATTTATTTATGATGGACTTAAAGATGCTCCGGGGGATATTCAAAGTCTTTGAAATGTTCTGATTGGTGCTTTTGAAGAACCTTTTCTCAGATTTGCTTTGAATGTTCTTTGGTCTTCATGATGAAGCTCTTGTTTGGAAATGCACTAACCAACTATAGGACCTCTCACAGACCGGTGTGTATTTGAAATCATTTGAAACACCTTAATTGTATACAGGTGGACTGCAAGCAAATAATTATATAATCTCTGAAGACAATTGATTGTGCCAGAGTTTATTTAGTTGTGCCTTAGCAAAAGGGGTGAATACTTGTGCAATCAATTATTTAATTTCTTTTATTTGTAATTAGCAAAAAGCTTTAGATTTGACTTTATTTAGGCGTGTTCACTTTGACATTTAGTATTTTGTTTTCATCAGTAGCAAGAAATACCAATTCAATCAATTTTGATTCCATGTTGTAACAAAATAAAATGTGGAAAAAGTCCACGGGGATGAATACTTTTCTTATACCCACTGTATGTATGTGTGTGTGTGTGTGTATATATATAAAAAATATACACGTGTGTATATATATATATATATTTTTTTTTTCCAAGTCACGAGGGGGAAAAAGGAAGCAAATCCAGCCGCTGTGAAGGAATGTGTTTTATTTGACGCTCCTCTCCAGACAGCACAGATTAAGTGTCATTCGTTGGAAGGAGGAGGTCAATATCACTCTGCTCCTGAATGGCTAGCAGATGAGTGTGAGCCACAAACTCTGACCCACATCGGCGAACAGAGACGAGCCCTCCGCTGCCATGTCTACACGATGCCAGAAAGGGTTTCAGTTTCATCCAAGCACAACCTGACTGTAATGAACAGCCCCCCCCCTGTGCCCAGGCTTCTTGCTTCACGATAGACACAATAATAAACAGGAGCAATGAGTTAATATTGAGGCCTAACAACCACTAAAGCATTACCATTGTGCCATAGAGGTCTGTGGTTTTCTTTCATCATAGAACTGAAATGGTGTTATAAATGGCCTGTAAACCATTATCTATGAAATGTGAATCTATGAATACTAAGATGGAAAGTTCTGAGAATTATTATTGACCTTACACGGGTGCACAGTTGAGACATGGAAAGCAAATTGAAATGATCACGTATCACCCCCTGCTTATTCTGGTCTGTCTCCATGTTGCTTCAAGGCTGCTGCTGTGGAAAGAGTTTAAAAACACAAGCAAGAGTCTGAATTGGGACTTTAAAAAATAAAAATCTGAACGGTCATCGAAGGCGTCTGAATTTCGCCGTCCACTCAGGACGCTGTTCAATCAAGCTTACATTTTTACATTTTACATTTTTAGCATTTAGCAGATGCTCTTATCCAGAGCGACTTACAAGGTGTGCATTAATACATGGTAAGATCAATCATGGTTAGTGCAAGAGACCAGTGCAGTGATACAGTAATAGACATCATTGTTGGCAGCTGCACACCGTACCTGTAACACAGGGAAGGAAACGTTTTATTTATTCTCTTTCTTTACACACAGTAGAGCCTCTTCTTCATTTTGACGGAATGAGACAAATATATAAACGCTTGTAGTCCGGTGTATCACAAGCTGGCTGGCTTCGCTGAAGTGATTTGGTAAGCCTGCTTGAAGGGACCTTAGTTCCACATGACGAACCACACAAGAAAATGATTTTAAAACCCACTTAAATACAAAACCCCCCAGAAAATTCTCCACCAGCTCTCTTGGAAGGTCTGTTGCGTGACCTGACTGTCATCTCGGGCAGCGTCTGAAACCATCGCACGAGAGCGAGAGGGTTTCTCCCCTCCCGATATCATCACGACGGGTGAAGCAGAAATGTAAAAATTGGCCTATGAAATTTAAGATGCAGTCGGAAATATTTTTAAATGAATTTGGCTTGCACCGCTTTGGCTTCGGGAACAGAGGCAAGCGTTCCGTCTTTACGGGTCTTTGTTAATGTGCTTCATTTTAGTGGTTTAATGTCCTGTGTAATATATGTACTCGCATAAAGAAAGTAAATCACCGTGACCTTCAGAAGAATTTGAAGCATTTCCGTATTTTGCAGGTGGCTGCTCTGCTTTGTTATGTGATATCTGCGTGATCTCTTTTTATTTGCCTCATCGCTCAAAGCCACTGTCACCTGAGGTTTGGTGACCAAGCGCAAGACAGAACCATGCTCGATCCAGGCTATTTTACATTCAACCTTTTGTGTGATTTTCAACAAAATAATTTGTTCGTTTCTTTGAGATTTTTAAATTAATTTTTTACTCCAAATAATTTAATCAAACATTGACCATTTTTATTCCATGTACAGTATTTTAGTATACAGGATTAAAGAAGAAGTGTTATTGTTTGTTGTGCACGTGGGGAGGGGGTGATTTTTGATAGTAACATCCTTTGACGAGCACATTAGGCTGTTGAAAGAGCATCATGCTTGGGGCGGAGGGCATATGGTGCTACCTTCTGCTGGCATTGCCCTCCCAACACGTAACTGCACACACACACACACACACACACACACACATACACACACACACACCCATGGTCACACACATACACACGGACGGTCACACATACACATGCACGATCACGGCTGCTCATCTCCCACTCAGCATGTAACCGTGCACACACGCTCACACATGGTCACACACACACTCACGTTCACACAGTCACACACGTACGGTCACACACATGCACGCTGATGCAGTTACACACGCTCACACATGGTCACACAGTCACAAACACACACACACAGTCACATGGACACGTCACACACACACACACACACACATATACGGTTGCTCAGGTTTGTTCCTCCCAGCTGACTCTTAAAAAAATAAGTGTTTTTGAAAACAGGTTGGCTCTCAAAGGACTAAGGTCTATTTTCAGTGTGAATAATTTACCCCTGGAAATGATATGAAGTTTATCGGATCAGAGAGAACCAAATATACGGGATTACATGTAGAAGGGAATGAGTGCCTACAGCCAGGATTCAGTGTTTGTCCTTAACTTTGACTCATAATTAAATTAGTTTTATTTTATTTTTCTATTCACAAACATAGTTCAGCCCTCACCTGAATTAACTGATGTTTGTGAAGAAATAAATAATGAAGGACAGGTTGATCTCACTCTAGTACCAGCTGAGCTTGGCAGAGAAGGATTACACTGTGCAGCTGGCGCAGGCAGACTGCAGATACCTGATCCAGCCAGAGGGGGCACTGCTAGCAACAGCAGAATAAGCTGTTTGGCATGGGATGACAACTAGGACTGTTACTTCAACAGAAAAATAGTTTTGAGTCCCACTCGTGTGGGTAAGTGAGTGGGGTGGGGATTCCTTCCGTTAGTTAAAAACCTTTTCAAAGCCGGAGAAATGCTCGTTCGCGTGACCAAACTTTTATCAGCTTCGATCCAAACACGAGTTTTGTATAACTACGTTTGAACTAAAAGAGCCTCATCTTTGCATAGTTTAAGGTGATACTCACGGATCTGCGCGTTTGACAAAGCAGATCTTTCCCATGGTGGAATTTATTATGCAAAAGGCAAACATAACACTGTCATAAACGTAACATATTAACCTTAGCAGAGAATAGGGTAGGCCACTGTTGAAAATGTCTATTGCATTATTGGTCATTTAAGCTGCCATTTTGGTTAGCTTATGGGCACACCGTTTTTTAATTTTTTATCTATATATTTATAAAACAAAACCAAAAAATCACATTCATTTTCAAAACTGGTGATGGAATGCAGATTCAAAATTAGATTCGATATTCAGCGATAAGTTGACAGCCCTGATGAGAAAAATCCCACAGAAATGAAGCCCTCTCCCCTGGTGGGCCACCGTGCTGCCCACAGTCACAGTGGTGTAGCAGGGGGCCAATCCACATGCTGGACCAGTGTTTTAGCCGAATGAGCTACCCAGCAGCCCCCTACACGGTCACTGTACTACCTGTGGGGACCCGTGGATGTTCCACTTTCAAACTCCGTTCAAATGCAGTTTTACACCTGAAAACGTCCATTTTACATCACAGCAACGTTTTCACCATATGCAGTTCTACAAACAAAAATGCAGGTATTGTTTCTAGTATGAGTGCCATTTTGATTGTGGGTCGGAATTGGTGTTAGGAAGAGGACACTGTGTGACCCTGTGACCCTTCGAGCCTCTTTCAGTTCCCTTCCCTGTTAGAGCTTTAGAACCAGGCTGCAGAACCAGGCCACAGAACCTGAACCTTGGCTGAGAATGGAACCAGCTTCATTTTCATTCCTCCGAGACGGAACTCGCCCACTTTCTTTCTACAGACACCCTTCACTCTTCTCGGCGAGTTTGTGCCGGTTCACCCTCCCCCTCCCTGGGGGGGACAGCCAATCGCCGCCCCTGATCGGGGCTCCCAGCCAGGGCCGGTGTGGTAGAGACGGGTTTGGAACCGCGCCTGCGATAGGCAACTTCCATTCCCAATCGAATGCTTAGACTGTTACGCTATCCGAGGCCCCCCGTCTTAATGTTTTGAACACTCATTCATGTCGTTATGTTTCCATGAACAAAGGATGCTTGTGCTCTAGGTTTCTGGCCCTTTGCCTACAGGCACAATGGTGTGTGTTGCTTTGGATGATGGAATGCAATGTGAGTGGAGAGGGAGAGGGAGAGGGAGAGGTGGAGAACAGGGGAGAAATGTCTTTAAGTGAAGCGCTTGATGAAGGTGGTTATTTCAGGTTCAGGGTTCGAGAGCCAGTGGCAGCTCCGATCCAGTTCTACTCTGAAAATAAACATCTACAGTGTGTTGAGCACAGTGCTACAGTGGTTTATTTTTACTATGTTTGATGAGTGTTTTTTAATTCGTATTGTCACTTCTGGCAACCAGTCAGCACAGATGGTGCAGATTTGAGTGCTCAACAGAGCCCAAGTACCCCAGGGCAGCTGTTGCTGAAAAAAAGTAATTAATAAATAAATAAATGTAATTAATTTAAAAAATAAATGAGCAACTCCTTAGGTCAAGAGGAGTCAAACCTTTTCCAGCACCTGTTGCATGTGTAAATATGCTGCTGTGTGGTTTGGTGTGTGTTGCGTGCGTACATGTGTGGTTTGGTGAGTGTTTCGTGTGCGTAAATGTGTGGTTTGGTGTGTGTTGCGTGTGTAAATGTGCTGCTCTGTGTGTGTTTTGTGTGTGTAAATGTGTGGTTTGGTGTGTGTGTGTGGCCCTTTCGTACACGATGAACATGCATTAAAACATAAAACACACAACAAGAATCAATTAACAAGTGCGTGTACTTGTGCATGCTTGCGTGCGTGCGTGGGGGTGCGTGTGCGTGTACGTGTACCTGCATGTGCGTTTGTGTGTGTGTGTGTGTGTGTGCGTGTGTGTGTGTGTGCGTGTGTGTGCGGGTGCATGTACCTGTACCTGTGTGTGCATTTGTTTGTGTGCGGGGGTGTGTGTGTGCGGGTGCATGTGCTGGTGCGTGTACCTGCGTGTGTGTGTGTGTGTGTGTGTGTGCGGGGGTGCTGTATAATTGTGTGCTAATCTCATCAGGGCATGTAGGCATTCCCCCCTCATTGGATGCGGTGATTTGTAGCTCTTCCTTTTCAGGGCAGAATTAAGCGGCAGAGCCTCAGCGATACGGAGGATCATTAGAGATGTGCCTTTGATGGTGCCGCATTCAGGCAGCGCACTTTTAAATACCTGGATGTAAAGCTTAAGAAGCCATTGTGCTCTAAGCCCTCCTGGACGCCTCTTATTTAGATCTGCGCAGTAAATAACGAGGGTGCAGATGCAGGCTCGCAGATAAGGCCACCGCACGATTGTATTTGTGTTTTGGTGGGATGTTGACAGCAGCTAAAATTCGCTAATCTCATTCCGCTCATCTGCATTTCAAAGAAATCTCATTTGGCAGCGAGTCGGAGGTTTTCGGAGGATAAAGTTCCTTCATTGTGTCTTTTATTGCATTCTTCGCTAATTTATCTTGGCTCAGGTTTTAATGTGGCTCTCTTTAAGAGAAGCGTGCATGTTGCAAAGCATCTTAAACACTGTGAAAAGCGCTAATGTCTAGACTATGAACCGGGGATAATTACACGTCCGGCGTTGAATAGACCGGGTTTGAGGACCCATCTTTGTTCAGGGTGAATCGCACGGCTAACGCAGATAAGGCTTTTTTCGGCCCTTTCATATTGCAATGACTTTCCATAACACTGTGTAACAGGAGTGTGGTGGTGCTTCAATAAAATTGTTTACTGCATTATTAGACTTGTTGCCATTATGCATGTTTTCATCAGAATAACCTTGTAGGTCACTGTGGAGATTTAGTAAATTGAAGTAAGCTGTAGCTAACAGTGGTATTCAAATACCCGGTGGACAGTGATTCTATTCTCCCCTGTCTACTTTGTATGCATTATTCAAAGTGAGTTATTATTTGCTGTTACATGGCTTATATTAGAATTAGGCTAAGTGGGATGGGTTTTTTTTTGTGTGTGTGTGTGTATGAAAGTATCACAAAATAAGATCTAGACATGACTAGGGCTAGCTGATCCTTTATGATTTGACTGTGGATTTGTAATCGCTTGTTGTGCACTGAAAATAACCACAGTGTCTCCTGTTAATTTAATTTTGAAACGGTGTTGTTATGATATTATTATGTGCACATTGTATCCAAACATCTTTGCTCATATATGTAAATACAGGTTTATACTCTATGTATAACACATAAAAATGCATATTTTGGTTGGTGCACTAAATGTGATTTATTAGTTTGTATGCATTGATGAAACGGTACAGTTCTTCTTGAAAGTGATTGAAAAGGGCTCTTGGGTGGCGTACCCGGCTAAAGCACTGGTTCTTGGTGCAGTGATGTTTCCCCATGGCCCGGAATCCAATGCAGACTGTGGCCAGGACACACAGTTCCCTAGGGAGGGAGGGTGTTGGTCAGCGTGGTTCTGTGTGGCTCAGTAGGTAGAGCATGGTTTTGTGTGGCTCAGTAGGTAGAGCATGGCGCTGACAATGCTTAGATTGTGGGTTATTTTCCCATTGGGGCCACATATACTGAAAAATGTATGCACTACTGTAAGTCACTTTGAATAAAAGCATCTGCTAAACTGCATGTGCAGAACTTTTTTTTGTGTGCGGTTGCAGCAGTATTGATGGACATTTTTTTATTGAAGAAAAAGATGTATGCTTCACTTTGTTCAGTAAATTATGGCCAATTTGCCACTTTTCTGTTTGTCAGCACCATGGTCTACCTACTGAGCCACACAGAACCACACTCTACCTACTGAGCCACACAGAACCATGCTCTACATACTGAGACACACAGAACCATACTCTACCTACTGAGCCACGCAGAACCACGCTCTACCTACTGAGCCACACAGAACCACACTCTACCTACTGAGCCACACAGAACCATGCTCTACATACTGAGACACACAGAACCATGCTCTACCTACTGAGCCACACAGAACTACGCTCTACCTACTTTAATATATTAAACATTGGTTTTTGAAATTGGTCGTGTGTTTCGTATAAACCCACAATTAGCAATTTATTGCTATAGGTGTTGAGAGGTCAAGTGCTCATCTAATTCTGCTTCTGCTCCCACAAGTATGCAGATGAGACCACCAGCCTCACTTGTGAACTTGGCACCTCATTGGTTGTGTACCCGCTTAAATTAAGTTGCGAATTGGTATAAATTGACAGTGTTACGGCGTTTTTCCTCTGAAAAATATGTCTTGCCAGCACATGCACATTCTCACCTTGTGTTTTGCTGGTCTGAGAGAGAGGGGTGGGTTGCTTATGTATCATTATATTATTGTATTATTTTCCATAAAGTCTGCAGTGCAGACAGAATTTGTTGGTGAATTCAGACGTTATGAGTAATTGCACTTGGCAGCCATGCGCCACAGACTGGAGGCTTCGCACAGTTCAGAGAGCACATTCCATAGCATCCAGCAGTTGTCAGTTGCCTGTAGGGGTCATTTGAATTCTGGGAAGGATCTCTGGAACAACCAGGCCATTTGCTGCTGGTGTTCCTACGTGTCATGTACTCGGCTCAAGAAATATTGTGCGCGGGGGCTGCCAGATGTTGCAGCGTGGCAGAAGTCACCAATTATGAGTCACGCTGGCACTAACACTTCTGTGAGAGGAGGAAATTGAGAGGCAGCGCCGTGAACTCACACGGAAAGGGACTGCGGAGTGAATCCTGAGTGTTTTGGCATTGTTGTTCTTATTTCTATTAGGGGTGTAACGGTACACAAAAGTCAATGTTTGGTATGTTTTTGGTACAGCGGGGGAAAACAAAACATAAAATTGCTTTTCATTTATTATGAACTTTGTAAACAGTGACTAATTGGCCATAATTTACTGAAAAAAGTGAGGCACATATCTTTCTTTCTTAAATAAAAAAAAAATGAGTTTTTACTCAAATTAGTCAATACTGCTGTAACCGCACATTAAAAAAGTTATGCACGTGCATTAGCGGTAAAAGCAAGAATGCATTTGTTCGGTTCACAGCGTGCACCGAACCGAAAGTCCTGTACCGAATGGTTCAGTACGAACACGTGTACCGTTACACCCCTAGTTTCTATCGTTATAATTTTATACAACTGGCAATGGCCAATTAATAAACATTCAAATGACATTACTTTACACCAGTACGTATAATTGTAACAAACCCCTTTTCTTTTCTTTTTTTTTGGAAAGCAAAAAGGCTTTGGTGTTTACACAACACAAGCAAGCGAGTGTTTTATTCAACACCCAGCCTACAACTAGTATTTAGTAATTTCATAAAATATCTTTCTTTAAAACAATCAGATATTTGTTGCAAAATAATGCCAAATTTGCTTAGACAAATGTAGTCTTGCCATTGTTTTTTCTGAAAAGTGTTTTGCCTTTGACAAAATAATGGTGTAACAGGTCTGTATAGTTATGCCATTGGGTTGAATGCATACCAGTTACTGGACATAATATTGATAAAGCTTTAACTGCTGTAAATCTGTATTTATGAAGTGAGTGACACATTTATAAATGTTCTGTTATCTAGAAACAAAGGTAGCGTATTTTCAATGAACATGTAAAGTAGTATGATCACAATATTAGTCACACACTATAATTGACTTCATGATGGCTGGCATGTCTGTGCCTAATCTATCAAATTGTATCAAATTGCAGTTTATTAAATTGTTTCATCCTATTTTTCCACACACAGTGGGTATTCACCCCCTTTGGCATTTGTCACATTTTATTTTCTTACTTCATGGAATCTAAATGGATTTAATTGGGATTTATTGCCACTGAACAACACAAAATACTCTATAATGTCAACAAAAAAGACCAACTCTAAAGCTTTTTGTGAGTTATATATAATGTTGCTAGGCTAAAATCTGTATCATACTGTATTACATATTAATAATATTACATCTGTACAATGTACCTCAGCATTATGGATGCTGCGTGTTGAGAATTGTAATGCAGTAAACAAGATCTGTCAAGCAAGTCATTATGTTGATGGGTTCTGTGGTTATTGAAATGGCAATGAAGCACTTTGCATTGTTATCCCCCCAACTTTACATATGAAGCCAAATGCTTGTCTGTGAAATGATGGGATACAGCACAAACCTGCCATGCACCCAGCTCTCCGAATCTGCTCCGTCACCTGATTAGCAACCAGCCATTTATAAAACCTTTATCCTGGGCCTTGCCACAGATTGAATGAAGTTTGACATAACGAGGCCAACACTTGGCTCTGATTTGAATCTAGCCAAATGAATTTGAGCACACAAATCACAGTCCACTATATGTGACATTAATACTGATATCAGTGCCCAACAAACAAGGTAGTGCCGTCAGTAACAGAAGTGTCGTATTTTGATGTGCCAAATGATGGCCTAATTACTCTTTATCTGCCTGCTCAGTATCACACGGTCATGGTCTATTGCTGCATCTCTACTTTGGCCTGTAAGTGCAACCCAGGCCCTGAAGTGCTTATTTTCCTTATGTTTAAACCTCAGGGTTCCCTCATGGAAAAACCTTGAAAATGATTCTGTCATGGAAAGTCATGGAAATGTCTTATTCCATGTTACGTTATACTTTTCCGATAACGTTAGTGCAAAATGTCTGTTCCCCTGCCACCATTGTTGCCACCTGCCAATGCTGTTCACACTCACACACACACACAATTAGATGCTTATTTGCACTGGCAACAAAACGTGATCAATTTTTGTCCATTTTTGTGTCAGTCGCAAAAAATAAGTAATTGAAAACCTTAAATTTGTCATGGAAAATGTACATTTGATTTGAGTGGGAACCCTGAAACCTAGGGTTAGTTGATGAAAGAGTTAAATTGTTTTGTAAAACAATGAAAACTGTTTGGTAGAGAAGCTAATGATGAATGTCTCATTTGGGGGTGATAGCCCTGACTGAGGACGCAGCCTAGTGAAGGGGGAAACTCCATGGACGTCGTGTCGGGTGCGATGAGAAGCCCCGGGTGTTTGACCAGCAGTGGCACAGCCTTGCCATGGCTCCGCTCTCAGGGTTACCATGATCGAAGGGCATCTAATGGGGCAAAAAAGAAACAAAAAGAAGTGCTTGGTTGCTTGAAATGTAGAGTTAAAGAATAAAATGATGTGTTAAAAATGACTATTTAACCAACTTTATTAAGTTTGAGTTGTCCATTTAAACTCACGGTGCAGTATGCCACGTGCTAATGGCTTTTCTAGTGTCCTAATCTGGAAACGTAGTGAAACGAGGCACCATGGCGACAAAGACAACCCGAGAATGACGCATGATGTTGTTGGAGCGCAGAACTCTGAAAGCCAAACATTTCTTTTCCTGTCTTTACCTTTTTGTAGTTACTGTGGATGCTTGCAGCCACATGTTTATTTCCTTCTTAAAGATTCTGAATTTCTTTTTTACACTTTTTATTTTTATTTTTTAGATTCATCAGTTTTGGCAGTGCCGTCTCAGAGGGGCGTTGTGTTTGACACCGTCAGGGTGAGTGTGCACCACTGCCTTCAATGTCATTATTACTGCCAATTATTCCCTCATTTTTCTCATAATTTATCCCCTCCCTCATGTATCTTACGAGTTCTCTGCCGTAGTCCTGGTACCGGCAGTGACATGCGGCTGGGCACCGCCTCCTCCAAGCCGGAACCCGCCAAGCCGTCACCATAACTCCGGTATGCGCACAGGGTCACTCCCATACGCAGCGAGCTCATATCTGCTTCTCTCCCCCCTCGCTGGGGCAGACAGCCAATTGCCGCCCCCCTAGCGGCACTCCCGTCCAGAGCCGTTACTGCCACAGCCGGTGGAATCAAACAACGGTCGCAGTGGCCACCGTCAAACGTTTTAACCGCTAGACCACCCGGGAAGCGCTTTATTACTGCTTCTTAAACTTTTGGTTGGCGGATGGAATGAGAAGTCCACATCGGTCAGAATGGCACGGTTATGTACCAAATTAAATATTTAAGCTCAAAATTGGGCATTCCAAATTTGGGGGAAAATATTTGGGGGGGATAACGTTTTTGTTTTTTTAAAGAAAAGCAAGGAAAAAGATCAATTCTGCTCTTGTATTTAAATGTTATATTGTGGCAGAAATGTTTTGAATAGGATTATTTTTTTAAGCCAGAATGTATTCACACACACACGCATACACTCACATTCACTCGCCCTGTCTCACACACTTACACACACACACATACAATCCTGCGTTTTTCGATACAGCCTGCCCCGTTTCCTGCCCACATCCACCCCTCTTTCTCAAAGATCAGAGGTCACGTGCCAGACTGAATTCACTCAGCCCTGAATGAGAGAGAGAGAGAGTGCGTGTGTGTGTGTGTGTGAGAGTATGCGCGTGTGTGTGTGAGCGAGTGTGTGAGAGAGTGTGTGGACTCTCTCTGCTCTCTGCTCAGTGATCCTTGTCTGTGGACAGTGTGTGAAACCCAGCGCAGTCCCACAGTCAAATCCAGCGGATCCCTGTGGGGGTCACGGGGCTTTCTGGCAGTGAGTTCTCCCTCATGCGTCACTGCTGTTCAAATGAAATAAGTTAAAACCATTGCAAGGGTTTAGCTAAATACACTTAAATTAGCTTTGAGCTAAATACGATGATACAAACCTTTTGGAACCTAGTTTGAGAAAGATCAGCTGCAATTCTAAATGGTGCCTAAAATACGGCTCACTGTGGAAGAAGACCTAGTTTAGGGTCTCCACTTCCATATTCATGAAAGAATGTGCCATGGCCTTGTTTCATACAAGGCATCCTGCAAACCATTCAAGGCCTACTGCAGACCATCCGGAAAGGGTTCTGTTGAAAAAGCGTAAAGCGGTCTGTTTTCCTTGGTTCTGCTTCCGCGCTCCGTTGTGGATAATACTGCATTCTTTCCGTCCTTTTGGCAGCATGACAACATGGAGTACGGCTGCTGGTGGTTAAGGTGGGCAGCGGCTGTGTTGATGGACTGCACCAAAGCATAGCTCAGTGATATAAATGATGGAGTAGGCTCCAGTGAAGATGGGGTCCTGTCGAGTGCCCGGCTCTTTGGAAAGGGGCCTCCTGTTTTATTGTCCTGTGTGCTCCTCATACCTGCTTAGTAGAGGTGTAACGCTACACAAAAATCACAGTTCGGTACATACATGCGGTGTTGAAGTCACGGTTCGGTACGTTTTCGGTACAGTGGGTCAATACTGCTGTAACCGCACACAAAAAAAAGTTCTGCACGTGCGTTAGTGGTTAAAGCAAGATTGCATTCATTGGGTTCACGGTGTGTACCGAACTGAAAGTCCTGTACCAAACGGTTCGGTACCAATGCGTATACCGTTACACCCCTACAGTGCAGGTGTCGCTATGTCAGATTAAAAGGAAGGCCACGTTTTGAATAACTCCCGTGAGCCTGAGTGCTTTTAGGGGAGCCAGACCCCCCCAGAATTATGACTCAGATGAAGACGTGGACTTAAATTATGACGTTTTAAATGACACACACTGAATGCTTGACAAGAAAAGATGGCCACTTCATTGATCAGAATAACAGTAACTTTGGGATCCATTCACATTGATGGAGCTGGGAGGAACGCTATTTTATGAAGTGTGCTCAAGGCACATTATAATAATTTAGGACCTGTGTCCGCACCCATATTGGCACGTCATTGCTCCAAGAACGTTTTTAGGAGGCTGGGGAACTGTGGTAACTCCAGAGTTAAGCGCTCTTCAGAGTGTATCATTGACATTTGACCGTGACTTATTCTATTGTCCAGCAAGTTCGCCTAGCCTTGTTAGCTTGTACATGCCACACAAGTCTGGGAAGCTGGACATAAACACTAAAACAAGGGCAACGTTCATCATGTAGGAGATATTTTTGTACACGGGTGACTTGGCCCATGGCTTAGATGGGTATTTATAATTACACTGATGCCTGTGAAGCATCTATTTCCCGCGTCCATGTGCTCATAACTCTGCTCTTGCATGCTGGCCATGAGCCAAAATAGATCCAAAAGCAGGAATATTCACTCTTCATCTGTGTCAGTTCCCGATCGTGTTAGCTTTGTATGACTGTTGGCCACACAACTTCTGCTCCAGCCTTTGCTAATCTCACGTCTGGACGACTGCAACTCCTGTGCCATGAAGCCACCGCAACTAGTGCAGAATGCTACCACACGCCTGGTTGTCAACAAGCCCACTCATGTTACCCCACTACTCACCACACTTCACTGGCTTCCTATCGCAGAACGTATCAAACTTAAATCACCGGTGCTGGCATATCAGGCCACTAGAGGAACTGCTCCCTTCTACCTCCAGACACTCATCACTCTCTACACCCCAGCCAGAACCCTCCGCTCTGCCTCCTCTGGCAAACTGACTGTCCCATCCGTCCGGGCCCCAGACACCGCTCCTCGCGGTCTCGCCTCTTCTCTGTCCCGACCCCTCGGTGGTGGAACGATCTTCTGCACTCGGGTCAGGACCACGGAATCACTGGCCATCTTCCGCAAGAGACTCAAAGCCCACCTCTTCAGACTCCACTACCACTGACTCTGTACATGAATTAACTGCCATCACCACTACTTACATGTTTAAAAATGTGAAAAAAACACCAACCTTTCCCTCCCTATGTTACAGGTACGGTGTGCAGCTGCCAACAATGATGTCTATTACTGTATTACTACACTGATCTCTTGCACGAACAATGATTGATCTTACCATGTATTAATGTACATCTTGTAAGTCGCTCTGGATAAGAACATCTGCTAAATGCCTAAAATGAAAATGGGGAGAAGGAACGCACATCGGTTTGGGGGGCGCTTGCTGACTGAATGTTCTCGCTGTCCCTCTCTCAGGACGAGGATGTGGAATGGCAGTTGCCGTAGCAGCGGACAGATCTCACGCACGGTGCTCTCACACTGAGACCTAGTCGGACCGGTGAGTACGAGGGGACTTTGAGCTGGGCCGCGTCGCTCTGCGGTTCACATCGCTGTCACACGCAGGAGAAGGGATGGACGGGGGCGTCTGCGGCCTTGTGCTGAAATGTGCGTCCTGTGTGGGGTTACCTGTGAGTGGGCCGAACTGTCTTTCATTTCACTAAAGACCGGTAGAAAGGGCTCAAAATCACAAAACTCCTTGATCTTTACACGGGGGCTTGACAGTGGCCCGTTGGTCACTAGAGTTTTGGGCGACGTTGATCTGCCCGATCGGTTAATTTCTGCAAAAACAGAAGTTCAGGTCTGAGCGGCTGCTTCTGTGTTTGAGTGTGAGGAGCGGACAGAGGCGGATGTGGTGCTCTCAGGGTTCGTAGGCCGGCGGTTTGGGACCTCCACGCTCCCGCCCGCCTCAGCCCACTGCCCTTGCACATCGCTCCGTCACCATGGCGACCTAAAAAGAATCGTAGCGAGAGAGATGTGAAGCCTTGGTTCTCACACACAGGTCATGACCCGATTTTACTTCTGTGACTAGACACAGCCTCCACCATACACACATGGAACGACCAGAACCTGCTGTAGCACTGAGAAAGGAAAAGGCTTCTGTGTGTATGTGTGTATGTGTGTATGTGTGTATGAGTGTGAGAGAGTGTAATGAAAGGCCCTTGGTGGCCATACAGAACAACAAGCTTGTTACAACCCTGGGAAAAGGCACACAAGGCCCTGGTGTATTGTCCTGGTGACAAAAACATATTTGTTTTGTCACCAGGACATTTGTACATGTTTGTGCGTGGAGCAGAATTGAGAAGCATCAGCCCGATCGAAGGCACAGTGGCCGAGGTGCTGTTCTAGAGCAGGTGGTACGGATTCAGGTTAACACACTTGATGGGAATTTCTGTCGTTTTTATATTAGATTTAGTCTTTGCTTGTGGAAAGTAAAATGTGAATACTAATAATGTGTCTGTCGTACTGGTGCGTTAAAAGTGTGCAGTCGGTCTGTAGGCTCCTCAGCTTGAACAAATGTAATGAAATTAAATCAAATATAATCTACGAAACGAGATCAAAGCGGTCTGAAATATAGTCTGAGGAAAAGGAGAGGCCTACACGTTCACCAGCGTAGCTGGTAAACCAGAATGCTTGACTGTCTTGTTTTACACACAATGTGGCACATTTCAGGAGAGGTTTGTTAAAGATTTCACAGAGCAGATGTCTGTCTTGAGATGCGTGAGGGAGATGGACGGGTTTACCTGTCCTATGGAGCTGGGTTTCCCTCCACAACAACATTTGCTCTACGAAAAAAAAATCTAATAAAAATGGTGTTTCATTGTGGAGCCGTGTCGGGCCTTACCAGTGGGCAGTTATTTTCTTCCCCTGTTTAACTGACTGAAGGAATCTTATAGTTTAACATATAATAGGGGTGTAACGGTACACAAAAACCACGGTTCGGTACGTACCTCGGATTTGAAGTCACGGCTCGGTACGTTTTCGGTACAGCGGGGGAAAAAAGAAAGAAATGCAAAACATAAAATAGCTTTTCATTTATTATGAACTTTGTAAACCGTGGCTAATTGGCCATAATCTACTGAACAAAGTAAGGCACGTCTTTCCTTCTTAAATAAAACTATGTAGGATGATATGGGAGGGTCTTCAAGCTCTGGATTCTCATTTGCATTCACCATACTGACTACGAGGCTGGGCTGTGCTAAATTAATCTCTGGTTCTGTGGTGTGCCATATAGACGTGCGTGGGCTGAATGAACGACATTCGGCCTTTTGCTAAAGTTATATCTTCGGGGGGGGTGGACTTGGAGCTTTGAATTAAGTTTTGCACGTACGTTAGTGGTTAAAGCAAGATTACATCTGTTCGGTTCACAGCGCGTACCGAACCGAAAGTCCTATACCCAACAGTTCAGTACCAATATGTGTACCGTTACACCCCTGCCAAATAAATGTGCATTGGTTGTAAAATGGTAAAGTTGAGTTTTTTCCACACTGCTTTAATTGCAGAGCTGCCTGAATTCCACATCCCTGGCGGTGATGGTAAGGCCCTGCTCCAGGCTTCCGTTGCAGCACTAAGTGCTTAGACTGGGGCGGGACGGCCCGGCTGGAGGCTCAAACTCGTCCCCCCCCAGGGTGCGGGGGGCTTCTGATGCTACTCTCATTTCCACCCTTAAAGAGATTCATATATTAGTTTATAATTTCTCACGTATCCGATTAAATCTTCAAAGATGAACTCTTATATATTTATATATATATATATATATATATATATATATATATCTGTACTCAAACGAGCCCTCTAATCACCATAAAAAAAGAGTAATTGGCCTTAACTTCAAACTGTGAATATGCATATATAAAATCTATAGCAATTATGCATATCTTACAGAGTAAAAAAAAAAAAAAAAAAAAAAGTCCAGATGGATAGCTTTGCTGAAATTCTGTTTGAAATTAGTTATATCAGCTGCTGTTTTCTTGCCTGCGCTAGTCTTCGGAGAGATATCATCATGAGCCAAGTTAAGTGTTTCTTTTTTTACCCTGGACGTTACGAGTAGTCCTAAACGAGAGGAATCAGAGGGGCTCACTGCCCCCCGTTTGTCCATCCTTATCTGCCTGATTTGGGTTTTAGGGGGAAGGTGGCTGGGATGGTAGATCAAGGCGTGCATGTTTTAATCTTTATCCCACCCCAGAGCACAGGGTGGGATAAGGTCATTGGTCAATCCCCCTCTCTGAGCCCTCCAGAATATTTAAAGTTTTTTTTTTTAAGCCGTTTGATCAGGACGTCTCATTCATCAAGGATTCACGCTGCTTTTGGTCCAGATCAGAATGTGTGCGTGTGTGAGAACGCGTGTGCATGTGCGGTGTGCGTGTGTGAGAACGCGTGTGCATGCGCGATGTGTATGTGCGTGTGTGAGAACGCGTGTGCACGTGCGATGTGTGTGTATGCGTTTGTTTTTCATAAAATGTTTCCCTGCTCTATTGTCGCCTGCTTCTGTTTGCCATTGCACACAGACCGTGTTTATGAAACATCTTCTTCTTAAAGAGCGGACATGACCGTGAGAGAAGAAACATTCAGAGAGAGAGAGAAAGAGAGGGAAGAGAGGGAAGAGTGTGTTTAATCATTACCAGCGAGGCAGTGTGTCCCGTGTCTTGCTGCTGCTCAATAAGAATATCGATCCAGAAACATCAATTAACAGCTTCAATGAGACACTGTGGATCTGAGCTCTTAAAAAGCCTCTTCACTGCAAAACACTGAGATATTTTGTTCATTGCCAATGCTTGCTAGCTATAGCCAAAGAGCTTTATGAGGGCAGTCAGGAAAAGAGTGAAAAGGATAGCTTTAGTATTTGATATTTTCATTTGGTCAGATTATCAGGGGTGTTCTCTACAGAACGTTGTTCTTGGTAGAGGAGATGTTTCTGCATGGTGGCAGTCGAGTGGGTTTCTCGACTGCTTTGTTCCGTATTTTAACAAGGTGCATTTCTGACTTCACCGTGATTTGTGGGGAGGGATGCAGCCATCCAGGTGTCCCGTTGAAATGATTTGGCTAATTTGCATCTACATTCAATCAATTGGGTTTTTGTCTAAATTTAAATGGAAAAAAAGGCTTTATTGTGAAAACATTCAACCAGTTTTAAATAACGTAATTGAATCAATTATATTTGGTTCTTTTTGTGCCATTTCTGACATCTCTCTCTTTTTTTTTTCCTCGAGTGGGTGATGCAATGATGCAAGCCGGCCTCGAAACGGTGAAATATCCTCCAAACTATCGAAACGGTGAAATATCCTCCAAACTATCGAAACGGTGAAATATCCTCCAAACTATCGAAACGGTGAAATATCCTCCAAACTAGTGAGAGGCGCCTCTGAGCTGGGGCTCGGACCTCACCACGCCCGGGTGTCCACAGGGTCTCGACCCCCCGGCGGTAGTGGGTGATTCAGGCAGCTGGGTTTCCTGGTGTTAGTGCTGAATGAATGCCTCCCAGTTAACCCCAGCTCCTCCCGGGCCCACCGGCCTCCGATCAGTGCTAGCTCTCTCCTGTAGTGCTCTGTGGACTGCATTACTTTGTAAACGGTGGCTAATTGGCCATAATTTACTGAACAAAGTAAGGCACATATCTTTCTTTCTTAAATATTTTTTTTATACGTAAACTTTGCTTCATTAAAAAGAGTCACCATGTCACTGATTCTCAGAGCCCTTAAACAAACAAAGCCTGCTGCTAATCCTGCACACATACGCTGCACACACACACCGAGATTCACAAGGAAGTCGCATCCGGTAAACGCGACGATGTCATCCTTGTCACCCTTCAGTGATGTGAATAAAAGTGTCCTTGTGAAAATCAGAGTGTGTTAAATATCAGTGGGCAGGCTTCACACACCCTGCACATGCACAGCTGTGAACACCTGCCGTTCCTCGTTGCTCTGACTGCAGGCGTGTGCGCGGTTCTGAACAGAAACGGCCCAGACTCTTCCTCAGGAGGGGTTCTGTTCCAGACTCTTCCTCAGGAGGGGTTCTGTTCCAGACTCTTCCTCAGGAGGGGTTCTGTTTCAGACTCTTCCTCAGGAGGGGTTCTGTTCCAGACTCTTCCTCAGGAGGGGTTCTGTTCCAGACTCTTCCTCAGGAGGGGTTCTGTTCCAGACTCTTCCTCAGGAGGGGTTCTGTTCCAGACTCTTCCTCAGGAGGGGTTCTGTTCCAGACTCTTCCTCAGGAGGGGTTCTGTTTCAGTGTGATCCGGTTCTCTGTGGTTCAGACTCTGCTGAAGAATTTTGTGGGGGTTTTTCCCTACCTTTTTAAACATATTCTGTGATTTATCTTATCTTATTATTCTCCTATCCGCCCATGTTGATTATGCATACTTATATTTTTATTTCATATACATGTATATAGTTTGTATGTTGTAATATCCTTAGCTTTGTGATTCCCATGCTGCTATTTCCTCCTTCCCAGTGTGATCCTTCAATTCAGTGTGGTCTCTAATCCACTGTGTGGTCTCTCTCATTCAGTGTGGTCTCTCTCTTCATTCACTGTGTGGTCTCTCTCTCATTCACTGTGTGGTCTCTAATCCACCGCGTGGTCTCCCATTCACAGCTCACTGCAGAAGCAGTTTTAATGCAGATTTGAGGCGGTCGCCAGAGGACTGAGTTTATGAAGCTCACTGGAGCATCTTATTGAAGATTAAGTAAATAAGCGACGTTGATGCGTGAGAGCTCTGTGGAGTAGACTGATGGAGCAAAGACGAATAACAGGAGTACAGCACAGAGTCACCATTAGGTCTCTGTGTCTCTGTGTCTCTGTGTCTCTGTGTCTCTGTGTCTCTGTGTCTCTGTGTCTCTGTGTCTCTGTGTCTCTGTGTCTCTGTGTGTGTCTGAGCAAGAGAAGGAGAGGCAGAGACAGAGAGGAACTATTATATTAATAAACAAGGAACACATATTTAAATACATTTCCTCATATTCCTCGTATCCGGGCTCAGTGAGCATGTTGGCAGCTGTACATTTCTGATTTTGACCATTCAGACTTTTTTGTTGAGTCCCGTATGTAGGAAGTGGTGGGCGGAGGAATGCGTAGTTCGAGGACACAATGTTTGACGCTTTTAAGAAGAAGAACTGAAGGCAGGCTGATGTTTTTGTCCCTGCAGTGATATGGTCTCACAGTGAGGATACCAGGAACAGATGAGTCTGTTGTACTGGGGTGGTACACACTCTACAGTCTGAACTGGGGGTATCTTAACATCTTCTCTGGGCACAAACAGCACATTCACTTGAGTGACTGCTTGTGCCATTTTTGTCAGATGGTCCTTGTTGCCATTGTTGGGGAGGGAGAATCCATTGGAGGAGCAAACAGTGTCTTTTTCTTCTCCAAAATGGGCTTTTCAGATTTGTAAGATGTGAATGCCTGGATCTCCAGCAATCTTGAACACATGTGCTCTCTCTCTCTCTCCCATTTAAACCCATACTCTCTCTCTCACATTTGCACCAGAACAATCAAATGAATGTATTTTCAGAACTAAGAACTTGAATGTGGCATTTTGAATATGTACATCACATGTCCAGTCTCCGGTTGGTGTTTTTAAATCTTAATCACGAGTGCGAACATCAAATGAACAATTGTGTGTCAATTTCTACAGCTCAAAATGCAAAATGTCCTCTTTTTTTACTGATCTAAAAACTCCCACACTTAAATGCATTTCATTAACCTTGTTTTTTCCTGCCAGGAATTGTGTGAAATCTCTTGTGGCAGATATCATTTCTCCGGTTGAGTCCAAGGAGGCATAGGTGTCATTGTAATGCATTTGCATTGTGCTCCGCTCTAAAGACCCTTCAAGGTCTTTCACAGTCAGCCGCTCCGTAATGCGCCTGAGCGATATCAGCGTTGGGGAGGCGTAGGGTTTGGCCTGCGTTCTGCACCCTGGGCCTTTTGTCAAGCGCTTCGACACAATGGCAGTTCTCTCATTTATGTAGAGAACTGTGCGGGGGCGAAAGAAAAGATGTTTGACATGTAAATTATGGAACGGGTTCTGTAATCTCAGGTATGTTCATTATTGTACGTATTGAATCTGAACACGCCAGCCTCTTCACTTTGCCATTGTTAGCATTCCTACCATTTTCCCTGCTCTTTCTAGTGCCCCTACCAGGCTTCAATGCCCCTACCACACTTTAATGCCCCTACCACGCTTTAATCCTGCCACACTTTATGGCAGTGTTTACCTGAATAAATGAATGAAGCCACTGTGTGTAGAAGAGGAATATCCCTGAGCGACCATCATCAGTATAACATCCAACATCTAACATGACAAATCTGTCTCTTTTGTCTATTAAAAGACTTTAAATTAAACATCGGGGCCCCTGGGTGGTGTACACACAGTGTGCGGGTTCCACCTTCATTCAGCATCCCGCTATTGCAGCTTTTGGCCACTGTGACCACGATTTAAGTGTTTACCGATTCCACCTGCCAGCGCCATTCACACAAATCTCAGGTGGGGCCTCCCGGGCTGGGAGTGCCACTGGGGACACGGCCACTGTGACCGGGCTGATTCCACCAGCCCCATTATCAGGGTGGCTGGGAGTGCCACTGGGGGGCGGCAATTGGCTGTCCGCCCCAGGGAGGGGGGAGGGAAGCCAATATGAGCTCGCTGCGTATAGGAGTGGCTCTGTGTTCCGGAGTTCCAGTTGCCGGCTTGGTGAGTTCAGGCTCAGGAAGCGGGGCCCAGCCACATGTCCCTGCTGGTATCAGGACAACGGCAGCAAGTTCTCATACAAGGGAGTGGGACAATTGATGTGAAAAATGAGGGTGTAATTGGATACTAAAAATGGGGAGAGAAAACGGGGAGGAAAAAATTCAGAAAAAGAAAGTATAAAAATAAAAATAAAAAAGTATATCTAGAAGTCGTGCACGAAGCAAGACACAGCTGGGCCAGGCGGCTTTGTCAGGAAAGTGGTCTGGTGAAGTATTGCCTCGAGTGTTCGCATGCACACGTTTGGGTGTGGGTGTGGGTGTGGATGTTTGTGCTATGTGTCGAGGTTATATATCGTACACAGGTGATAAAGAGGATGTCATCTCAGGTATGCTATCAGACCGTGTTCCCCCTTGTGCGTTCTCTCTCTCTCTCAGGGGGCGTGCGTGTTTTTTAGACTTTGTTTCCCTAACGGGGGGCCAGCCCTGCTCATGAATGGGCTGTGTTTGTTTTTTCACACTGGGTACATTCTGTACCCGGCTCTGTCACTGTAAATCAGAACACTGACACGCAGAAGAGCGTTTATCCCCTGAACTTGCTGAACTAGCTGTGTGACTGATAGAAAGCAAGTGTCTCTTAAATCATCTGTTGAATTTTTTTTTTTATTTGTGCAAATTTTTCCAAATTTTTATCCCAATTTAGTAGCCAATTCAACCCTCTATTTTATTTTTGTTCATGCTCCCCTCACGAGCCCGCCGCCCGTCCTCCGGGTCGAGCTATTATCCCCGAGGTCGGCAATGATCCGCCTCCTCCGAGATGGAACTTCACCCACCTGCTCTTTAGGAACGCCCTTACCGCTCCTTGGCGAGCTTGTGCCGACTTTCCCTCCTGTTTCCCCCTTACCTTTACCTATCACACGGCTCATCACGAGTAAGGTTAGTGTCTACATGTCCACTGTAACCAGTTTGCATGAGTTGTATAAATTAACCATGAACGCACACAAAGATGCATAATATCCACACACACTTGCACACTCACACACAGTGCCCTATATATATATATATATATATATATATATCTTTGTGGAGAAAGTGCACTAGCTGGCTCATGAGTTTTTTGTCTTGTCTTGAATGTTCATAAGGCTGTGGGATTGTGTTTGTGTTTAATTGTCTTTGTCTCGGTGCGTTGACAGTGGTGAGGCTTTGTGCCATAGCCGGCTCGAGCCCTTGGCTCTCTATTTTTCAACCACAGCAAGTGGGGGGAAAAAAGAAAGACCAGAAAAACAATTAGTTTGACCTCACGCGACCTCTCTGACATACAGTCAGCTAAACGGTTTGTAAGATGGTTTAATTACCAAATGGTATAATCTTTATTCATTTCATCATTAGATACATAACGTCGAGTGAATTCTTTCCCCCAGAGTGCACTGCTTCACAGATCAATAGACCCTCGTTAGAGGCTTAAATGCTTCTGAGCTCTCCAAATGAACAAGAAGGCTATCTGTAATGCCGAGTGGCAGAACATATATTAATTTATATATTTATTCATCTTGTGTACGCGCCTAATCAAATGCAAATTAAGTCTGTACTGGAAAGCAGCTGTGTATTTTAGCTCTTCTTATAGTGATTCTCTGCTTTTATTTTTTTTTTTATGGGGTAAATTATTTTTTTGTAGGTAACGAAAGATTTGATTTAATTTTGTGGCTTCAGAGTATTTTAATGAATGATTGTTTATTGTTTACCTGCAGGTAACTGCCAAAATAAAGGAAACACCTGAGTAAATTAAGCTTTCTGGCAGCTCTGTTTTGGTGTGGAATCACTGAATGGTTTGATGAGCATGAAAACGATGTAAACCATATGCCATGGCCATCTCAGTCACCAGATCTCAAACCCAACTGAACATTTATGGATAGATTCTGGAGCGGCACCTGTGACAGCCTTTTCCACCACTATCAACAAAACACCAAATGATGGAATTTCTCATGGAAGAATGGTATTGCATCCCTCCAATAGAGTTCCAGACACTTGCAGAATGTATGCCAAGGTGTATTAACGCTGTTTTGTCAGCTCATGGTGACCCAACACCCTGTTAAGACACTCTATGTTGGTGTTTACTTTATTTTTGCAGTTACCTGTACTTCTGGAAGTAAAAAAAAAAAAGAGTTTTTAAAAAGATTTTGTTCCTGATTTTCCCAGTTTAGTAGCAAATTACACCCTTTCTTTTCATGTCAAACCCCCCTCATATTCTGAGTTCACTGCTGTAGCCCTGAGACTGGCAGTGACAAAGGTGACGCACTGCCACCTCCGAACCGGGACTCGCCAAGCCGTCGACTGTAACTCCGGTACACAGAGCCACTCCTATACGCAGCAATCTCATATTGGCTTCCCTGCCCCCTCCCAGGAGTGGAGAGCCAGTTGCCGCCCCCTAGTGGCACTCCCGGCCAGAGCCGATACTGGCGCGGCTGGTGGAATTGAACCCCAGTTGCAGTGGCCAGCATCGAACGTTGTAACCGCTAGACCACCCGGGAGGCCCCCACCATGTCACACTCAGTGACTCAGTGTGGAGTGTGATACAGAGGTGTGTGAAAACAGTGGCTACTAGTGGTGTAACAGTACACAAAAATCACGGTTTGGTACTTACCACGGTTTTGAAGTCATGGTTTGGTACCCTTTTCGGTACAGTGGGGAAAAAAAGAAATGCAAAACATAAAATTGCTTTTAATTTATTATGAACTTTGTGAACAGTGGTTAATTGGCCATAATTTACTGAACAAAGTAAGGCACATATCTTTCTTTCTTAAAAAAAAAAAAAAAACGTTTTTTTACTGCTGCAACCACACACAAAAAAAGTTAATCGCGTGCGTTCGTGGTTAAAGCAAGATTCCATTCGTTCGGTTCACAGAGCATACCGAACCGAAAGTCCTGTACCGAATGGTTCAAACGTGCACCATTACACCCCTAGTGGCTAGATCTGTATGTGCTCAGGGAATCTCCACACAGTGTGTTTTTAAGCCAGGCAGATGTTGTGCCTTTAGTGTTTGCATTTCCATCCACTTATTTGTCCTAAGTAATTCACAAGGCCATCGTCCCGAACAACACCAGCCGCAAATAACAAGGATGACCACGAGCTCCAGAACAGCCCAGACGACTACACTACAGAAATCGAGTGCACAGTGGATCAGGCTACATCAGTGAATTTCATTAGATATGAAGTGTGTGAATGCTTGACACAAACCTCTAGATATTATCGATATTGCAATAATAAGGGAGCTTAAATCAAATGGATAAATCGATGAATGCAGCGCTGCTATAATTGTTGTTCTAACTGTAAACATGTGAAGTTCCAAGGCTGCTACAATGGGGAGTGTTCTGAGATCTAAGAGGTTGTGAAATGCCTGGATAGATATTACTGTATTGACCCGAATATAAGGCAGGGTTTTTTCCAGAGTTTTTGGCCTAATTTAGTCTTATTTTCAGACTTGGAAAATGATTGGGAAAATGCATTGCGCTTTGTTTGTCTTTTCAGTTTTAAAGTTCAGTTTAAAGTTTAAGTTTAGCAAATGCATTTCATGAGATTATTTAATGGTAGGCTATACCATTACAGATGTTTATTTTATTACATATGTTAGGTGGTTGAATGATAATGGTTTGTTTTATTATTACAAAATAATTTAAAAAATGTATTGAAATTTTAAAAATTTTGCCTATTGAAAAGTATTTTCAAAAATATTGAAAAGAATGAGAAATGTATTTAAAAATTGCATTTTCATTACATTGATTTGATCATTACATTGATTCTTGTTAAATAAAATAATATTCCTTCATAAAAATCTTGTTAAATAAAATAATATTCCTTCAAAAAAATAGTTTTTTCCTTAAAATAACTTTTACCATTTACCATTTCAATCTGCGGTCTCAGGAAATGACCTTGTGTCCAGGAGGGGGCACCTCCACCCCTCAAAAAAACAAACAAATAAAATGTCCATGGCTTGCAAACATTGTATTGTGTAAACTTGTCTTATCTAAACCTTTGAAAGTATGTCTTATCGCCTTTAAGTGAAGCAACAAGATGGGCGTTCTTACATTTACATTTACATTTTTGCATTTAGCAGACACTGATCATGATCCAGAGTGATTTACAAGATGTGCATTAATACATGGTATGATCAATCATTGTTCACACGAGATCAGTGCAGTAATACAGTAATATACATCATTGTTGCCAGCTACATGCCATACCTGTAACACAGGGAAACAAAAGGAAAAACTATTATTATTTTTTATTACATTTTTAGATATGTAAACAGTTAATGAATGTACAGAATCAGTGGTAGTGGAGTGTGATTATTAATCCCATGCACCTTTAAACCATTGCAGGACCATTACAAGCAATAGAAAAATGCAATTATATTAAAAGAACGATTGCTTTTGATTCATTTAAACAGTGTATTACTATGGATGTAATTGCTGCCATACAGTTGGTAATACAATTATAATGCCTCCTATGAATGGGAGCTGTGGCGATGCGTACATGTGTTATAGTGATTCTGTGGTGGAGGCGTCTACAGACACTGAAACGCTCTCCTGTGTGACATGTTAATGCCATTTCCTTTTAGCACTTAGTACTTGAGTGCAATATTTGTGGGTGTATTCAGTGCTGTTTTTATCAAGCTGCATGCATATTGAGCTCTTAACCCTCCCCTTGGATAATGTTTAATGTACTATTTAATTTAGAATCTGAATAATTTCTGTAGCACTTTTTTTTTTTTTCCTGTTGCAAGGTTTTTTTTTTTTTATTTGTAGGATTATGTGCTTTGTTTGAATTTAGTTTCTGTTAGGCTCTTTTATGTGGCACCATATTTAATTATGCATTTGCACCTCTACGATTGGGGAAAACATGAATGGAAGTAATTTTTCCACCTTTTTAAATTCTTATTTGGCATGCGGATCGCTGGCAATTTCCGAACACAAGCGTTCAGTCTCAGGATGAATTTCCTACGAAAATAATTTGGCGCTTATTCATCCGATATAATTAATTCAGTTAAATGACTGATGCTGTCAGGCGTTCTTTTGACATCAACATTCGGACGTGCAATAGGACTGAATTAAGTCCATCCATAGTGTTTCTATTCATAGTGTTTCAGATTCAAAAGAATATTCTCCTTATTCACTTAATTTGATGTTGGGTTTCTCTGTACTATTTCAGTAGTGGCTTTAACAATGACTTGTTTGTATTTTTTATTTTAAATTTTTAAATTACATTTTTTCCAGTTTTTCTCCCAATTTAGTAGCCAATTACACCCTCTATTTATTTCCATTTGCCCTCCACACACGAGTCCGCCGCTCGTCTCTACGAGGCAAGCTAATTCTCAGAGGGCAGCAAAGTCTGCTTCCTTTGAGACAGAATTTGCCCACCCATGTTCTGGAGACTCCCTTACGTGCTTCACGGCGGACCCGAGCCGGCTCACCCTCCCCCTCCCCCTGGGGCAGACAGCCAAACGTCGTCCCCGATCGCTACGGGTGCATTAGACCGCTACGCTACCAGACGCCCTCGAAGTGACCGTTTAAGTGCACGCACTGTGTACAGTTTTCCAAACTTCACTTAGGATTGCTCCTCTCCCTACCAGTGCTGGCTGAAATGTTGGGAGTTATGGGGTTTTTCTTCATTCTTGAATTTGTTTGTGATTAATTTTCTTTCTCTCTGGGGACAGGGTGTTGTGTAAGGGATTTGTGTTGTATGGGATGGTGCAGAAACGCAGTTGACCTATATAAGAGTTTGAAACGGAAGCCGTTTAGGAGGAGTTTTCCCTCAGCACTCGCATGCCGTTTGAACAGCAGGTGTGGCAGCACGGTAATCCGCAGCAGGTAAAGACGATGCCAGCTGTGGTGCTGTCCTCTCAGACGAGCTCAGAGCAGTGGTGCGTGCAGTGCATGTGTAAAGCTTTTTAAAAATTTTTTTATTTATTTTGCAGTTTTTTTCCCCCCAATTATTTGCAATTATTTGCAATTATTTTCCACTCTCTTCTTCGTGGCAAACTCGCTGCTGTTGTCCAGACAGTAGCGAGCGCTGCACCGCCTCCTCCAAGGCGGCGCCTGCCACAGTCACCGTAACACACAGGACCACTCATATACGCAGTGACCTCGTATCGGCCTCCTTCCCCCCCTCTCTGGGGCAGACAGCCAATTGCCGCTCCCTAGCGGCACTCCTGGCCAGAGGCGATCCTGGCATGGCCGGTGATATCGAACCCCGGTCGCAGTGGGCAGCGTCGAAAAGTTGTAACAGCTACACCATCCAGGAGGCCCATAATTACACTTCTGAGACAGGGCCGTCGTGCCTGGATGAGGGAGTGGAGGTGAGGCTTGTGCGTGGCTCTGGCTGTGAAGGCCCTGTTTATGGGTAAATAGATAATCACACAACGGTAATTGAGGTTTTCAAAGCCCAGTCTATTGTGCCAGCGTGAGTTCATTTGCATGTTAATCACAGGAGCAATTCCTCCCCCCTCTTTACCCACAGACGTCCAGCACACACTCTCATAACCAGCTTTAATCGCATTTATAATGTCACAGAGGCGGAACATGTGTCATTTAGCCATAACTGTATCAAATTAATGACCACAACATTGCAGCTCCATTCACCAAGTATACAACAGAACAGGGCTTTTAACAGTTCACCTGTTTTTAACATTGTTCACCTTAGAAATAAACATTTTCCCCACCCTCCAGAGTGCATTGATGACTTTTTTGTTAATGTCAGCCACCATCCAGATTATAGTTTCATACGATACACTCCATATTTTATTTTTAGCCAAGGTTTATTTTAGTTTTTCCATTAAAAACATGTACAGGTATACATTATTACAAGGTTTTCAGAACACAGTTCTGAAATCAAGATCAAGATTGAAGTAGATGAGTTGGATGAGATTAAAAGGAAATGGAAAAGATGGGGTCGATTTTTATTGTATATATATTTTTTAAAAGATGGTTTATTTTCTTTTGTGTCCAGGTGTTTCTTCACATATAAATGACTGAGATGATGTTTCCATAACATGGCACAGGGCGCTCTGGAGAGAGGAGAGCAGCCCAAACAGACGTGTTTAATATTTTATAAGAGAGGGACCATCAGGAGTAATGAGGCAGCGTTGCGCTCCTGTTTTCCAGAGCCGAAACCCTCACGTTTTTCCAGAAAGAGAGGCCCTGCCGGGACCCACATGAAAGGCCAGAACTGTTGAAATGTTAATTTTACCATCTGCTGTTGAGCTCTGCTACCTTTTGTTGTTTTTTTCCCCCTTTCCTTTTTCAATTCCCAGTAGCTCGGTTCTGTTTTATGAATGTTGTGGTACTTCGTTTGTTTGAAGTTTTCAAAACTCGGGAGCGCGACTTGGTCTTTGGAAAGCGGAACGCCACATGGAGTCAGACGCTGACCGGATCTGTCTGTGATCCGTCTGTACCTGCTGCTCCTGATCTCACACTGTTCCTGCTCTTCTCTCCTTCCCGTATCACTCTTCCATGCGCTACTGCCAGAGTTGTGGACTCGAGTCACAGTTTTGTTGACTTCAGACTGGCCTTGCAAAACATAAAAGTACCTGAGGACTTGACGCTCAAACATTTGGGACTTGTGACTTGACTTGAACTTCACTTGAAACTTGAAGGTTAAGACTTGAGACTTACTTATGACTTGCATAACAGTGACTTGGTCACAACTTTGGTTACTGCATTATAGATTTAGGTGGAATCTATCACTTGTGAAAAATATTTGGAGAAGGTTATATTAATGAGATATTAATGATGATATTAATACAGAGAAATCTACTCCCGGAGTAGAGGCAGTTGCAATGACATTAAAACATGTTCATAGTTATTTGGTATACCAATTCATATAATATAAAACCTGCTTGACCTGCTCCATTGTAATGATGGAGGATGCATTCCTTACTATTTTAAGACATTTCTTACACGCGCTAAAGCATGTGAGTGCACAGGCTCTGCAGTTCCAGTAAGACTTTCCTGAGTGATTGCCATCAAGACAATTTCCCTTCTTCTCTTTGGAAAGATGACACAAATAAACATTTGAGGAACAGTTGCTGGAACGTTTCTGCCACGAAGGCAGATTCCAATCGTGAGATTCGATATTTGCCAATTAGACTGAGACATCCTGTATGGTTACTGTGCGTCTGGAGTCGCTTAGCGCTTTGCTTGGCCAGGATCTCAACACTGTTTAGTCTGCTCTCGCTGTGGACTCTCTCGTTCACCGTCGCAGTTTCAGAGCTGCTTACACTCAAAGTGTTGAGGGGTGTGGAGTGTGGAGTGTGGAGTGTGGGGTGGGGTGGGGTGTGGCTGGGGGGGGAATGTTCAATTTTATTTTTTCCTGTTCTGGCAGCTAGGGATCTGATTCGTGTTCATGTTTAATATTCTCTTTAGTGATTTTTGCGTAGGGCTATTGAAATCCATACTGGGTATGACCTCATGGTGCAGCCTGTGTTTCATTAATGACTCTCCCTCTGCAGGGCCCGGGGCGTGGGGGGAAGGAATATTTTTCGTATGACGCGCTGTTGCGCATTAGTGTGGCACACCAGCTGTGGGAACCACAGGCCCGATGACGCTGTGGCTGTGGAGGGTGTGAAGAGTTCAGCTGGCTACGGTGGGCCTTGTGTTTATATCATCGAGTGTGTGGAACTGGAACTTCTGTAGACTTGGGAGGGGGCAGAAATAAATCAATCAATAACAAAGCGTTTGCTTTTTATTCACAGAAGCTAGTGTCAAATAAACAGGATAAATGTGTTTAAAGCAAAGGTGAGGCTTACTGTAATTACCTGACCTCGAGTGTTTAAAAAAAAAACCCAACAACATTTGTTTCAGATTTTTATCCCATTTTTATCTAAATTTGGTAGCCAATTAGACCCGCTATTTCTATGTCAATCCCCCCCCTAGTAATGTGATTTCGCTGCCGTAGTCCTGCGACCGGTAGTGACGAAGGCGACCTGACGCCTCTTCCGAGACGGCACTCGCCAAGTGACGACCATAACCCGGTACTACAGGGCCACCCTTATGCGCAGCGAACGTCATGTCGGCTTCCCTCCCCCCCTCCCTGGGGCGGACAGCCAATCACCGCCCCTTTTACTCTATTGAACCCCAGTCTCCGTGGCCAGAGTCGGACGTTGTAGCCACTGGGCCACGCAGGAGGCCCTCGAGTGTACATTTTGAATTCGATTTTTATTTAAATATTTTCGACAGGGCGGCGGATAGCATATCGGTCTAACGCAGTGTATTTTGGCTGGTCCGATATGATGTGCGCTGCCTGTCAGGGATGCGGTTCGAAACCCGTCTCTACCAGACCGGCCCTGGCCGTCAGCCCCGATCGGAGGTGGCGTTTGGCTGTCCACCCCAGGGGGAGGGGGGAGGGCAGGGCACTCCACTCAACAGCCCCTGGCTGTCATATTTTTTTGAATATTTTATTTTATTTAGCTGAGTTTGCATGTTCTTTGAAGTGATGAAAACTAACGGAATAATTTGGCAATGTAGGGTGTGTGTTCAGTTCTGATCAGAAAAGGCCAGGTTTTGATTTTCAGAAAGTTGCCAAATGCATACAAACACACACACACACACACACACACACACAATTTATAATACCCAGAACATTGGATTGGGCTGAACTTGGCCTCAAACAACCTTCGAGGTCATGGCCTTAGAGGTCATAGCCGTAGAGGTCATAGTCTGAATGATGAGCCTCTTCGTGTGTGGGACACATTCTCCTCTGCACAGCATGCATTATTTCTTAGCCATTTTACTGGAGAGAAAAGCTTTTAATAGAGTCATATACATAGTGCATCCGTCTCAAAGGCTTATTTTCAGTGTTGTGTACTGAAAGCTGTCAGAGCTTGTGTTCCCAATCCATGTCCAGGAAGCTGTGCTCACGCCAGTGAATATTTTCAGGAACAATCTTCAGGTTCAATTTAGTATCGGCCGGTATCACCGTGAGGATCCTTATCACTGGTTGTCAAATTACCGAAAGAGTTGCAGAAATGGAGGCACCTTCATTGTGGTACGCCATGCCAGAGAATTACAGTGGACACAGGGCATTCTGCTATGGAATATCTGTCCAAACTATTAGTAAGTAAGTAAACTTTATTTATATAGCACTTTTCAAGAACAGTGGTCACAAAGTGCTTCACAAAGTGCAGATAAAACTGCTAAAAGAATATACACACATGCATAAAGCAGCAAGGCTTAAAAACAAACTTCAAACACAGGCAGTACAGTGACAAAAATGTAAAATACACTACTGGTCAAAAGTTTTAGAACACCCCCATTTTGAAGTTTTTACTGAAATTTAAGCAGTAAGCAAATTCAAGTCCAGTGAATAACCTGAAATGGTACAAAGCTAAGCGGTAAACTGCTATGGGTTAAAAAAAAACTTTAAAAAACTGAAAAAGAATGTCCTTTTTTGGCAGTGAGTAGTTTCCTTACACCATCAAAAGGCACTTGGAAACTGGAATAGGTCTGGCAGACCCAAAGCCACAACAAAATCAGAAGACAAGTTTCTGAGAGTCAACAGCTTGCGTGATAGGCGGCTCGCAGGAAAAGCACTTAACGTAGATACAGGACATACATTTTAATTCCAGTTGAAAACATTTTGTTCGGGCGAGAAAAGAGGCCTCCTTCATAAGGCAGCCCCCGTTTTGTGAACATTACTCAGGATAATCGTGGTTTAAGGCTGCAGAGCTGAATTTGGGGTTCTGAATGGAGGAGAAGACGGACGCCTGACAGGAAGACTCACTGAACCCAGACACACAGAGAGAGAGAACGGCGTCTGAGATGCGGCCTGCTTGTTTGGGGAGGAGGGCGACCCGTGTGTTTACTCATGTTTAAAATCCCTAAACATCACATTGTAGAGAAGTGCTCCTATTGGACGGTAGGAATATGGTATGGACAGATTGTAGATAAGTGCTCCTATTGGATGGTAGGAATATGGACAGATTGTAGAGAAGTGCTCCTATTGGACGGTAGGAATATGGACAGATTGTAGATAAGTGCTCCTGTTGGACGGTAGGAATATGGGCAGATTGTAGAGAAGTGCTCCTATTGGATGGTAGGAATATGGACAGATTGTAGAGAAGTGCTCCTATTGGACGGTAGGAATATGGATAGATTGTAGTGAAGTGCTCCTATTGGATGTGAGGAATATGGACAGATTGTAGAGAAGTGCTCCTATTGGACGATAGGAATATGGACAGATTGTAGATAAGTGCTCCTGTTGGACGGTAGGAATATGGATAGATTGTAGTGAAGTGCTCCTATTGGACAGTAGGGATATGGATAGGTGTTCCACACAGTCTGATGCCTGTCGATGTTTGATACTGTAGGTGGAGTTAAAACCAGGAGAAATGCATGTGGATCACTTCCAAGGCTTCAGATAAACAGCCATTCCAGGTCCTTTCCTCTTCTGCTGTTTCATGTGTCGTGAAAAATACTGCTTTCATGCCCAGTTGGGAACCTATCTTCTGGAAGCTTCAATGAGCGAACCAGGGCCGTCTCCTAAAAAAACTGACTCCCGCAGTCTTAATGAGATCAGTAATTATGGAGGTATTGAGTGGTTAAACACAAACCAAACTTAATATTTCTGTTTGGATGGAAGTGGGTCACAGTGTCTGAAGAGGTGGACACATAGACTGCCCAATAGCAACACAGAAATTAGGAGTGCTGATCTAGGATCAGTTTAGCCTTTTAGCTCATAATGGATATGGTTAGGATATGGACTGCAATACTGCTGCAACCGCACACAAAAAAAAGTTCCACACGTGCGTTAGTGGTTAAAGCAAAACTAAGATTTGTACGGTTCAATCTCAGAACACTATAGAAGCATGTTATCTTTACGACGGGAGGGTGCACGTACTAAAAACCGAAAGTCCCGTGCCAGACGGTTCTGAGCAATTGTATTAGTATAAATATATAATATCATTTTCCCTGTTTGCATACCGTTACACCCCTACAACATAGCTCATTGCCTTTATTTCACACATGCTTCTTTGCTCGTCTTTATCAAGAGTCTGAATCACTTTGGAGGACACTTCATGAGCTTATAATACATGCTGTACGGGCACCACTGGCGATAATCATGTCTGTAGTACTACAGCCCCAGAAAGTAGAAGAAATTAATTGAATTGGTGTGAAATGGCACAACTTAGAGACTGCCTAAATAACACTCCAGTGGGCAGAAGCAGGGTGATTCAAACGACTGAGAAGCTTTAGTTTATTTAATTAGTTGATGAAAGCTTAGATAATTGGTTACGGTTGCTGTAGATTAATTGGTGAATCACGATGTCAGTGTTTTGTTTGCAAATGGTCAATTTGAGAATGGCATTGACTGCATTGCTTTCAGTCATAAATGCGCTAGTGTTTTCATGATCTAATGCCTGTGTATAGAATTGTATACCAGTTTCTTGTGTTGTTTATGTGGCGTACTTGATGATTGATGTGCTTAGACATCATAGCATCAAGTGGTTGTTCATTTACTCGAGCTGAATGCGCTTTCTGCAAACCGCTTTGGATAAAAGAGTCTGCTAAATGATGTGTGTACTGCCATCAGTTTACGTACGGCATCATAATTGTGGCGTCAACTGACTTGACCAAAGTATTACAATATTGGATTTGTGACTGTCCATATGTCATAATTGTATACTTTTTGATAGCCCTATTGCATTATTATGTAATTGATCACACTTTGCCTGGTGTTGCCTACGTAGCTAAAAGCATTGCAGAGATGAAACACTCTAAGGAATGTTTGCCGACTGAAATGTTAGCACTTTTTCCATGTGGCAATAAATAAGTGAAATTTGATAGAAATTCAAGGGAGTTTTTTCATCAATCTTGTCTGTTGATGAAATAAAATGCTTTCAACAGTGGAATTCCAGATTTGATCTGAGCTTGAAACAGGGTTTGTCTGTTCGTTCCTGTAAGGCTGGAACGGCTGTTTTTGACCTTACCCATTGCAAAGTATGCAAAATGTGATTTGTAATGAGGTGTTAAATCCTCTGAATCACACCGGTGTATAGCACTGTGGTTTTTTCCCCTCCCAGATGTAACCCAAAGACATGTTTATGTCTTATGAAAGTGCATCCTGTTCTGTTTCATGACTGACTGCCTTTCTTGCAACTGAAACAGCAGAACAGAACTGCTTTTAAGGCAATAGGAGAGATTCATGGATAAGTGGTTCATTTAACTTTCTTAAGGTTTTTTTATTGCAACATTAATAATGGCGGTGGACAAGATTTAGATGAGTACCTCCGTTTGCAATTGTCCGTTTAGTTACCGTGTCTTCTATGAAGAAAACAACGTTTTGAATGTATTTTTTATTCTCAATTACGTAGTTTCAGTCAATTTTACCTGTAGCAGAAGTTGTAGTGTAATGCAAAATTATGGATTTTTATTTATTTTCTGTCGTTTAATTTTACCTATGGAGTGTGAGCATTGAGCTATTAGTGCCAGCGTATTGGCGCCTGGTTAGATGTAAATGTGTCCTGTTTGCCTGGGATGTCCACTGGTCACTGTAGAGCAGAGAAGACGGATTGACTGGCACTCGATTGACAGACCCTTCCACACACAGACGATTGTGTGTGAATCGAAGGCAGTGCAGTACGACTGCTCAGGTGTAATCCAGTGCTGCATTTGCAGTGCATCATATGAACGAAACTGCAGTGTTTTCTTTCTTTATTCTTTTCAGGTAGCTTTGAATAATAACATTTCTGAAGGGCCTAAACGTCACCAACTTCCTGTTAACAGACTGCTTCCTGTTTACAGACGGCTTCCTGTTTACAGACCGCTTCCTGTTTACAGACCGCTTCCTGTTTAGAGTGTGTATTTGCCTCCCCACTGGGTGGTTGGAAGCCATTGGAAGTTATTTTAAATTCCTGCAGCATATCTGTACATTTTTAATATCCCATCACATTTCAATATGAGTGAATATGGATTTTAGTTATTATTAATGCCAGAATGTTATCAGTAGAGGCCAACAGAAAGTTCCAAATGTGCTTTTTATTGCATTTACATTTTGGTATTTAGCAGATGCTCTTATCCAGAGCGACTTACAAGATGTGCATTAATACATGGTAAGATCAATCATAGTCCACACAAGAGATCAGTGTAGTGATACAGTAATAGACATTGTTGGCAGCTGGATACCGTACCTGTAACACAGGGAAGGAAATGGGTTCACATTTTTTTGGACAAACTTCAGCATAGATGCATATTACAAAAAGCAGTATTAAACATGAAAGCAGTGGTGATGACAATGAGTAAAATCTACAGAGTCAGTGGTAGTGGAGTCTGAAGAGGTGGGTTTTGAAGCTCTTGCGGAAGATGTTCCACAGAAGAGATTCAGAGGAGACAGTGATTCAGATTCAGATCCTGGTTTGTCCACCCATCGCGCTACGTCTGTGGTTTTTTACCCCCTCCAACACCTCACCAGACTCACCAGAGGGAAGGCACCCCCCTGAAATCACCCACACCCCTCCGTCCTGTGGCTCTGTCCAATGAGAGCGCAGTTAAAACACTCCGATCCTCACACGTTCCTGACACCCGTCCCCCTCTCCCTCTCCCTCTCTCTGTTTTGGTAGCGGCTCCGGGCTCCGCTCCACGGCAGGCTCAGTGAATCATCTCCAGATGTAATCTCCACCCTCTCTGAATTCGAAGGCTTGTTAAATTAGGTTTAAATTAACAGCGGTTAAGTAGAGTGGTTACGTTGAAATTCCCATATAATGAGTTTATTATTCTACAGTGTGAAGCAGTTGGTTTTTTTCCTGGATTAATTATTTTAATTTTTTTTGTTTAATTAGTGCCTGGGATGAATGAATGCTTTAAATTCATGAATGGATGTGCTTACAGCAAGCACCTTTGTTGACATTGGTAATTCCCAGAGCTGGTTCATCTGTAATACACTATAAAGTCTAAAAGTGTCCCAATACTCCCACGTTAGGCTCTGATATGAGCAGGTTGTGAATTGTGTCAGTGTTCTGTCCATGCCCATTTGGGTTTGGTGGGATTTTATAAGTCTCCTGTAGTAAGGTGGTGAGTGGATGTGCTTTTATAACGGTCTAACGAAGGCAATGGCTCACAGCTGAGTTGATTACTCATTAGCCTCAGGTGAGCCTGCCTGTAGGTGAGGCCGCTGCTGTCCAAGGTCCTGGGCTTCTCCAGGCTCTGGGAGGGAACAGGAGCACCTGACGGCAGCCAAAAGGGAGGCGCAGCCCTCTCCACTCCTCCCTCCGCCCCTCAAAGAGGAGGAGCAGCCCTCTCCACTTCTCCCTCCACCCCTCAAAGAGGAGGAGCTGCCCTCTGCCCTCCTCCCTCCACCCTTCAAAGAGGAGGAGCAGCCCTCTCCACTCCCCCTCCACCCCAAAAAAGAGGAGGAGCTCCACTCCTCCCTCCACCCCAAAGAGGAGGAGCTGCCCCTGCACCTCCCTCCACCCCTAAAAAGGAGGAGCAGCTGCTCCACTCCCCTCCACCCCTAAAAAGAGGAGGAGCAGCCCCCTCCACCCCCCGCCCCTCCCAGTGTCACAGTTTCAGGCCTTTAGCATTAACATGTTATATCGTATGTTTTTCATAAAATGGTGCCATTTTACCCATTTTGGTAGCCTGTTTACAGGGTCTGTCGAGAGTGCTCTTGCTCCAAGTGGTCGTATGAAAGCCTCAGCGCATACCATACAGAAATGCACCCTGGGTGAAATGTTCTCGTAAGTATACACTTTCATCTAATAATCTGCCCATGACTGATAAACTGCTCGGGAAAAAAAAGTCCTGGTCTACTGTCAGGTCAATGATGAAGTCCTAGTAGCGCCGAGCAGAGGACAAACGCATCTCACTCAACAACAACTGGTAACATGTGGTTGCTTGGCATGTCGTTGGGAGAAACCAGTGCAGCGCTAGCTCGAGGCTCCCCGGCTGACTCAAACCCAGCCTACCCCCCTGTGGCATGAGGTGTCCCACCACTGCAGACTCCTGGTCATAGTCCGCTAATCGCATCATGCAGGATTGAGATGCCGGCGCCCAGGCTGTAGGGCCCTGCCCGCGTTCATGGAGAGCATCTTCCCCTTCTGAGCCAGCGAGGAGCTAGCTGACTCTAGTGCTCTTAGGTTTGAGTAATAAAGGTGTTACTGCTCCAGAGAGTGGGAAGATTCCCACATTATAATGATGACTTTTCCCTTTCAAGTGCAGGTGAATTACAGATACAGATATTGTGTAAACTCTGGTGCATAATCAGATTCCTTCCCAGGATAGTTTGTTTTTGTTGAGCCCCAACGGTAACAGATATTTTTATTACTCCTTACACCCACACTCACACTCACACACACACACACACACACACACACACACACACGCGTACGTTCGGGGTCGGGGGAGGGGAGGGTGGTGATTTAATGACATTTTTGCTGGTTTAGTATTCACTCGAGAGGCTTGGCCACAGTCCTGCGTCTCAAAGTGATGTTACATAAGTATCGGTGTCGTGCGTATTTTCCTCAATTGTATGCAAATAACAGAAAAGCTTGTGACATGTTTCCCTTTGAGATTTGTGGCGGGTCAGCATTTGCATCGAGGCGCAGATAAGTGGTGGAGGTTCCCCCTTCCTTCACGCAGCGCAGCGAGCGCAGGCAGGCCCTGTCAGCGCACGGCGACACTTCGACTTGTTTGTACAAAAACCACATCCTTTTACACAGCCCATTTTTCTGGAGCGTCATCAGAATGCGAGTTTGGTGTCACGGCCTGTTAAACTCCCGAGGTGTGCTTCTGAAACGTTTTGGGGGGGGTGGGGGTGGGGGGGGGGGTCTCACCCAGTGTTTATGCGATTGGAATGTGGATTTGTGTAGAAGTATCAGGGTTTGTGGAGAAATTCCAGAAAATCCTTTTACAATAAAAGACCCTTCTAAATTGTGTTTGTGATACAATCTGAGAAATGCAACCGAGCTTTAGCTTAGCCTATGTGTGTGTGTGCGTGCGGGCATCTGTGTGTGTGTGTGTGTGTGTGTGTGTGTGTGTCTGTGTGTGTGTGCGTGTGTGTGTGTGTGTGTGTGTGTCTGTGTGTGTGTGTGTGTGTGTGTGCATGTGTGAGTGTGTGTGTGTGTGTGTGTGTGTGTGTGTGTGTGCGCATGTACTTGCGTGTGTGAGAGTGCAACTGAGCTTTAGCCTATTCAATGTGGGACTACTCTGTGTCTGTCTGTCTGTGTGTGTGTGTGTATGTATGTATGCATGTGTGCGTGCATGCATGCGTGCCAGTTGTGTTGGGACCACAGGGACTGCATGGAGACTCAATGTGCAGTTGTGTTGGGACCACAGGGACTGCATGGAGACTCAATGTGCAGTTGTGTTGGGACCACAGGGACTGCATGGAGACTCAATGTGCAGTTGTGTTGGGACCACAGGGACTCTGCATGGAGACTCAATGTGCAGTTGTGTTGGGACCACAGGGACTCTGCATGGAGACTCAATGTGCAGTTGTGTTGGGACCAGAGGGACTCTGCATGGAGACTCAATGTGCAGTTGTGTTGGGACCACAGGGACTCTGCATGGAGACTCAATGTGCAGTTGTGTTGGTCGAGCGCATGCGCTGTACTGGGTGATTTTGATCCTGTGCAACTCAAGTGTGCGGCCGGCCTTTTCCTTTTGGAGGCAACGGGCATTTCTGTCACATTGCCACGGCACGGTTTTGTCTGATTTAAGAAAAGCTTAAAGAGCATTTTTTTGAGGGTCTTGTTTCTTATATTAAAGCGCCCTGCCTCTCAACAGAGTGTGCACTCTTCAGCACCAAATCAAATGCTTTCGCCCATCACAGCCCCACTTCCACTGCCCTTTACATCTATTCACTGAGCGTGGCAAGGCAGAGTTACCATGGATACCACTAAAGTACAGTTAGTAACAATGTTTGTTAGCCTTACTGTATAATCCGTGCATAATCCAGTATGGAGTAATGGAGAGAGTTATTGAGCGGAGGTTGAAGCAGACGGCAGATGGATGTGCCATTTTGTCTCTTGTTGTGACAACGATAAGGAATTGCATTGTATAGCTCCCCTCTTGTCCCTTTGAATGAATCTTTTAACTGGGGGTTGTAGCATTACAGCGCGTAAAAGAGTGTAATGTGGAGAAAACACAATGCACCAATGGAAATGAATGTATCCATTAAGCAGCATTCTAATGTGGTGCAACACTGCAACAAGTCAAAGGCAAATTAAGGAATAACAAATGTTTGGAATTGATAGATTGCGTACATCATTTTTTTTTTTTAATGATTTGCTTTTCAGATTTTCTTCCCCGTTTTTCTCCCAATTTAGTAGCCAGGTACACCCTCTATTTATTTAGATTTACCCTCCCCATACGGGTCTGCCACTTGTCTCTACGAGGCAAGCTAATTCTCCGAGGCTCCCCCTCCCCCCTCCCGAACAGCCAAACGCCGCCCCTGATTGGGGCTCACAACCAGTCTGGTAGAGACGGGTGTGTACAGAACTTTGAATGAAAACAAAGTATTGTACAGTGGGGGGGGGGGTGTGGGGGCTCTGGCTATAACTGGTTGTATGTATGTGTGTGTTTTGTGTTTGTACTGGACTGGTCACCAGTCACTCTGTTATTTAGCGTGACAGATGCAGAAAGTTGACCAGGTGTCCCTGTGCCACCTGTGGAAAGTGATTCCAGTGATTTCATCTGATTGGGTCCTGCCTCTCCTGGGGCGGCTGGAATTTTATTTTATTTATTTTGTGTCATTTTGTGCATTTATTTCACAGTTGTGTAAGTCCGTGTAAGTTTTGTTTGGACTCGACTACGAAGAGATGAGACTGACCACAGCGTATACTCGTATTACGTAAACACTTTATTAAAGAGAGTGCTTGGCATGGAGGTTGTTACCATGTCTGTCCTGTGGGGGGAAGTAGAGGGCTGGGGGGGTGAAGTAAAGAGGAGGACACAACTGGACCACAGGAAGTGGAGAGCTCTGCGTTTGAAGGGCCCGCCACAGCTGACCCAAACCCAGCTGAGTCCCCCTGTCACGCTGGGCCGGTCGTCCCAGATATCACCCAGACCCACAGATGTTTTTGCTCTTCACTGATTGGGCTGCAGCCTAAAGCCAAGGCTAATGTCCATTTATTTTTACATTTTTTTATAAATTTATTTCCGATTTTTTCCTCTTTTTTTTCCTGCCCAATCTAGTGCCCAATCAAAGTCTATTTATTTAGATTTTTGCAGTTTGTCTCTACGTGGCAAGCTAATTCTCTGAGGGCAGCGAACTCCACTTCCTTCGAGATGGAATTGGCGCACCCACGTTCTGGAGACTCCCTTACATGCTTCACGGTGGACTCGTGCCGGCTCACCCTCCTCCTTCCCCTGGGGCGGACAGCCAAACGCAGCTCCCTGGTCGGGGCTGATGACCAGGGCCGGTCTGGTAGAGACGGGTTTCGAACCAGGCTGACAGGCAGTGCACCCCGTAACAGACCAGCCAAAATACAGTGCGTTAGACCGCTACGCTATCCGCCAGCCCCCTAATGTGCATTTAACACCCACACCCCCACCAGCCCATTGATGGAGCTCTAGCTGTGACACACACCCCAGCGGGAGAGGCAGGACGCGACCGGCCCACCGCGCCTCACGTGACATCACGGTTCCCGCCGCTGTCCGTCCGTCTGGCCCAGGGCCGTCCGCTTTGTGTCTGCTCTAATTGAAAATTAATAGTTAGCGGGTTGCTATGGAAATTACACCACCCCGCTCCCAGACAGAACCCCCTCCCCCCACCTCAATGTAGACCCTGGTGGTTTTGTATTTGTCCTCATTGACCTTGGCTGTCTGTTCAGCCCCTGCAGAAAAAAAACAGACAGAGAAATTAGCACAAAGAAACAGGTGAACAGAAGCGTCGCTCGTAGCGCTGAGGCTGGCCTGTGCGGCGACTTTGCCCACATTGGACTGTGTTACCGTTGGCTGTTATAGCTGTTAGCGTTGCAGCAGTGCCTTTCTGCAGCCCTGCTTTAGAAACGGAGGTTTCACGTGTAATACGGTCCCACAGTCTCATGGAAGAGTTCATTTACATTTACATTTTACATTTTTAGGCATTTTAGCAGACGCTCTGAACCAGAGCGACTTACAAAGTTTACATTTATTTTACATACAATCCATTTATACAGCTGGATATTTTACTGAAGCAATTCAGGTGAAGTACCTTGTTCAAGGGTACAATGGCAGTGCTCCACTGGGATTGAACCTGCAACATCTGAGTTACAAGCCCAGCTCCCTAACCATTACACTACACTGCCGGCCCGCTGCTCACTATTATTATTATTGTTGTTATTATTGGTCACACGCATCACTATATTTGCTTGACTTTGCTTAGTGAACTTCAATCCCTGATTCAGAAGTCTTTGCAGGAAGAGTGTAGTTGTTTTCTGTAGACTGGGCCCCCATTGATAACATGTTGTTATTACCTCCAATCAAAGCACTTTATTATCATGTATGTTTTTATGTTTTTATGTGTGATAATGTTTTATTGCTGCTGTTGTCTTGGCCAGGTCTCCATTGTAAAAGAGATCCCGTATCTTAATGGGACTTCCTAGTTAAATAAAGGTTAAATAAAATAAAAAATGTAAATAGTTAGATTGCTGTATTTTGAGCATGCAGTGAAAACATTTCCGATTTGAAAGTTATGTGTAATTATTTAATCAATACGGTGCTTTATGTTAAAATAACCATCATCGATTGGACTTATTTTAAAGTTTTCACCCATCAATAAAGACTGCGGATGGAGGCCTAAGAAACGAGATTGAACGTTGAATTGAAAGGTGAACTCTGTGTTTGTTTCATAGAAGGGAAGGCTGTGGAATACAGTGTTATTAAGTGGTTGAAGTGGAGCAGTAGGAATAGCAAAATGCTAAATTGGTGTAATTACTTACACAAGACATGTGTTTGAGGCTCTTAGGAGAATTTACCGTAAAGAGCTGCTCACCCAGCAAGTGTCCTCCTCTGGTGCTAGTGTATGGGTATACCAGGGGCAGTGTGCAGCCAGCCGCTGCTCAAAATCAGTAAAGATAGCATAGCGGTCTTGGCTGGTCCGATACGGTGTGCAATGCCTGTCAAGGGACACAGTCCCAAACCCATCTCTACCAGACCAGCTCTGGTCATCAGCCCCGATTGGGTGCGGCGTTCGGCTGTCTCAAAAGAAGCAGAGTTTGCTGCCCTCAGAGAATTAGCTTGCCTCGTAGAGATGAGCAGTGGGCCCGTGTGGGGAGGGCAAATCAAAATAAATAGAGGGTAATGGGCTACCAAATTGGGAGAAAAACAGAGGGGGAAATCAGAAACAAATAAAAAAATTAATCAGTAAAAGAGACTAACAACAACAGAGTATTCTCATCGAGGTGTGTTGTAGAACTTCTGTAATATATGCAAATTAAAGTCCTCTTAAATATATTATTTAAATATTATTTTTCTAATATTTTGTTTATATTTTTGTATTTCAGAAATGACATGTTCTGGATTTTGGATAAAGTTAACCGGTCTGGTTTACACGTTATAGGTGATATTGTGATTGATGTAAATATTGAGTATTTATAGTACACTAAATTGCTACATTGTTTTGTAGAGGTCTATGATATAATAATATCACGGTTTAGACACGCTTCCGTGCACTAGTGTGTTAAACAGTCACTGTGCTGAAGCCTGTAATGGGTGTTTGATAAAGAGGTCAAAGGTTACCCGTTTTATTGAGGTGAGGGCACTCACCCAGAGGGGGGCTATTTTACAGGGCTGTGATGAAAATGTTTGGGAGCCCCTGTGTTATGTCATGCCATCACACTGCCCAAATCTGAGGGTTCAAAGTGTGCTATTCTTATTAGAGGCTGTCCCATCTTTTACTAAAATAATCTTATCACCCTTGCTTCGGGTGGATGTGAAAGTTATTGCTCACAATACTGTGTGTGTGTGTGTGTGTGTGTGTGTGTGTGTGTGTGTGTGTGTATCCGACTTGACTTGGAGATATTGAGATTACCAGCGATGTATTTTTTTTTTCTAACGTGAGTGAGAGGGCACGTAGTATGTGCGCTCAAAAGTAAAATGCGCACACAGACGTCTCTATTTGCGTGCTCCTTCCTTCCATTCCAGAGGTGTCCACACAAACACAGCCAGGCTAGCCACAGCACCACAGTAAATCTTTCAAACTCCGTGTGCTGTTGTGAGCTAGTAGTAGCAGATGGACTTTCTTTTGCATCTGCTGTGTATAGACTTGGCTTTGTACTCTTTTTTCCCCTGGGGGAGATGCTCTTTTCTTTTCTGCTGGTTGATTCCTGTGTTATGAAGAAGCTGAGAGAAACATCTGTGGCAGAAACGTTGACAACGGATTGACAAACGCCGTTTGCTGAAAGTGTTTCATTACGTCGCCGGTGTCTATTGTTTACAGTATGGAAAATCTTTTTTAATTCATGGCCTTCAGAATATTCTGGCAGAGAGGATGAAGTTCTGCGACTCTCGTTAAGGTTAGTGATTGATATTGTCTGGCGTTCGAAGGAATTCAGCGTGTGATTAACAATCCGTTTGTACAAATTTGTCAGCGAGTCGGTGACTACAAGTAAAATGAAGCTGTTGTGAAATTCGTGTCTGGTTTGATCGCTGCCTCTTCCTCTTTAACTTGCGGTGCATTTGGGGGTTTTGGGGCACGGCGCGCGGTGTGTTGTTGTAAGTTTCTCTTGAATAATAACGGAAGCACCAGGCATATTTATCAAAATTGAAAAGCCGAGAGATTGCTGAGAAATTGATGCACTTACTTTTGGGAGATCGTGGCACCCCCACCTCACCTCAAGTTTTTGTGTGTATGGTTGTCCTTCGGTGCCAAAACAATCAGAGGGGAGAGAGAGAGAGCTTCTTGATTTGTTTTAATTAGCGGCGCAAAGTACCATCAGTCTGGGACGTGACCGGGCGGAGGTGTGATCGCAGGAAGGCAAATACGGCTGGAAATATTTAATAGACTATTTCTTAGTAGACTAATGGCCTTGGCAGTGTGCTAATTTAATTCTCCCCCTTTATAATGCTGCTTTTTGTCGGGCGTTTGGAATTGATGTTTTTATCTCGCGTTGTTTAAAAGGTAGGTTATTATCTGTATCGTTATTTTGGAGAGGACATGGGAACGTGTAAAGCACGTGTCTACGGATATGTACGCTGTATGCTGAAATAGCTGTTTTAATGATCAAATAAATGCAATTATTTATTATATTAACTAATTCACACAGTAGGCTACCGTTCAGAGACCGCAATGTGCCGCTAGCGCGATCGTTAACGGAGCTCGACTTTCTTCTACAGACTATATGCGAGAAAGGCGACACATTTCAATAGCGAGATGAAGAAGACAAGCAGAAATACCTCTTGTGTTTGGGAGAATAAGTGGATGTCCCCGCCTCTCTGTGTCGGACAGCGGGTCCTGCTGCGTTTGTAAATCCCGCTGGTTCCCGTTTTTGGGAGACTGAGTCGAGAGTGCAGGTTCGGCCGTCTAAGCGCAGTTTGTTGTGAGATCGGAGCACACACACACACACACACACACACACACACCAGAGCGTCCCAGCACACGAATGCGCACAGGGGAGGGGGGGGGGGGGGGGGGTGGTCAAATGAATAGAATAAGTGAAAATAATCTGATTTTAAAGGTCATTTTCATATCAGGGACCACAGCGTAATTGTAACTTTTTTTTTCCCAGACAATAACATGTGAACGAAATGATAAAGTAGTGGGGGTTTTTCCTCCTCCAAATAATTGCATTATATTTAATCAGGTAGGTAAGAGCGTGTAATTATTTATTGTGTGTCAGCGGAGAAGGCAGCAGCAGCAGCCTGTCGCGGCTGTGAATTTACATTTCCTGCACTTTTCACCGAGTCTCGCGAGCCGGGGATTCCGTCGGCCCGGTCCCGGGGGCTGCCGTAATTGCGCGATGACAGCCGAAAAGTGATAGAATAATTGTCAGGAGAGACGTGTTTTTAATGGGCAAGGCGATTTAAGTATGCACGAACAAGCCCTGAGCGGAGAAGAGCGTGTTTGTGATGCGCGCCTCTATAAACAGTGCGGGAGGGATGACACAGATAGCGGCACTTTACCGAGTGACGTGAGGCGCCTCTCTCCGCAAACTCCGGCGGCGTGCCCCTCTGGCCAGAGTGACAGTCCTCACCTCCAGGTAATAAACCCCCAATTGCACCCCTCCATCTCCCATCTTTCATCACTCCATATTAATGCCACCCCGTTCACCGTGCTGACTGAGTGTACGTCGCGCGCCGAGGGTTAATGAATCGCGCATCACCGCGGTGGCAATGATCTTTCATACTCTACGATTTGGGAGGCTAAACCGAGGCGTGATTTGTATTTTATTTATTTTATTTCGCGTTTTAATGTTGTCCTGTGAAATGTGCAGGGCAGTCCGTGTACACACTCCCGGGAAAAACGACTGATGATTAAAGTCAGGAAGTGAGACTAATGTGTTTTGCATTTAATTTACAGCCCAGTGGCTATTAAAAGCGACAGCTATTATGTTTAATTTATAAGATAATTGTAATGAAGTTTTAGTGAGTTTTTTTTAACTCGCCTGGCCTTTTATTTGAAGTAAGTTTATTTAGATGCTGCTGTGGTCCCAAATCTTTATTAGGTATATATCCCTATTTCAATGTAAATGTATACACGATGCAATACTAATAATCTTTTATCAAAGGTGGGTGGATAATTTGTTTATTTTATTATTCATGAAGGGTGGTAAAGCATATAGAATTAGGCAATTGTGGGCTTATTATTATGAACATTTCATTGTGATTTGTGTTGGAGTCTAGAATGCTGCTGCTTCATAATTTAATTTGTGCATATTGAGCTTCGTGATTAGTTGATATGGAGAACTCTTTTCTGAAAGCAGATCATTTACACTGTTCTCTGGGGTCTGCCATCTGATAGGATCTTTTGTGCAATAAAATTAAATGCTACATATTTTACATTTCAGTACTCTCCACCTGGTGATATTTGGTGTCGAATTTGTGCTTTTAAATTTGTTATTATGTTTTTACCTCAACAAAAAAAACAAACACAAAAATGTTTTATTTAAAGTATATTAACTCTTCTTCATTACTAGATATTTGTTTTAAAGTTTACCCAATCACACTGATATGCTAATTATGATGTAATTTAATTGAAGCCTTGTGATGATGATGATGATAATGCTGATAATGCTGATGATGAGGATGAGGATGATGATGATGGCACCATTATCGATGTAAATGATGCAGTGAAGTAGCAGAATCTAATTTCGGCATGGAGGGTTGTTGAATTAGGCCGTCCCAACGTCACCGCGCCTTAATTTTACACCTCTGTTCCCAGGGCCCTGCCGCTGGTCCACACTCTCCTATACTATTGATGATCAGCACTTTTATCTGTTTTATTTTAAATGACAGAAAGGGTGCAAACCGATTGTATAATACAGATGTAGTCGTATTAAATGTTAAGCACAGTCTTGGGAAAATGATCGATTTTTTTAGTTGTGCTATTGATATTTTACACTTTAATTTAATTGTTTACTTTTTTTAAAGCTTCACAGCCCACTTGAAGAGTTGGTTCCCACAGCAGCGTGTTTGTTTGTTAGTGAGCTTTTAATCGAAGTTGTCTGTGACGTTGCCAATATGCAAACATTAAATGTTCCGTCTTGTCGTATTTAAAGGGGAGTGTGGCACCAAGTTGTGTAAGCGTGTATAAATGGTTTTTAAAATTGGGGGAGGAAAAGTGATTTGGTTTTAAATGACAAAAGAAAGACAAAAGAAAGTATGCGGTTGGTCTGTGTTTTGCCCATTTATCTGTTCTATATAGTGATTTTCTTCTGACCAGTTTGTCCTGGTTTGCCCTAGTTGGTTGTATAAATGTTGTCTGGTATGGATGAGGAATATCTCAGTGTGATCCTCACCCTTATTCACCGGTGCATTAAGACGTTCTGGTGCAGGAGTGCTGAGAGGGCATGATCACAGAACAGGCCTGTAACACAATCACCCTAATCAGGTCCAAATAACCAGAGCCACTGTGCAGAGCTGTGCGTGCGTGCGTGCGTGCGTGTGTGTGTGTGTGTGTCTGCGTGCGTGCATGTGTGCGTGCGTGCGTGCAGAGAGCTGTGTGTCCATCGGTAACTTTATGCCCACTCACCTTCCTCCAGATGGACTGTCCCCAAAATCATCCCAATCCAGAACTGGTACAACCCATTCACTGGAAACATCAATGTGTAAAAAAACTAAAAAACGTAAAAAAACACCTTTTGGTGGTTGAGAAGTTGGCAGTGAGCTGGATTTAAAATGGATGTCAGAGAGAAAGAGAAAAAAGAGAGAGAGAGAGGAAGGGGGGCTCTGGCTTAGAAACATCCCTCCTGGTGTAAAAATGTTGGGGTCAGAAGATGGCACTTTTCTGTTTCCAGAGGTCACATGCTCCAGATCAGGTGGGATGAATACATTTAATAAATTCAACTTTAAACAAGAAAGAAACACACACAAAAAAAAAGACACAGGAAATTGGGGGAGCTGAGTGGTGAGGCTCTGTCCCTGGCTCCTCTCTCCCCTCCATTGTGTCTGCTCCTCGAACAAGGAAACCCCTGGTGTGTGAAATCTTAATTATGTGGGCAGATCTAAAGAGGAGAACACACCTACTCTACTGAACAAGATGGAGGGGCCTGTCACGCCACACACCACTTCTCTGTTCTGGATCAACACGCGTGTGTGTCGCCCTCTCTGCGCCTGACGTTTCTCTTCCGGGAGACACCGCCGTAATGCCACCGGTCCTGGTGTTCGTTTGAATTCTCCGTGGAAACGGGCGCTGAGATTTAAAGTGCACCTTCAGCTGCTGCCCCGCGTAATGTCCGATTCCTCCTGCTCGTCATTCTGCAATGGCTGCTTTTAATAGTTAGATGTTATTAATTTCTCCATCAGTGCATTGAGCTGCAATGTTTAAATTGACGTTGGCCTAATTTGTAAGAGCACACACACAGGCAAATGACCTGGAATGCAGATGCGTGCAGTATATTTTGATAGACGGAAAGAAAGTGTGAATTTGTTATATTCTGTAAGCGATGTCATTTTATTTTAGTGAGAGAATAATGGTGAGAGACTCGTGTCTCCAAAAGTTTCTTAAAAGATACTCGTCCTGTTAAGTACTGGCCGGAAAAATGTATAGCAAGCCCCTCCGTAGAATCTCTGTAACAAAACGCACCTAACTGAAATAAATGTGAGTTGTATTAAATTAAGTTGAAGCCCCAGTGAAGGATGTTTTAACTGAATGTGTTAAAGCAGTTTATGGCTTTGAGAGAATAGCTCACATCTTGAAAAGTTATTATTATAGTGTAAATCAAATGTAGTGCTTTTCAGGTATGATTTTCAGGTGAACTTTAAGTAGTGGAGTTCCATAATGGTCATCTTAGAGAGCAGTGTGTGTGTCTGTGTGTGTGTGTGTGTGCGTGTGTGCATGTGCGTGTGTGTGTGTGTGCATGTGCGTGTGTATGGGTATGTGTGTGAAGAGCCTCTCTTTTAATTCTTCCTCCTGAATCCAACGAAAGCAGTCTTGTTCCTTCTGGCTTACTTTGAAATGCCTCTATCTGGAGAAAATCTGTTCTGTTATACGCAGGGTGTGAGAGAGTTATTAATGTTCTTTATGGCTTCCCGTCAGAGGAAAAAGGAAGCCTTTGTGAAGCAGGTTTGCTTGGTTTGTTCCCATACTTAATCTTCAGGAGTGTTTGTGTGGAAACAGTGCTTTAGACTCCACTGTCCCTAATTCCTGTGGCATTATTTCACGGTCTGGCTCATCTCACGCACTTCAGTCAGGCCTGTGTTGTGTGAGTCCGTTTAAGTGACACCTTTAGTGCGAATCGCCGTTCAAACATTTTCACAAGTGGTGAATTATATAATCAAACGATGAAATCAAGTCCAGAGCAAACCTAAAAGCTTCCTCCTCTCTCTCTATAATGCACACACTCACAGACACACACACACACACACACACACACACACACACACACACACACACACACACACACACACTCTGACACACTCACGCACACACGCATGCACACACACGCACTCTCACACGCACACACACTCACACACGCACACACACGCATGCACACACTCTCACACGCACACACACACTCTCACACACTCACACATTCTCACACACACATGCACACACGCATGCACACACACACTCTCACACACTCTCACACACTCACACACTCTCACACACACTCTCACATACACATGCACACACGCATGCACACACACGCTCACATACACATACAGGCACACATGCACACACTCAACAACAGATTGACTAAATTCCATATTTCTGGCTCTTTGATTTATTAGGCATTACTCTGAAGTATGAGAGATTTGAATCCGTTTGGGCGAGTGTTGCTTTGTCTTCTCTGCATCGTACTCCATCTCAATGATGAATGGATTTCACTGGAGCATGGAGGCTGTCATTACCTCCACGCCCACCCCACCCAAACCCAAACCTAAGTGTCTAAACCCAGGCCCGAGCCAAGTGGACTGCAGAATCTAATTAAACCCTGTGTGCTAAACTGTGCTGTGCGTTTTGCACATAAGGTCTGCAGAGCAGAATGTGATTGCTGTAGAAATGTCCTTTTTGATGTCAAGCGGTTGTGCCGCAGTTGAGAGAAATGTGTTCGCATCCCAGAAAGATGGACTTTTCTCCCAGCACTGCCAGTACGCTCTAACGTGGTGCATCTAAACATTCAGAACTCACTTTAACGCAGTGCATGTATTAGGGGTGTAACAGTACACGTTCGGTACAGGACTTTCAGTTCTGTACGCGCTGTGACCCGAACGAATGCAATCTTGCTTTAACCACTAACGCAGTTGCAGAACTTTTTTTGTGTGCGGTTGCAGCAGTATTGATGGACATTTTGTTTAATTTAAGAAAGAAAGATATGTGCCTCACTTTGTTCAGTAGATTATGGCCAATTAGCCACTGTTTACAAAGTTCGTAATAAATGAAAACCAATTTTATGTTTTCCATTAATTCTTTCCCCCGCTGTCACCGAACTGTGACTTCAAAACCGAAGTACGTACCCAACCAAGACTTTTGTGTACCGTTACACCCCTAGCGTCTATACATCTAAACTTTAGCTTTTTTTAAAACTTGAGTGTAAAAGTTGGCTCTCTTTCTGGCTCTCTCCAGATGTGAGCGTGCTCAGTCTGCTATAGATTAAGAGTGATGTGTTATTGTGTGAAGGGGGTGAGGTGAATGGGACAGGGGCGTTAGGGGTGTTCGGGGTGGGGGCCGGGGCTGAGAAGCCGAGGGAGGGGCCGAGGAGGTGTTCACACACGGTGGAGCGAGCGTGTGCCAAACATCTGGCCCCCAGTTTCACCCCTCCAAACATCTGGGCCCCAGTCTCACCCCCTTCTCCACTCACGTTTTGCCCGCTGGCTCTTTCCCCCCGCGCGGGCGAGCGCGTCTCCGGGCCGGCGCTGGCAGGGTCCGGTTTCAGACCCGCGGGCCCCTGAGCCGGGGCCATGACAGATCTGCCGTGTGGACGACTCTAACGCAAACATTTACACAGCTGAGCACGGCTAACGCACACGCTTCTCCTTAAAAACACGTCAAAAAGAACAAGAGTACCCTTTCAAAGAAGAACGGCGGAGCATCCCTTTCTCTGACAAGAAGGTGGTAGTAATGGCTCGTGTCAAACCTTCCCTCTCTCTCTCTTCTTTCATCTGTTGATCTGCGCTGTTAGACTCCACAACAGGGGGGGATCTGAGTGTGTATTTTAGCACGCAGGAAGTTAGAGAGCTGTCTGTAACTGTGTGATTTTGCGGGTGATCCAAACAGAAGCTGTGGAGTCGGAACCACAGTGACGATACCAGGCCGCCACGCGCTCCTTTCTGTAACGAGCAGCCCGGCCCGGCTCTTCATTGGAAGAGTGTGTGTGCAGGAAAGGGCCGCCTTTGCTTGGCGTGTTTGTTGCTGGGTTGTAGCTGTTTTTGAAAGATGTCAAACAGCTCAAAGAGAAACACCTCAGCGTTCCTCGCTCTTGGGAGAGCCTGAGCCGGCCCCCATCCTCTCTCCCCCCTCGGTAACAACACAACACGGTCACGCGCAGTAACCTTCCCTTTGGGCTGCTTTTGAGAAGAGAAACATCAGGCTCTGTTTCAGAGTCAGTCTGCGCTCTCCGAGAGAGGAGAGAGGGGAGGCACAGGGATCCAGCACTCCTGTCTCCTCTCAGCCCAGTTTTTAATAATAATTTTAAAAAATTATTCAGATTTTTTCCCGTTTTTCTCCCAATTTGGTAGCCAAATACACCCTCTATTTATTTACCCTCTATTTTATTAAATGTACCCTCCCCACACGGGTCCGCCGCTTGTCTCTACAAGGCAAGCTAATTCTCTGAGGGCAGCAAACTCCACTTCCCTCGAGACGGAATTCACCCACCCACGTTCTGGAGACTCCCTTACGTGCTTCACGGTGGACCCGAGCCGGCTCACCCTCCCCCCTTTTCCTGGGGCGGACAGCCAAACACCGCCCCCGATTGGGGCTGATGACCTGGGCCAGTCTGGGAGAGACTGGTTTAGAACCACGTCCCTGACAGGCAGCGCTCGTATCAGACCAGCCAAAATACGGTGCATTAGACCGCTGCCCTATCCGCGGCTCCATGGCTGATCTCTGTGTATTTTAGAGACACCGAAGTGGGAGTTTGGGGGAGTCTTATATAATTGTTTTATTCATTGGCAGATCTCAGTGCTGCCTGTGGTTATTTTATTAAAACAGGTCAACGGCATCATTAAGATTAAAGCACAGCTGGGTTTATCAGACTAAACCCTCGCCCTGGCATTTTTAACTTTTCTTTGCAGCTTTTGTTTTGTAAAAAAACATTAGGAGTAGGTGACAGTCAACATTTTTCAGTCAATGTGGACACTGTGTTATTTAGGCTTGATAAATGCTGAACTTGGCAAACTGTGTTTGTTGAGGGGAAAAAAATTCTACTGAACACATGCACTTGTTTTTCTGTCCTTTCTAATCTTTTAATTCTGGACTGAAAACATAAGCTTGGTCGAAATGTTCTCTCCTTTTTCCTATACAAAACCTTCCTTTTTGGTGAATAAAACATAACCCAATTGCCTCAAGTTCTGCGGTTTAATTTGCAGTTTGAAGTAGATTAATAAATATGATTCCTTTTATTCACCTGTTAATAAAAAAAACGAACGAAAAAACCCCAACACATTTTCACATTTTAATGACATTTTTCCCCTACATGTGTCTCCCCAACTTCCCAGCGTTTAATCTCACTATTGTTAAGACTCAGTGTTGAATTTTCACCTAACTACTCAAGGCAGTCAGAGCCCCCTTTCTCTGAATATTTTAAACGCGGGGCATGTAAAATTTATGCCTAATTTGAATACTTATTAGCTGCGTGATGTGGGCTTTGTGCTTTGTATTGTTCTGTAAGATTGATCAGCGCTTGCCCCGCGCGCTGGGTCCTGTGTCTCCGCTGGTGTTTGACGGCCCGTTTCACAGGGCCGGGACAGAGAGCACATCTGCTCCAGCTCGTGTTTACTGTGGGAAGGCAGGCCGGCTGTCACCCAGCGTGTGACAGAACTCGTGTTTGTTTAACTTATATCCTGTTTATCCTCCCCGCTCGCATCCTCAGCGTCTGTGTGCAATCCTCAGGCCCAGTGTGAGAGCTCACACGTGCGGCACATGTGCACTACGAAAAACACACACACTCACACACTCTCACACACACTCACACACACACACACACACACGCATACGCATTCACACTGACATACTCTCTCACACATTCTCACACACACTCTCACACACACTCACACACATGCACACACACACACACGCATACGCACTCACACTGACATACTCTCTCACACATTCTCACACACACACTCTCACACTCACACACACACTCACATGCACACGCACACTCACATGCACATGCACACACACTCACACGCATACGCACTCACATACTCTCTCTCACACATAGACACACACATGCACACTCACACACATACTCACACTCTTACACTCACACACACACACACACTCACACACACACACACACACACTCACATACTCTCACACACACGCACACTCACATGCACACGCACACACACACTCACATACTCACTCACTCACACACACACACACACACAGCCCTGTGTTATAGACCCCCCCTGTGGCGTGGGGCAAACGTGATCATCCCTCGACAGTGGATTTCTGAAATGTTCCACCGATTTACTGTAATGTTGACATTTAATTTAGTTTAAAAAAAAAAAGGGGTTTGGGGGGGACACTAACAGAACAATAATCCCAAAATAATAATTAAATGTATTACAATTAAACAAAAATGTATGTAATGAATGTATTACAGAATGTGGATATAGGTGTCATATACCTGCATACTGTGTAGTGTAGGCTTTTCAGAAATGAGAGGTGCACTGTTAAACAGGCTTTTGTGAATGAGGGGGATGTGGTTGCGTATTGTGCGTGTGTTCCACACCTTTGTGGGGTCAGAGTGGCTCTGTGTTTACGGTGGAGGATTTCGACAGATCTCCTCATCTCCCCGCCCACAGTACGGTGCGTTTGTGCGGCGAAAGCGATGAAACATTTATCACCGTGGAGGTGACATGCATAATTGATGCTGTTTTTAGCACAGTCATTAGCGGCGTTCTTGATAGTTTTTTTTTATTTTTTTCACCTTTCATACCTAATACATGCCGGAGCGCTTGAATTTTTATATCTTTCATTTTTATTTGCCTGTTTTAAAATGGAGGTTTAAAGTCGTCTCCATCCAGAAGGACATGCACACACTTTGGCTTTGGCTTAATTGCTGTCCAGGAAGGACAGTGTTTAATGTTTCAGTACGTCACAGAGATGAATGAGTGTGTTGAGGTTTGATGAAAGAAGTGTAGGCCAGCGTGGGGCACACCTCACAGGCTGATCTGTGGCTCCCTCGCTAAACCGTCATCTGCATGATCAGCGTGCATCATTAAACCACTCCGGTAAAACTGATGGAATAAAGGCTGTGAGCATTTCAACTAAGACTCTATACTTTAAACCTGGCTGTCAAAGGGTTATGGTGTATTAAGGCTGTGTGTGCACGTGTGCAGGGGCGCGCGTGTGTGTGTGTGTGTGTGTCTGTGCGTGTGTGTGTGTGTGTGTGTGTGTGTCTGTCTGTCTGTGTCTGTGCATGTGTGTGTGTGTGTGTGTGTGTGTGTGCAGTGCACGTGTGTGTGTGTGTGTGTGTCTGTCTGTGTCTGTGCGTGTGTGCAGAGGCACGTGTGTGTGTGTGTGTGTGTGTGTGTCTGTGTGGGTGCTGTGCGCGTGTGTGTGTGTGTGTGTGTGTGTGTGTGTGTGTGCGTGCACGTGTGTGTGTGTGTGTGTGTGTGTGTGTGTGTAGCCATCCTTTCAACTATTTTACATAATTTCTGTAAAACGCTTGAGCAGTCCACATACACATCTCTTTGTGCCAAATGCATGGCTGATTACCATAAAATCCCCTCCCCCCCACACACACACACACACATTTAAACTTTACATAAAACATACACTCACATCTATTTTTATTGCTTCGTTTATTCAATGAAGGCGTAATGTCCCCTGCATCAATGCCTCCCCCCTCATTCCCTCGTAATGCTTTTAATCTGCAGACAGGGAGCATCTTAATACTGTTGAGTGTAAAGGGTGGAACGAGAGCATTAATTGGTGCCTCTTAATCACTTCTAGGTTTTAAGTCGCGATGCAGGGATCTGCCACAGAGACAGTAAGCAGCAGCAGTTCAATGAGTCAGAATGGAATGAGTGCTGTAAGCGGCCAATTAGACGCTGCCGGTAGAGATGGAGGATGGAGTGACTCTGGCGGCGAAGTGAGCGCAGTGGAGATCCTCCGTCTGCAACAACAGCAGGTGAGTCTGTGTTTCCCGTGGAGGCCAGCCAGCAGCAGCAGCAGCCACAGCAGCAGTCACGCTCAGGGGGCCTCTGTGCTGTTTTAGGCTGGGGCACAGGGCTCCGTGCTGTGAGGCGGTTATCGCACGACTGACTAGTAGACGGTCGTCTCTTTTGCCTTGGTGATTGACGGAGAGGAGAGGGGAGGGATCGGCTGGGTCGTGGGGGTGGGGGGAGGTGGGGGCGCTTGTGTCATCGGTGTTGAGAGTCAGGGGAAGAGGGTGGATTTGGGTGTAATGCTACGGGCCGTTTTCTTCCCGGTGCTGTTGCTTCTGCTGTGTGTGTGTGTGTGTGTGTGTGTGTGTGTGTGTGTGTGAGAGAGTGTATGTGTATGTGTCTCTGTTTGTGTGTGTGTGTGTGTTTCTGTGTGTTGTGAGAGAGTGTGTATGTGTGAGTGTCTGTGTATGTGTGAGTGTGTGTATGTGTGTGTGTGTGTGTGTGTGTGTGTATGTGTGTGTGTGGCACCTTGCCTGAGTGGGAGTGACACCCGGCTTGTTTGAGCTGCGATACCATAGTGTCCACCAGAGGGCATCCTAATGGATCTTACCTTCTTTTCCAGAGAGCTGGGAGGCATAAGAGAGATTACTGATGATTCTCACGAGTTGCAGCTTTAAAAATAGAGGATTTATGATTCTAATGAGGTGTAGCTGATCTGTGAGCCACTTCTGTCATTTTTTGTGTGTTTGGAGATTTTTGCTTTTATTATTTATTATTTATTCGAGTTTTTTGTGTGTCAGCTGGGCGTTCGTGACCCAGGATCTTGTTGAGAGTGAATTTTCTGACCTGTGAGGATGGTGATGATGATGATGATGATGATGATTATGATGATGGAGGAGAGGGAGGAGCCTGCAGGATTGTAGCTCTGGAGGAGATGTGTGTGTGTGTGAGTGAGTGTGTGTGTGTGGAGAAATGAGGGTGCACCTAATGTGGTTTATCCAGAACTCTGGACTCTGAATGTATATTTCTTACACCATGGAAGACTTTGCTGGAAGTAACATGCATGTAAAGGTTTGAACTTGTTGGATACTGTAAAACGCAGATTGCTAAAGAATAAAAATATACTTGAGAATTTGTATTCAGTGAATCTCCCAGTTCCTCCTCATAAATGTTTTAATGTATGGTAATAACAATATATATGCATGAAGCTGTGCATTAATCTTGAGAACTATGGTGTACTGCGCTGTAATGAACTAGACAGTAGATTATAGTCTTTTTTTATTCAGTGTGGACCTATCGGGAGGCTTGAAGGCTTAACAAACCCCTTTAGCACAGAAAGGTTTTTTCCCATTTTTCTCCCCAATTTGGTAGCCAATTATACCCTCTATTTCTTTACCCTCCCCCACGAACTGGCCGCCCGCCTCCATGGGACAAGGCAATACCTCGAGGCGATGTTCGCCTCCTCCGAGACTAATCTCGCCCAACCCTGTTTATGAGGTTGCCCTACTGCTCCTCAGCGAGCTCGTGCCGGCTCTCCCTCCCCCCTCCCCTGGGGCCGACAGCCAATCGCCGCCCCCCGATTGGGGCTCCCCACCAGGGCGGTCTGGTACAGTCGGGTTTTGAACCGTGACCGTGATAGGCAGCTCACACCCGTAAAGGACCAGCCAATACGGGTGCGTTACACCGCTACGCTATCAGAGGCCCACAAAATACTTTTTTTATTGGCCCACATAAACGGTAAGCATTTTCCGATTTCTGATTTAACAGCGGTGGAAAAGTGGCTCAGCTGCGTGAAAGCACTTTCTTTTATTTATAGATATTTGCATCCGACCTCTTTAGCGTTTGTTTGTTATCTCTCACCCGGGTTGTGGGAGTGAGGAATGCTGTTCTCATCTCACCCGCCGAGGCTGCGAGTATGTGAGTTTGCCTCCAATGCAAAAAAAAAAAAGACTGCAATTAACCCGACTTTGTTTGTCTGGAGGAGAGTCTGCGATGAGGAATGCGAGGGAGCGGATGGATGGCAGGCGTGTTTTTCTGGGTTTAGCGCTGAAGAAAGTCTGAAGGAAGGCGTCGGGGAGCACGCACCTGCAAATGAAACACCTGACTCCGTCTGCGGAGGTTTTTTAGACGGCAGCGCCTGCAATTGTCATGTTAGGTTTCCACACTTTGCATTCGCAGAGAGTTTCTGTTCCAAGTGCTTTCCTTTGTGGGTGTGCCTGATCGTGCCACATCGGTTAGAGTTTCGTGATAATGATCATTTCCAATCTTCTGTACTTATCGCACCGTCAAGACGCAGTTCAAAATGATGCCAAATAAAGCCCGTTAATTTGTCAAAAGTGAAATGGGTTTGCACTCTTCATCAAATCAAGCTCCTTGGCTACTAAAAAGTATGTATTTATTTAGTATAATTTTCTGACCATATGCGTATAAAATACTGCAACTTTATTTCTTCAGCTATCACGGTCCCTGTTATATCTGATTAATTTCTTGGAAGAAGTCCCAGAGTAGCGTGTCAAAGTATTTGTGCCACTAATGTCTCTTTTTACATATTAACCCTTAGTGCTGCTTTAGTTCAGATTTCAACTGAATATCTATTTTAATGTTGCTGTCTTACTCTGGTCTGATGCTTGTACTTGCCCTGGTTATTTGCACTTGGTTTTGTTAAGGGGAGTTTGCTGTAATCGTGGCATTGTGATTTTGGATAAAAGACAGGCGTATAAATGTTCAAATGTAAAAGTGAGGTTCCAGCGGGCATCAAGGTGAGGATGAGATGAACCACAGGAAGAGGACTGGAGGGAGCATGTCCTACAGGGTAGGGAAAGGGAAGTGACATCACAGGAGAAGGGCCATGCTGCTAGGGGCGACACAGTGAGTCACGTATTCCTTCCCCCGTTGTCAGAGCTGTGGGAAGTCTTACAGTATTGCTGGTGGATTACTGCCTGCCATCTCGCTTTCTAAAAGTGACAAATCACAGACAACCTCTCCCGCTGGCACACGCCACACATACAGCATGCCGTATTTATTGTGTTTGTCAGGTGTTTAAGAGGCTGTTAGGATGTTTAATTAATGTCACTTAGCTGGGTAAATGCTCGGTGCAGTTTGCTACAGCAGCGTGCCAAGCTCCTCTCGTTTGTAGGATCCACACACCCCATGGTATTCAGGAGAAATTGTACAGAATTCAAAGTAACTGTGCTGTGGTCTTCGCCGCGCTGAGCTTTTCAGGCACAGAAACTCCAGTGCGACTGTGAATCGAATTTGCCCTTGAGCATAATTTAGAAAGCTAATCACCATGGTTTTCTGCTCCGCGGATAGCGAAAGGAGATGGCACTCATTCACACACTCTGGCACAAAGAACCTCATTACTTTTATCTTTCAGGCCAAGATTGCGTTACTCAAGTATGTAAATAAAACATGGGTTCAGCTGCTTTACATTTCTAATAAAGGATTTTGAAATGTTAACAATTCCCACGAAGAATTACATTGTTCGACGGCGGATTATGTAAAACACGACGACAACAAAAAAAACAACACATGGTTTTAAAGTCTTTATTATTTCATTATGTGACATTATTTCTCCTTCCGTTCTCTCAAATAAAAGTGGATCATTTCCTCTGATTATCCATGATGGCAGTGTCGATTTTAAACCCTATTTAGGCCTGTCTTTCATCTCAGCCCCCCTGAAAATGTTTAGTCATTCTTTTCTAAAAAACATTTTAACTTAATATTCTATTTTTAAAAATACCACAGATCGAGAAAGTGGTATCTCAATTTCGAGAGTGACCACCATTGTGGTGTTTTTGTTTTGGGGAAGGTAACAGTAAATTAATTTAAAATGTAGGCTTGTGTTTGCATGTGTACATCTCACATTCTCATTGGGGGCTGAGCCCTCCTAAAGGTCAAATCCTAGACTCTCCCCTGCATGATGGTGTTCAGTGTTATCGGCCCGTTGGGTCAGTCCCCAAAGTGTGGCGCATTAGGCCTGACACACAGCGCTGTGGCCTCCTCCTCGGCAGGGACACCAAAGATGCCAGATACGAACGACAGTCCTGCGGATGTTCCCTCTCTCTCCCCCAGACAAAACACACCGTGTTATTCTATCAGATTCCACTGCGGTCTGTCTGTCTGCGCTGGGGCGGCGCATAGCGTAGCGGTCTAGCGCACCATATTTTGGCTGGTCCGATACGAGTGTGCGCTGCCTGTCAGGGACATGGTGTGAAACCTGTCTCTGCCAGACTGGCCCTGGTTGTCAGCCCCGATCAGGGGTGGCGTTTGGCTGTCCGCCCCAGGGGGAGGGGGGAGGGTGAGGGGGCTCGGGTCCACCGTGAAGCACGTAAGGGAGTCTCCAGAACATCGGTGGGCGCATTCTGTCTCAAAGGAAGCGGAGTTCACTGCCCTCAGAGAATTAGCTTGCCTCGTAGAGACGAGCGGCGGACTTGTGTGGGGAGGGTAAATCAAAATAAATAGAGGGTGTAATTGGCTACTAAATTGGGAGAAAAATGGGAAAAAATCTGAAACAAATTTGAAAAAGAACACCCCACATGTGGGGTGGGAGGGTGCCAGGGAGAGATCTGACCCTCCGTGGCTCAGCCTTTGGCACCGTGCTCCTGTGACTTTTAAGATACACTTTTGTTTTTGGCCGAACACTGGGAGAGAGAGAGAGAAAAATGTAAATACAATATTTATAAGCTGTGAAGTTTTTGCCTGTGTTTACCACCTGTTGTCAGGCCAATGACCACAACCACCCTGTCAAACAGTCCTGAGAGGGGTAAACACTTGTTTAACACCCTCCCTTTAATGATTCTACAGCCACAACACCCTCCCTTTAATGATTATACAGCCACAACACCCTCCCTTTAATGATTCTACAGCCACAACACCCTCCCTTTAATGATTCTACAGCCACAACACCCTCCCTTTAATGATTCTACAGCCACAACACCCTCCCTTTAATGATTCTACAGCCACAACAGCCTCCCTTTAATGATTCTCCAGCCACAACACCCTCCCTTTAATTCAGAAACACCCAGAGACAGAGGGAGAAAGGGAGACTTGAGCTCAAAGGTCCACATATTGAATCTTTCAGCCTGTTGGCTTTCCAGAGCACTTCATCTTTCATACATACGTTTCCTATTTAGAACAATTTAAGAAGTCTCACCAACAACGAGTACCAGAAGGATGAATCGGTGTCAAATTGTGTACAAGTCAGGAGTCCGTTCTGTGGTTCTGTGTGGCTCAGTAGGTAGAGCGTGGTTCTGTGTGGAGCGTGGTTCTGTGTGGCTCAGTAGGTGGAACATGGCTCTGGCAACTCTTAGGCTGTGGGTTTGATTCCCACTGGGACCACATATACTGAAAAATGTAAACCTTCACTACTGTAAGTCGCTTTGGATAAAAGCGTAGACTAAATGGCGTATATATCCTCCTTGTTTTTGAGTCGCTCTCTATAGCGGTGTGGGGAGGGGTTGTTATGGGTCAGTGGAGTGTTATGTCATTGGGAAGCAGGTGTGTGAATTGGTCCTGTAGCACACCGCACAGTACGGCACAGAATCAATATCATTTTCAACACCTGCTTGCTTTGATGCCTTCCTCTGACTGCTGTGGGTTCTGGGAAAATACAGGCACATCTATAGCGAACCGGAAACGACCTCCGTTACAGGCAATATTATATAATTTAATACATAACAGTGGTTATTTATTATAATTACTACTTCTGCTGCTGCTACAACTACTACTGCTGCTGCTGCTGCTGCTACTACTACTACTACTACTACTACTACTGCTAATATTATAATACTTACTAATAATAACATGACGATATCATTTACTTTTTAGTATAATGTATATGTATGCTTTCAGAACAAACCAAACCTTTTATAGATTTTAGTGTATTGTAAATCAAATGTATGCCTGTATCACATATCACAGCTGTTAATATTACATCATTACTTTTATCAGTTCATGGAACATGGTCAGGGGAATTGGAATAAAACTAATTTGAAAATGACCTGCAGAGTTTTACGTGCATTTGTGCTACGGGGTGGAGTGCAGAATGATATTTTACGACAAGAGCTTGACGTTCTAACACATGTATTATGTATAATTTGGGGTTCGCAAACATTCAAGTCAAGTAGCTTAGGCATTGAGCTCCAACACTCTGGTATCCATTTAACAGAGAGCTTAAAAACTCCCACATGTGTGTATGCTGATACTCTTAAGCTGACAGTTAAAAGGCAGGATTTGCTGGAAGGCGCTTTGGAGTGTGAATTTAATAAGCGTGTCTGCTCTTTCCATTTGGCTCTGATTTTGCAATGAATGCTTGCAAACCCGAAGCCAAGATGCTTGCCCAAGGTTACGTTTTTTGTTGTTGTTGTTTTCAACAAATATTGAAATCACTGTGAAATGTGTTTAGAAGACAACTAGGGAAATGGCATGGCCACTGGCGTCTCTAAATATTTCATCCATAATCCATAACCCTTAAGGTCGTCGGTATATGTCTATGGTTTAATCTGCCTCATGGTTTGTCCTGTGCTTATTTATGAGTCAGAAAGGGAAGTGTAGTGCATTCTGTGATAGAGCTCAGCGTTAGACAGGGAAAGAGTGTTATGTGTGTGTGTGGGTGTGTGTGTGTGTGTGTGTTATGAAAGGGTAAACTGATCGCAAAGGCTGCATTGTTCAGCGACCCTTATCGCCCCCCTCTACAAGTAGGCCTAACATTTTACTGCTGACCCATCATTCAAGATGGAGGAGGTGATGGCGATGGCCCAAGTTGGCAGTAATTTGTGGCTGTTTGACTATCTGGACAGGTTTTTGATTGTTTTATGAGCCTGATTGGAAGTCATAAAGCACTTGTCTGTATTGTTATAAGCCCACCATGACCCCTCACCCCCCACCCAATAGAAAAACAAGGTGCAGATTTTCACCTCAAAATCATGCAGCCATGTATATTTTCTTAGTAAGATCCATGACATTATTCCTGTTTTCCTCTGTGGGGGAGGGTAAGGTGGTCTACTGCCATGTAAAAGTCGGTTTTAACCATTTTGTGCATCTAGTTTACACATGAGATTCTGTGTGTGGCGCAATAAAACATTTTTTTTATTGTATTTTGTTTCACATTTTTCTCCCAATTTACCTTCCCCAACGAGCCCACCGCTCGTCCTCAGAGACAAGACAGTTTTTCACGTACAGGGACGCCTTTTCGTGCTTCTCGGTGAGCCCGTGCTGGCTCCCCCCCCCCCTCCCTCTGGGGCGGTCAGCCAATTGTCACCGCGCCGGACTGGTGCTGCCGGGTTTCAAACCGCGTCTGCAGTTGGCAACTTGCATTCTGGCCGAATGCTTAGACCGTTATGCCACCTGAGGCCCACTGCTGTGTTTTTTTGTTTGTTTTTTTACCTGTTCACCATTATTATATGAGGAATTCATATTATATTATATTCATATCATATCAGCAACAAAAGAAGATAATTGAGCACCTATAAAATCTGTTCCATATTTTGTTACGTATATAACAAATCAGTGAGAGAGAGCGTTTTGAAAGGTGCTGCTATGGTATTTTTAAACCGGCACATTATTTGAAAATGTCCACGTCTTAAAGCTTCCCCACATCTCCTCTCTTTTCTGGCAAAGGACATTTTCCTTTTTTTTATTATAGAGATTCATTTGTTCGCGCTGTGTTTGCGCTTTCATTATTTGAAAAAGATCCAGTAATCATGAGTAGACTGCCAGGGCCCTGTTCCTACAGCAACGGTGTGTAACGCTGAGCGCTGAGATGTTTTTAATCGCGTAACCGGGGCCAGACAGAGATTGTCTCACCAATAAAATCAGCTGATAAATTGACTTTTTAAGACTTCTTGGCATTGGTTGTTGGTTTGCCAATGCCGGATAATTAAGCCAGTTTGTTTTTTTCCTGATGATTTGCCCAGTACTTTGTATTAAACGTTTTAATCAATTTCAACAGGGTACAATGTACATGGCATTACATAGTGCAGTGCTTTTTAACTGTCTACTTCTCTCTCTTTTGTTTTGCTGCCAGTAGCTATGTTGAGTCACAATGTTGTATCCTAGGGGGCTTGTTGAAGTTATTAAACGTTGGGGGTTTAATGTTTGTGGCTATAGCTTACAGTGTAAACCAGGGGAAAGGTTCCCTGTATGATATCTGCAATTAACTGGCATAAATTGTTGTCAAGTACGATCAAAATCACAACATTAAGCACTGTTTAGTGGAAAAGTCCCTGTGCTGTAAAAGTTGGGACAAAGTGATCGACCTCGTGGCTGGGTTTTCACGAGCGGAATGAAGTGCGATCTGACGTCGTCTGGGTATGATTGACTTTGCAAACGTTTTTTGGACAGAAATGTGGCAGAGAACGAAGGATGGAAGGGAAGGATGGGGTAAGACTGTGGTAGCAGTAAGACTGACTGAGCTACAAGCTCCTGTTACAGACATCATCATATACTCCTGTTTCTGTCAAACATTCAGAAAGTACTCCAGTAGACTTATTCTGTCAGGGTACGAACGCATCATTCCGTCACCTGAAGTAACTCAGCTCAGGAAATGTGATTTCCCCCCTTTTTCAATAGTTCCTTTCTTACACTGGTGAACCTGCAGTTCACGCTTGTTTATTGTTTATTTGTACATGTCTCCCGTGTCTTATTTGCAAGCATTCTGCGGAGTAATTGTGTGGTAGCGAGGGCGAATGACTACGTGCTTGCTAATTCAAACTAGCTCCGTTAACCCATTTCCATTGTCCGTTCTCTCCGTTATGGCCAAGCTGACTTTGTTTTAACCAGAATTTAAATGATCACATTCAGATCATTGCAAGAGTTAAAGGCCCATATAGCAATGTAAGATATGAGTTTAACTGAGCAGATAATCTCGAATGCGATATGAAGTCTAGCTAATGAGCTACATCTCCTGAAATGCAATAAACTTTAATTTCCTGTAACAATGCGACCACTTTGTTTTAGGGTAACTATTTTGCCACTCTAGTGCGGATCATGATTGATATTGTGTGGAAAAAAGTAATCTGGTCTTTGTTGCTGTATTTAGCTTCTTTTTTTTCCCCGGGCAAAATGTCAAATACAAGAGCACAGCAACCTACAGTATTTGTTAGTTATCGATTACAAAATGTTATAATTGTCAGAACAAACAACCACCAAAATCTAATTGGTGGGTCTTCAAGATATCTATCCTGAAGAGGCAAATCTCTTGTGGTGGTGTTTAGACATGAAAGGTGACTGTGGGCCTTCCGGATGGTCTAGCGGTTACAGCGTTCGACGCTGGCCACTGCGACCGGGGTTCGATTCCACCGACCGCGCCAGAGCCCAGCCGCATGTCACTGCCGGAATCAGGACTGCGGCAGCGAACTCGTAAGATATATGCGGGAGTGGGATAATTGACCTGAAAAATAGAGGGTATAATTGGATACTAAAAATGGGGTGTGTGCTGTGATCTCCCTGTCCTGTGAGAGGCTGTGAGAGGCTGTGGATGGATTGTGCGCTGAGATTACAGGAGTGTAGGGTGTGGACTGGTTACAGTCACCAGAGGAATGCGCTAATCTCTCCCATCGAGCCAGCTCCACTTCTCTCCCGATGAGCTTTAATCAAGGGCCTGAACTGCATGCGGCATTCTGAACGCGGTCTCAAGGCTGGGATCATTTTATTTTTAGAAATGATGTTTTATGTAAGGTTGTAATCAAAATTGCAATTTCCATTTCTTTTTTTTTTTCTCCATTAAAAAAAATGTACGTTTGAAGATTGCAAATGATAATTTGATCCGTAATATGAAAATTAATTATGCGCTTTCTTGCCCTCCTCTCTTTTGTATTTCAATTTTCTTATTTTTTTCCTTTGTAATCTTCTCAAATCATTCATTATCCATGCATACTTTAGCTTAAAAAAAAATAGCAAATTTTTTTTTAACAATTTCATTTCTTTATCTAGCCCAAGTGATCTGCACTGTACTGCTCGGTGTTAAAGCTGCATGTCGGTGTTCCACATGAATTACAAATCAACAGCGCCGACACTGCTAGCCAGCACCGAATATACGCTGAATATATAACTGAGAGCAGGCAGCAGCTGGCTGTGTGCAGACACACTTACCAAACCTGGTAAATAAGCTGGTTACTCCACTAAATTCAAAAGAGGGCTTTTTGGAAGACAAGATGTCACTTCACTTGGTCGAGCCCTCGACGGGACGGGACGGGGGGGCTCTCTGACACTCGTTGGTTAGAGGCCAGGCAGTGATTGGACTCTCAGGCCCGCGTCTCTGCTGAGCTGCTGGTGTCACTCGACTGAACGTCTTCATCTTCCTCCCGGCTTGTGTAACCGCCAGGGCCGGGGGAGGAGAGGCCCAGCCCAGATCCTGTCTGAAGTGCGGAGATGTGCCGCTTTCACCCTGAAGGCTGTCTAAAGTGCGGACTGAGAGGCTTTGTGTGTGGGCACAGGGGACTTCTAATGGGCTTCTCCCAAGATATCCATGCTAGTGTTAATATGACTCTGTTACAGCTGCAACGTGGGGCTCGGTTACTTTGAATAGTAATAATAATACTAAAAAATTAATAATAGTAAATTAGTCAATTTAAAAACGGTTTGTAGCCCAAAGTGCATACATAAAAAATCTAATAAAAATGTAAAATGAAAACTCAATAGGAGAATAATAAAACAACCATTAAAACAATAAAACAACAGATGAACCCATAATTTATTATTAGAATAAGAATAATGTATATTTTTCAAAAGGTTTTAATATGTGCATAATGCACATTTGCTGAAATTACTGTAAATGTTGTTGCCGATGGCTGCAGAGACAAGGCATTGACATTATATGGTATCTTTTATTTTTATTTATGTATTTGTTTATATTTTACCGTTACGGGGAGCTGAGGTTTGGCTGTTTGTGTGTATGCATTTTCCTTTAGTGATCGTCCTGTACTTACAGTGTGTAATTTCAGTCGTACATATTTCTATATCCTTGCTTTATTATGCTCAAGCCACAAGAAGAAGAGATACAATCTTTGCAGCATATCGAAGACGTTAAATAGTTTTATTTGGAGAATGAAAAGTAATCTGTGGAATTTCTGATATTTGCTCCTGTCGTGTATTGTTTGAAATCTCCGGAATGCACACAGAACAGGCAGAGAAGCGGAACACCGAGGTGCAGTATTTGTACAAATTATGCCGGAACGTTCAATACATTCGGTTGACGACGTTTGAGCAATCGTCTTTGGCTTGTTCGTCGGTTGTTCATCTTTACTCGAGTGGTATTTGAGTGTATGTCACAGTAACGGAATGGCTCACACTTCCACCGGCTTTAGTTACACGCTTTATCGAGTTTTCTTTCTTTTCACAGATTTTTTTTTTTTTTTTTTGTAAATATTGTTTCAGATTTTTCCCCGTTTTACTCCCCAATTTGGAAGACAATGACACCCTCTATCTATGGCTGACGTCCAGGGCCGGTCTGGTAGAGACGGGTTTCGAACCACGTCCCTGATAGGCAGCTCACACACTCTTCGCTGAACTTTTATGCATTGTTTTTTGTTGTGAACAGTTGGCCCAGTGTCATGGATTGTACCTTCGATGGATTTGAGCCACACTGAACATCAACTGAAAGCAGTGTGCACCAGCGTAAGATCACAGGCTACAGCCTGATTAGCATTAAAAGTGCTTTTTTATGAATTCTCTTCGCAGTACAATTTGAAAGTATTTTGCTGTTTTGGTTAAAATGTTCAACATGAGCAGTAGAAACAAAATCTTAATTTTGATCTAGTTTGATTTCTGACCAATGCTGTTTATCAGTACAGTTGAATATAATTAGTCAGTCACACTGTGTGGGTGATTTCTATACATAAAGGTATTTGGTTTTAATATGTTATTCCTCTTTGATGTAATATAATATATGCCATTTAGTAGATTTGAATCTGAATGCATATTTTTCAGATGCAGTGTAATTATTCATTTTATTCCAGCCCAAATTGCTTTGGAGTGTAATGCTTTTGGCACATTTATCAAAGTCTTGCAATTTTATTAAAAGGAAAATGCAGAAATATGCCTCTTTCTCTGCCCAGCTAAGTGCGAGGCACAGTGATCCATTTGCTCGTTAGGAGAAATTATGTCCTCTCAAGCTACTTCATAACACTGAAAAAAGAACGCATTACCTGAGAGTTTACATTCTTGATTTGGTGAAAAAATAGACTTGCCCTTTTGGAAAGAAAATGAAATGTAAGGAGCTGTGACTGGTGCTACGCTGTAACGAGAGCTGTGATTGTACTGGAATGGGATGGTTTTGTTTGTGGAAGCTGAGTGCATCTCAGGGAGGAAGATGGGTTTCTGCTCATGTTCACCTGTACCTTCATCAGTGGGCGTTGGTCTGAGATCTTTCACCTAAGCCACACGTGGCTCCATCAAATCAAAATCACAAAATGGCCTCCTGTGCTTCACCTGCCTCAGGAGGTGCCCCCCCTCCCCTCCCACCCCCGTTAAATAAATTGCTGAGAAGATGTTGATTGAGAGATGTGGCGTGTCTGAGGAGGAGATAATTGTATCTTGCCCAGAGTCCTGAAAAGGTCAGGCGCGCAGCGCAAAGGCCTGAATATGCTTCACTTTAAATACGTAAAATGGCCGCCACGCGTATCCTGCGGTCGTTTGGTGCGGAGCTTGTGGACGTCCTCCAGAACTAACATTATGCGTGCGCGAGCAACAATACCGATATATAAATCGTGGGGCAGTATACCACGTGTGATGTCCCGTCTGCGACTGACTGAGGAGACGGAAACAGGAAGCAGGAAGAGTCGGGCAGAGACAACTTTGTTTTCGGCTCTGACCTGCCCCCTAGTGGATATAGCTTTTAAACAACGTGAAGTACGCAGTGGAGTACGTGAACAATGCCACTCGCGTTGGGTACGCATATGCATACGCGTGCAAAGTGAAGTATGTTTAGGTGTAATATTCACCGGGAGACGGGGCGGATCGCGGAGCGGGAGGCCGGGCTCCTTGCTGGCGGTAGAAGGGGCCCGAAACTCGCTGTCCCCCCCTGCAGCAGGTGTATTAACTTCCCCCGATCTTCTCCGAGGCCCGGTGTTGAGGGGCCGGCCTGGACCAAACTAATAGTGCAGCAGGATCCAGTTACATGAAGCCACCATACGAACCGTACTGTTTGCCCTCTATATTAGTTTCTGCTCACCAGGCCCACAAACAATATTGTTGCTGTTGCTCCATTATTGTTTGCTGTCACAGTCTCATTTTTTCCCCCCCAGATCCCACGCCAATACTGTTTGTGGATCATGAGTTCGGCAGTTCTCTCTCTTGCTGAGAGAAAGTGGAGATAGAGAGTGAGAGTGAGAGAGGGTGGGAGAAGAGAGACGGAGAGAGACAGAGAGAAGAGGGAAAGAGAGGGAGAGATTTGTAGAGTGGAAAATTCTAGAATCATCCACTTAAAATACTGAGAACCCAGCGGATTGGCCAGTGGACGGACTCACACAAAGAGAAGACAAAAACACTTCAGTGCTGTGTAGGTTGAGGCCTTGGATATCGTAGCGGTCTAACTCACCCGTATTGACTGGTCCTTTACGAGTGTGAGCTGCCTATCACAGTCACTGTTCGACTGCACCAGACCAGCCCTGGTCGTCAGCCCTGATCGGGGGCGGCGGTTGGCTGTCCACCCGAGGGATAAGAGCGTCTGCTAAATGCTTAAAATGTCATGTATGTTGTGTCAATATATCATGTACACACCAGTGATTTAAAGACTAGTACAAGCTTCAGCCCCAGACTGCCTCTCGTTTCAATCCAGCGCCTGTTGTGTGCAGGTTACATGATTATTTTTGGCAGACAGTCTTATCTATGTACAACTTACAAGGCTATCGTGGAAGATGCTAGAAATGCAAACGCAGAAGAATCACACACAAAAACAAAAGCAAACACTTAATTGGACAAGCACACAGAAGCCCTGCTCGCTGTGTTTCGTGGAAACCTCTTACAGCGTAAACAACAAACGCTAAGGACCGTGTACGTCAGCGCAGAGATTTGGTCAGCATCCACTTACAACAAACAAACGATCCAAAAATAATTTCTGAACGCGTTGAAAACCTGGTGCCTCGAGATGAGGTGTTTTGAAGGCGCTGAATTCCCCTGCGGTCTGAAACAAACTCCCCACTGAAGCTGCGTTTACCAGCAAACACACACCTCACACGAGTTGCGTATCAGAATAAACCCACTTTAAATAATTTTTTTATATTATTATTTTTTTCCCGCTTTTCTCAAAATTTGGTAGCCAATTACACCCTCTGTTTATTTTCATTTACCCTCCCCACACGAGGCTGCCGCTCGTCTCTACGAGGCAAGCTCATTTTCTGAGGGCAGTGAACTCCACTTCCTTCGAGACGGAATTTGCCCACCCACGTTCTGGAGACTCCCTTACGTGCTTCACGGCGAACCCGAGCCGGCTCACCCTCCCCCTCCCCTGGGACGGACAGCCAACCGCCGCCCCCGATCGGGACTGACGACCAGGGCCAGTCTGGTAGAGACGGGTTTCAAACCGTGTCCCTGACAGGCAGCGCACACCGTATCGGACCAGCCAAAATACAGTGCGTCTATCCGCCGGCCATAAACCCACTTTAAAGCAAAGTGTGAGACAGACGGTGAAGGAAGTGGAGCTCTAGGACACCTTTAGAGCAGGCTGGTCACTGTGACGGGTGGATACAGGGACCTACATTGTCCTATATTTAAAAATAGCTCAAACATAAGAGGAATATCTCAATTTCGATCGCTGTGCAAACACTGATTCATCTCTCAGAAACATGATATTGTTCTCTTGAGTGGTGTTCTCCCACAGTCTATCTCCGTGTGCCACAATCTGCATTTTAAATGTTAAACCTGGAGTATCTGTACCTGTATAAGTCTGATTAGCCGAGATTAATTTAGAATATGTCAATCAAGATGGCTTCTCTTTTTTTTTTTCTTTTTTCTTTCCTCAAGTGCATAAGCGGTGTTCATTTCACGGCTGTTAATTGCCTTCGAACAATTAAGGTTAGCTATAATGAGCAATTCCCTAAATGGAGAGTGGCTTCTTATGTGACCCTGTGGGTATTTCTGTAACCACAAGGACCTGACTTCACGGGATAGACACAGTGCATAGGCCTACAGTTGTTACAGTGAGCGTGTGGGATGAATAAGGTTTACGCAGTAGAAATGTATTATCCAATGGCTGTATTGCTGAGGTGCAGAGGGGCGTGGCCAAGGTCGGTCTGCCCTTGAGAGGTGTGCTCTGTTTTAGAGGATCAAACGAGGAACCAAACTCCCAGTGAGAGGAAATGCAGGAACTGTGATGTTCTTTATTTGGTATAGGGGCAGCAGTAGCTCAGTGGTTAGCGACATGAGCTGGCAAGCGGAGGGGTTCTGTTTCGAATCCCAGGAAGGCCAAACGAAAAAACAATGAACTGGAAACCGGAGGGATGCTAGTTCCCTTCCTGGGGCACTGCTGAAGTGCCCTTGAGCAAGGCACTGAACCCCTAAACTGCTCCAGGGGCGCCATACTATGGCTGACCCTGTGCTCGGACCTCTCTTAGGAGAGATGTGTGAAAAGACACATTCCAATTACCTTGTGTGTAACATGGCAAATAAAGAATATCCTATTCTCTATTCTATTCTATTTTAACAACGTAAGATTGTTTGTGAAATTCTCAGAGCATGCGGCAGTCTTCCCAAGAACACCTTTTAATCTGTTTTTCAGGGGAAGGAAATTCAGCTACTTTTAATTGTGAGCCAGACAGGTATGGGCTTGGAACCTGGATTTGAGTATATTGAATATTAGAATGATGTTGTAATCCAGTTGTGCATGTATGTGTGTGCAGGGCTGTACAGAATGTGTGTTTAGTGTCGTGTGTCAGTATCGGCACTGAAAAAGTGGAGGTCCTCACTGCGAATGGGTGACTTTAAATAATAAGAATAAATATAAACTGGGTGCAAATCCAAGGTCAGTAGTGTAGTAGAGAAAGTGGATGTGCTCCAAGACAACATGTTTTTTTCTTTCCGTTCTGCTTTTTATTCTCTTAATTCAATTCTGACAGAGCTTGTACAAAAAAGAAAACCTCTACTTGAGGCCGCTCTTGGCAAAGGCCTCGGGCGAGATGTGGAGTTCTGTCAGAATTTAATTAAGAAAATGAAAAGCAGAAAGTAAAGTAAGTACTGTTGTCTATCAATTTTGGCAACCTGCACAAACGCATCTCCTTCTCTTGCGGTGGTGTTTTGTTTACATTTCTCAAGTCACAGACGAGATACAGACCGTGCTGCACTTTTTCTCACCCTGCCCCAAAACAATCTGACTCAAAAAGAGGAAAGTGTATCAGGCAAATGAAAGCAGTCACAACGAACCGTAGCGCAGGGGCTTGGACAGCCTCCGGCTGCGCTCTTTGGAACCTCATAATGAATGCTTGTCAACAAAGACAGGCACAAAAAAACAAGTTGTTGTTGAAAACAACTTCATTCTGCGGGTCTTGGCACGACCATATCCACACATGAGACCCTGAAAAATAGTGCGCTGAGACAGACAGAGAGACTTGTGGGACGTTTCTTCTTTTTTTTTCTTTTAAAATTTGTTTCAGATTGTTTCTTGTTTTTCTCCCAATTTGGTAGCCAATTACACCCTCCCCACACGAGTCCACCGCTCGTCTCTATGAGGCAAGCTAATTCTCTGAGGGCGGTGAACTCCGCTTTCTTTACAACGGAATTCGCCCACCCACGTTCTGGAGACTCCCTTACGTGCTTCACGGCGAACCCGAGCCGGCTCACCCTCCCCCCTCCCTCTGGCGCGGTTGTTATTGTTGTTGTGGTTATTGTAGAATCAATAAACTTGGTGTATGACAGTGATTCTTCTGTACTGTACAGAATCTTACATCAGCAGCAGTGTAGTATAATGGTGAGGCAACTGGACTCGTAACTGAGAGGTTCCAGGTTTGATTAAGCAGTGTAGTGTAATGGTTAGGCAAACTGGGCTTGTAACTCAGAGGTTGCAGGTTCAGCTCCCGTTGTACCCTTGAGTAAAATAAATTAACCCGAGTGGCTTCAGTAAATATCTTAGGTGTATAAATGGGTAAATGGTAAGTAAAGAAATGTAAACTGTGTAAGTCGCTGTGGATAAGAGCGTCTGTCTAAATGCCTAAATTGTATTTTCGTTGCCGTTTTCCACGGGAGCGGAAGTGTGTGTGACTGTAGTGGTGGTGAGCTCCAGCACCCTGCGTCTGTGCGATGGGTGTCTGTGGTTCTCACCTCTGTGCCTGGGTCAGACAGAGATCTGCACAGGGCAACTCCTGGAACTCAAATTCACAGTCTCTCAGTGATGAACTAAGCAGGCCCCTGTTTTTCTTTTTCTCCGGGAATGAAAAACAAAAAAGAAAAACGGAAAGGTTACACAATGCAGCTGGGTTTCATCTCTCTCCCCATAAACGTGCTGAATCCTGGGATATAAATGGACTGAATTCATCACCAACTCACCGGGGAGGGGTGAGCTATGCAATTCTGTTTACAGTGGAGGAAAGTTAATATAAATTTTCATCAAAAGGGGAAGTTTACACATACGATTCTATTTGTCCTTCGTTATTAGCACCTGAGTCTGGGCTGGGAAGCGTAATTGTCTACAGGAACAGGCCAAATAGATGCAAGGCAAAGGCAAATAAGCACAGCAAAAAAATAATTTTATGGTTGTCTGTTACAATCCTCTCCCTGGGATTCTTAATCTAGAAAATCAATAAACAGGCAGAGAGCGGAGCTGGGCTCCTGCTCTCTCCGACAGGCCGAGTCTGAGTCACACAGAGGAGCCGTTGTTCCTTCGGGGCCAGGGGCCCGCTCTCCACGGGACCCTCGCACGCATCTCACTCCTGATTTATTGAATTCTGAGAACGAGTGCTCATTATTCCAACAGCCTTTCTTGATTCTCTTTGGACTGCCAGCGTGGTATTCTGCTCTGCTCCCTTCCCGATTCCAAGCGTACTCTCATTTCACCTCCCATTACTGTATACTCTGTCACCTCACTAACTTTCTGTTACAATGTTACTCTAGGATTTGTGTTTCTCACTAGAAATCAGGGCCCGTGTGCACAAGGATTCTAAGAGTAGGAGTGCTGATCTTGGATCAGGTTTCCCCTGTCCATATGCTAACCGTATCCATTATGAGCTAAAAGGATAAACTGATCCTAGATCAGCACTCCTACTCTTTGAATATTTGTATACGGCCCAGATCACTGACGGGGGAGTGGTCTATTTTAATTTATGGGTGAAACGATGGGGTAATTTGTGGGGCCAGCAGAGATTGTCCACGCATGTGAGCCATGACGGCACCTGTTTATAAATTAATAAAGATGTACATCTCCCTGTTTTGGGTCAACAAAAGCTTAGGCTCACTGGCGTGTGGCTTTCTCCATCTGCTTTTGTTCTTTTTTGAGTGACGAAAATAATTCTCTACATAAAGCAGAATTGTATTTTGCACTGCCAGATTTTGCTTTAACCTTGATTGTCTCATTGATTGGTAGTTGGTAGTCAATTACACCCTCTATTTATTTTGATTTACCCTCCCCACACGAGTCCGCCGCTCATCTCTACGAGGCAAGCTAATTCTCCGAGGGCAGTGAACTCCACTTCCTTCGAGATGGAATTCACCCACCCACGTTCTGGAGACTCCCTTACGTGCTTCACGGTGAACAAGTTCCATGAAATGTACAGTACTGATCAAAAGTACACCTGCTGGAAACTAGGTTTAACTCATAATTGACAATGTTTTACACCGTATACGTTTCTGTAAATATGTGAAAATTTTAGCCACTTTTGACTGGAACTTACTAGTAATGCTGACAGTCGACTGTGGTTCCCGTTGGGCACGTTCCTCCATATGAGATGTTTTCTTCACAAGCCAGCAGGCCATCTTGTTGGCAAGACATCTCTAGAAATGTGCATGCTGTTCTGTTGTGGCTTAACTTACTTGGCTACAATCGAATTAAGTCTTGTGCCGGGCCTGGTCGTCAGCCCCGATCTGGGCTTTTAGTTTTTAAAAAACAGCCTGTGAACTTAGAATATCGATACACACAAGAGAGCTCATATTTGTGTTTCATGTGTAGGAATTATACGGCATCTTCAACAACAGGAAAAAAAGGAAACTGGTTTTGTATTCCTCCCAACATCTGCTCTAGCGGAATCCACTTACATAAGCGATATAGGTTGCGTTTATAGTGTAAATATTTAGGCGTGTTGTGTTAGCTCTCCGGTATCTGCAGAAAGGGCTGACAGGCCTGAATCCAATCAGCTTGTTTGTTTGTGCAGCTTAAACTGTTTATGCCTCATTTCTGTTTTGGCGTGTGAGTCCCTGGCGGTTGATAAAACGTTGTTTCTGTGTTTCCTGGTAGCAGAGATAAGCCAGGGGCGGAGTCTGTGAGACAGGTTCTCGTGTAGCGGCGAGGGGCTGGGGTAGGCTTTGGGGCGAGAAGGCTTCGACCCAGACTTCACTTGTTTTATTCTTTTTTAAATGAATTTTTAATGCTTTTAAAAAAAAACTTTTTGTTTTGTTTCATATTTTATCCAATTTTATCCTAATTTAGTAGCCAATTACACCCTCTGTTTTTCTTACTCTCTGAGTTTGCTGCCGTAGCCCTGAGACCGGCAGTGACAAAGGCGATGTACCGCCTCCTCCGAGCCGGCACACTCCAAGCCGTCGACTGTAACTGCGGTACACAGAGCCACTCCTATGCGCAGCGATCTCATATCGGCTTCCCTCCCCCCCCCCCCTCCCAGGGGCGGACAGCCAATTGTCGCCCCCTAGTGGCATTCCCGGCCAGAGCCAATACTGGCACGGCCGGTGGAATCAAACCCCAGTCGCAGTGGCCAGTGTCGAATGTTAGACCACCCGGGAGACCGTTTTTTTTCTTTTAAATGGATGCAACATATTTCAACCAGATCACTCCAGCCTCCTCTCTTAGTTCTGGTCCTCACTTCTATTCCAGACGGACACTGTGGAGAAACTCTTCTGTTTTAACACATATTCAGTCACAACATGGACTACACTTCATTACCAACACTGTACTTAACATTGTAGCTGTACTTTGCTGCTTTACTTTACTTTTAATAACACTTTTTTAATAACACTTGTGGAAAAGAGGGCCTGTGGTTTTGGAGAGCCATCCATAAACACTTGCCCTTCCCCAGAACTGCAGAGCATCATTATTATTATTATTATTATTATATTGTTATTATCTTTCCATTACTGCACAGTGCGGTTTTACGGTCACCACGCCATCACGTATTATGCATGTTTGCGTGTTCTTGCTGTATTTTTAGATGTATCATTTTTCATGGTGAAATTGCAATTATAAGTCCTGAGAACATTTTCAGTGGCATTTTCTTTTCTTTCAATATCAGCTGTAAAAAAAGGCATACAGAACTTGTGTTATGAATTAAAATGCTAATGTATTTCATAGAGATGCACCGATCGATCGGCCTCTGACCGGAAATGGCCGATTTTCAGCTGATCGGCCTCAATCGGTGACTTGATCCCGATCACTCCACATAGCCGATTCTGTGCGCGGTTGGCTCGCCCCCTCTTTTTCACGTGACGTGCGCGCGTACCCGTGAGCCAATGCAGACAGATCAGATGAGCGCAGCGCTGAAAACGCCTCAACATGTCCTCAGTATGGGCGTTTTCACAGTCAGTGAAGACGACTTAAAGCTTGCAGTTTGTCATACATGTCAATCGAAAATAAGCCGCGGAGGAACAACCTCGAAAACGCTCGAACGACCAACCTAATCAGACACTTGAAAAGTCATCACCCAGGTACCAAGTCGATGCCCAAATTCTGAAAATGTGAGGGTAGTCGTTTTTACAGTACCGTAGGTACCGGGGTTAATTAACAATTAACTTCGTTGCGCTAGTTCGGTTCCTCTGAACCATTTTCCATTAATAGAACACTCACTCATACAAATCGAACTTATTAGACCTAATGATAAATTCATCTAACGATTTCTAGCTAAACCACAAATGGTGTATTAACTGTGTTGTGCATGAAGGTGCCAGCTGTGCGTTTCCACTATCAAACAAACTCAGAAACAGCAGCATCGCCTCTTTTCCAATTACTCCTAGTTTGAAACATTTTTATCTAGGCTTTGAAGCTAGTTAAAGTCGTAGTCGTTAGGCTACCTGACTCACGCAAATAACGAAATTCTGCTGAAGAGCGGCTTGTTTCAATGCCTTTGACAAGCTCCGCAACTGAAACATCCGCCCTTATATCGCTACAAGTGTTTTCCATTGCACTATATAGAATTGGGATCTACTCTAATCCACCTCTAGCAAACAAATTAGTCTAGCGCATCATAGGTTCGAACTAACCTGTTTTCCATTAGCATTGTCGCAATAACTTTCTGATGCACATCAAGTTGAAGCCATATAATTATTTAATGGAAAAGGGCTTGTGTCATCTGTCATCAGAATATAACGTTAGTGTTTTAAAAAATATTTCCGGACTAATGGTCTGTCACCATGTCAGTAAATTTAAACTACTCTTGTTTCTTTTTATTTATTACTTAAAGGCTACATGCCACTGTTGTTGGATTCTCTTTTATTCATCATTGAATTTAATTTGCACAAAAAAGAAAAGCTCTGTCCAGTAACCTGGAACACTTTTTTTATTTTGAAATGTGTTTTTAGTGAGACCTACCTCATGCTTCTGACCTACCTCAGAATTGTCAATCTTAATTTTCTATTAAAGCAAAGTTACAAAAATGTTTGTAAGTTGTCAATTATTGTTTTTAGGAAAAAAATCGGAATCGCCAAAATCGGTATCGGCAGGTCAGACTAATCAAAAATTGGAAATCGGAATCGCCAAGAAAATCATAATCGGTGCATCTCTAGTATTTCATGCTGGTTAGAAATCCCCCCTCCCCCAAAAAGGTTGCCTCCATTTTATTTCTCTGTTCAAAAATGTTAATTTAAACACAGAGGGAGAGAGTATATTCAGAGGATATTTAGCACCTCCTTGGCTGGCTGGTTGCGTGTCTCTGGTGATTTATGCCTAGCGGACCGTGTAACAGGGGACGTCCTGAGTAAACAGCCTTGTTTCTCTGTGTTGCCACATTTCACAGTTTGCCTGTATTATATTTCCTCTGACCTCGCTGTCTGAAACCAATTACAGCCGATCCGTTTGGTCTTATTTTCCTAAGGAGCGTGAACTTCGGCGTTGGAACCTCAGCGCCGAGTATCAACGTCAGATATGCTTCTGAGCGCCGCGTTTATTCAGGTAACACCGAGAGATGTCTTTCAGCCTGTCGTTCTGTGCTGTACGACACATTCCTGAAACGCAGAACATTTGAACGGGTGGAGATGGGTCATTATTCCTCCTCATAGCCATGTTCCTTATATGTTGGCCTTGCGGTGCATGGACACAAAGTACTAGAAGTGTTTTTTTGTTAGTAATTGGATAAGTAGAGCACTGCACGGTCTATGGAATTACAGTATTATATATATGGTATATTTTTGGGTTGCCTTTTTTTTTTGGTCACAGAGCATCGTTTCATGTGGGTTTGTCTTCTCGAATCCAAAGACCACTACTTTGGTGTTTGTGTTCCAATGGACACACTGTTCCACTGCCATCGTGAGGCTCAGGTTCACTGTCAGATCAGTGTGGTTCAGTTCTCACCAAGGACCTGGTACTGTCCGATCCAAACCCCGATCCAAACAGAATCTCACTGAGCTGAATGAAGCTGATCCAAACCCTTCACAGAATTATATTTACATTTACATTTTGGCATTTATCAGACGCTCTTATCCAGAGAGACTTACAACATTTGCATTTATACACGGTAAGATTAATCATAGTCCATGCAAGAGATCAGTGTAGTAATACAGCGATGGACATCGTTGTTGGCAGCTGCACACTGTACCTGTAACACAGGGAATGAAAAGTTAGTAGAATTAAACATGTAGGCAGTGGTGATGACAATTAGTTAAATACATTTTACATTTACATTTACATTTTAAGCATTTAGCAGACGCTCTTATCCAGAGCGACTTACAAGATGTGCATCAATACAATAAATGTACGGAGTCAGTGGTAGTGGGGTCTGAAGAATCATGATGCTTACAGAATCATACTGAGCCGAATGAAGCTGATCCAAACCCTTCACAGTAACTTTCTCAGCTGATTGAAGCTGAATGAAGCTGAATGAAAAACGTGAGGTGGACAGAACATGACTCCCTACACTTTTTCTCCTGCAGCAATTCGTTAGTAAACACGTTGATTGTCACACGATTTAATAAGTATTAGTCCTTAATTCATATTTCCCCTTCAGTATGGTACTAATTTGTGATAATATGTTTATTACAGCATTGTTATTTTTATAATCATGCTTTTCTTACATTGTGTGAAGTGTCTATTGTGTTTCTAAACTGGGGTTCATCAAACCCTACTGTATATGCTATGTAGTGAGTGGCTCTGGATAAGTATATGTCATGTAATTATCACGCAGCAGAATGTTGTGACAATATGGGCCAGTGTGGAAATCTGTCGATGATAGAGGGATGCAACATTTATTGTAACCCACCCAAAATTGACTTTTGGTGTGGAAGACTTTATACTGCAGAGAGATCTCTCTATCTCTCTTTCTCTGTCTCTGTCTGTGTCTCTCTCTCTCCTTCTCTCTCTCTCTCTCTCTCCATCTCTCTCTCTCTCTCTCTATCTCTCTCCCTCTCTCTTTCTCTCTCTCTCTCTCTCTTTCTCTCTCTCTCTCTCTCTCTCCCTCTCTCTCTGTCTCCCTCTCTCTCTCTCCCTCTCTCTCTTTCTCTCTCTCCTCTCTCTCTCCCTCCTCTCCCTCTCTCTCTCTCCCTCCTCCCTCTCCCTCTCTCTCTCCCTCCCTCTCTCTCTCTCTCCCTCTCCCTCCCTCCCTCTCTCTCTCTCTCTCCTCTCTCTCTCTCTCTCTCTCTCTCTCTCTCTCTCTCTCTCTCTCTCTCTCTCTCTCTCTTGCTGTGCCGCATGCTGTATTGAGCATACCCACCAGACTGCTCTAGGGCAAGCACTAAACCCTTGTAAAAAATGGCTTTGATAGCTTGACATTACGTTAGTTCACACTGGCCCTAAGTATACTGTGGTTTGAGTCAATAAAAACAAATTGGGAGGGTATGTATACCCTCCCGATTACCCAATTACTGCACATCCACAAATCTTTTTTCAAGAGGCATGAATATTTTAAATGAGACTGGACATAGCTTCTCAACAAAGAAATTGCATTGAGTGTCATATTTGGAACATACTTAACAACAAATTAGCTGCTATACAATCTGTGCGATATTGTATTTTTCTGTTTTGAAGAGCATGGTTTGTCTCAGAGTAAGCATCACATGGGTGGCGTTATTATTGGGTGTATGCTGGTGTAGAGCGGAGCTGTTGAGTCACAGAAACAACAATGGCGGGCTGACTTATCACAGCTGACATTTAAAAAGGCGGTTTTTTTTTCATCTCTGGCCATGAGTAAAGAAAAGTAAAGTTTGGAAGCTCACAGAGGCGGTGTTTTCCTCTCCCGTTGTCTCCTGGCGTTCAGGCTGGTACCAGACTCTCTTCTGGGGAGACAAATCAACGTGGTTAGGACTCGGTGCCAGTGGATGAGGGTTTGTTTACTCTGGGTTTTGGGTGTCTGCCTGCCTGCCTCTGAAGGCCTGCTTGGAGACTGTCGGAGCCCCTCTCTCTCTCTCTCTCTCTCTCTGTCTTTTCAGAATTGATCAGGGGATAGCTTCCCTTCCCCGAGGGTTAAGACGTGGCAACTTCTTTTTTTTGTTGTTGCTTCCCCTGTTTGCTCAGCATCTCAATGCCGCAGTTCAAACAGTGTTCACACCAGCTGGCAGTGTACTGCCATATGCACATTCTGTCAAAGCAACTGTTGTCATGGATACTGGGGAGCAACAGAAAGAAGAGAAACCGCCCCTTGATTCATATAGAGAGGGATGGTGTCTCTCAAAATCTCATCTCATCCCCTCCCTCAGAGAAACACCAGTGAAGTTTATCTTTTTTCTTTTCTTTTTTTTTCTTCCCTATTCTCTTGTTCATCTGTAGTTTTTGGGAATGTGCCCAGAAATCGTATTCTTGTTTTCGCGGCTGAGCTGAATGCGTTTGGGCTGAGTTCCATCCATTTGCTGAATCTTTCAGCGCGACGGCTCAGCCTTGCATCATCATCGTCGTCGTCAGGCCCGCCGCTGCCTGTGAAGACGTGCTCGGCTGACAGGACTTGACTTGAGTCAACCATCTTAAGAACTTGGGGCCTTTGCTTTTTATCGAGCCCTGGTTTGGCTTGTTTTCACTCATTGAGTGGGAGTGGGACATTCAGAGCCCATGGAGGACAGACCTTAAGCGTGGCAATACATTCAAACATAAAGCTGTAAGGGTGGTGTAACGGTAAAGACATTCGTCCGGAATGCGAGTTGCCCACTGCAGCCGTGGTTCCAAACCTGGCTGCACCAGTCCAGCTCTGGCCGAGAGCCCCGTCGGGGGCGGCGTTTGGCTGACCTTACGGGAAAAACTGGCTTGAGGATTTTGTAAAAATTGTTTCAGATTTTTTCCCACTGTTTTTCTAGTAGCCAATTACACCGTCTATTTACTTTGATTCCCCCCCACACGAGTCCGCCGCTCGTCTCTATGAGGCAAGCTAATTGTCAGAGGGCAGAAAACTCTGCTTCTTTCGAGACGGAATTTGCCCACCCACGTTTCTGGGGACTCCCTTATGTGCTTCACAGCGGACTCACCGTCCCCCTCCCCCTGGGGCAAAACCCGGCCCCTGATCGGGGCTGACTACCAGGTCTGGTAGAGATGGGTTTTGAACCCTGACAGGTGGCACACTCGTATCGGACCAGCCAAAATACGGTGCATTAGACCGCTACGCTATCGGCCAGCCCATATGAGAGTTTTAATTGCTGCCATTGTTCATTGTGTTGTGCGTTTTGAACAATGTCAGAGGTCATACCTGAGCAAAAGCTAACTGTGTTCCTTTCTCCACCGATCTCACAGGCACTACAAGCAGCAAGACAATTACTCCTCCATCAACCTGCCAGTGGCCTGAAATCTCCAAAGAACAACGACAAACAGCGTCCGCTGCAGGTGAGTGGCGCTCCGCTAATCTCCTCGGCCCGTACGTAACGCACAGCTTTGAAGAAGAGTGTCTCCTCTGGTCTGTGTGGGTGTGTTTGATTCTTTAAGCCATTGTAATTTTAAACCTGTCACTCAATTGACATTCACAAGCAACCGAATGTGTTAACACACACAGAGTGTTCTCAGGAAAAACGATCTTTGATTTGAAAAGTTTCTGGTGGCCAACTGCTCACAAACGGTCTCTGTGTGCGTCAACAAAAAAAAGCATGACTCCTCATCGTTAATATCTCTCTAGCCCCGCCTTTTAGTCTGGTTCCTCCCAAGGTTTCTCCCTATCAAGGGAGGTTTTCCTTGCCACTGTCGCCTTAGACTTGCTTTTTGGGGGGGGTCGAGGCCTGGGTTAACACCCTTTTGTTAAGCGATCTTTTTATGATCCCAGAGTTTTGTGACAATGCATTTGTGAAAAGCGATATACAAATACATTTGATTTGATTCACTGTCAAGCTGATCACTGCACTGGGGACAGTGTTGACCATATACGTGCAGGGCCTTGTCATATGGCATTATAGATTTGCCTTCATACCTGTAAATCTTACATATGGTGTGTTCAGTGTTTGTGCGTGTGTATAATATAAAGTAATACATATTTATTTTTCCTTAATGTCATTGTGTGTTTATTAAAAAATGATGCGTAATATTCTGAGTGTGCAGTCTGAGCCCACTTCCCAGGGAGTTTGTTTATATCATTGTTGTTATGTGTGAAAGAGAGAGTTTCTTAGCAGAGCCAGCGTTGCCTGGGAAGGCTGTGGACAATTCATCAGAACAGCATGTACACGGTAGATGGGTGTCAAAAAGACAGGAGTCGGCCTCCTGGGTGGTCTAGCGGTTACAATGTTCGACTCTGGCCACTAGGACCAGGGTTCAATCCACTGGTCGCGCCAGGGAGTGCCACTAGGGGGGCGGCAATTGGCTGTCCGCCCCAGGGAAGGGGGAGGGGGGATATCAGCTTGCTGCGTATAGGAGTGACCCTCTGTGCACCGGAGTTACAGTTGATGGCTTGACGAGTGCCGGATCGAGGAGGCGGTATTTTAGTATTTGTCACTGCCGGTCTCAGGACTACAGCACAATATGGACAATATGCAGGACAATATGCTCACAATACGCAGCAAGGGGATAATTGACATGAAAAGAGAGGGTGTAATTGGCTACTAAATTAGGAGAAAATGGGAAAAAAATCTGAAAAAGAAAAAGTCAAGTCAATAAGTATAATTCATGAAATACAATTGTGAGTGGTCTTTTGTTGTGTAAATCCCATTGATGTAAAAGAGAACAGTCATTAGAGGGATGGGTCCATGGCCTCCTGGGTGGTCTAGCGGTTACAATGTTCGACTCTGGCCACTACGACCAGGGTTCAATCCACTGGTCGCGCCAGGGAGTGCCACTAGGGGGCGGCAATTGGCTGTCCGCCCAGGGAGGAGGGGATATCAGCTTGCTGCGTATAGGAGTGGCCCTCTGTGCACCGGAGTTACAGTTGATGGCTTGACGAGTGCCGGATCGGAGGAGGCGGTACTTAGTATTTGTCACTGCCGGTCTCAGGACTACAGCACAATATGGACAATATGCAGGACAATATGCTCACAATACGAGCAAGGGGATAATTGACATGAAAAGAGAGGGTGTAATTGGCTACTAAATTAGGAGAAAATGGGAAAAAAATCTGAAAAAAAGAAAAGTCAAGTCAATAAGTATAATTCATGAAATACAATTGTGAGTGGTCTTTTGTTGTGTAAATCCCATTGATGTAAAAGAGAACAGTCATTAGAGGGATGGGTCCATGGCCTCCTGGGTGGTCTAGCGGTTACAATGTTCGACTCTGGCCACTACGACCAGGGTTCAATCCACTGGTCGCGCCAGGGAGTGCCACTAGGGGGGCGGCAATTGGCTGTCCGCCCCAGGGAGGGGGGAGGGGGGATATCAGCTTGCTGCGTATAGGAGTGGCCCTCTGTGCACCGGAGTTACAGTTGATGGCTTGACGAGTGCCGGATCGGAGGAGGCGGTACTTAGTATTTGTCACTGCCGGTCTCAGGACTACAGCACAATATGGACAATATGCAGGACAATATGCTCACAATACGAGCAAGGGGATAATTGACATGAAAAGAGAGGGTGTAATTGGCTACTAAATTAGGAGAAAATGGGAAAAAAATCTGAAAAAAGAAAAGTCAAGTCAATAAGTATAATTCATGAAATACAATTGTGAGTGGTCTTTTGTTGTGTAAATCCCATTGATGTAAAAGAGAACAGTCATTAGAGGGATGGGTCCATGGCAGAGTTCAACTGTGGCTGTCAGTTTATCTTCTTGTATAATATTTCATATTGATCTTTCACACAAAGGGCTCTTTATTTGCTTGTTGCTGCTGCTTTGGATGGGGGTGTCGTCACAACGCTTTTCATTTTCATGACCCCGTTGAACAGCCCTCTTTACAAATACTTTTTATCCAATTAAGATGTTGTGTTCTGCTTTAAAACGATGTCAGCAATTAACATATTTCCAGCGTTTTATTTTTAGGATTAAATTGCAGCGCTGCGCTCTCAGCTAATAAGTGCTATCAGAGAACAGTTGGCTGCCTCATTAGTGCTCTCTGCATTTAATTACAGAAGAGGAAGCTGGAGTTAACCTCACAGTTAATGTTCTCGCAGAGCATGGCAGAGCCGACACCTCGGATTGGAGTCACACCCCTGTGTACCTCATTATGTGCTGGAGCAAGATGAGCCTCACAGCGAGCCTCCATGTTTTCCATCTCCATCTTCATCTCCATCTCTGTTTCCTAAATTTTTCATTCAAAAATGTGAACATTAGTAATGGCAGCCATGTTGTTGTCATCTGTAAATATAGCATTTTTGTACATTTAACATTTTAAGCATTTAGCAGACGCTGTTACCCAGAGCGACTTACAAGATGTGCATTAATACATGGTATGATCAATCATTGTTTGCACAAGAGATCAGTGCAGTAATACAGGGATGGATTGTTGGCAGCTGCACACCGTACCTGTGTGCAGGAAAAGGTTTGTTTCAAACTTAGAGGACGTTTTAAAGTATACATATACAAAAGCAGTAATAAACATGTAGGCAGTGGTGATTACAATTGGCTAGATTCAGTGTTCAGTGGAAATGGAGTCTGAAGAGGTGGGTCTTGAGTCTCCTGCGGAAGATCGCAAGTGATTCCGCGGTCCTGACCGATTGCGGAAGGTCGTTCCACCACCGAGGGGTCAGGACAGAGAAGAGACGAGACCGTGAGAAGCGGCTGCCGGTCGCCCGGAGGGATGGGACAGTCAGTTTGCCAGAGGAGGTGGAGCGGAGGGGTCTGGTTGGGGTGTAGGGTGTGATGAGTGTCTGGAGGTAAGGGGGATTAGTTCCTCTAGCCACTTGATAAGCTAGCACCAGGGATTTGAATTTAACGCGTGCTGCGATTGGGAGCCAGTGTAGAGAGGAGAGTAGAGGGGTGACGTGTGTGAACCAGATGTGCGGCAGCATTCTGGACCAGTTGCAGTGGCTTGATGGCACAGGCCAGCAAGGAATTGCTGTAGTCCAGACATGAGATCATCAGGGTATGGACCAGGAGTTGTGTGGCCTCTTGGGTGAGGAACGGTCGGACCCTCCGGATGTTGTGGAAGGAGAATCGGCAGGTCCAGGTGATCGCTGCGATGTGGCCCAGGAAGCACAGCTGGTCATCCAGGGTCACTCCAAGACTCCTGGCAGACTGGGACGGAGACACTATGGAGCCTTCCACGGTGATTGAAGCATCAATCATTGGGTAGCCCTTCGCTGGGAGGAAGAGCAGCTCCGTCTTCCCCAGGTTCAGCTTCAGGTGGTGGGTGGACATCCAAGCAGAGTGTCTGCGCGCCAGGACCTAGGTCTCAGAAGGGGAGAAGGAGAGGAAGAGTTGAGTGTCATCAGCATAACAGTGATAAGAAAAACCATTAGCAGAGATGACAGAACCAAGTGATTTGGTGTACAGGGAGAATAGGAGGGGGCCTAGCACCGAGCCCTGCGGGACTCTGGTGGGGAGAGGAGAGGGATCCTCTTCAGGCCACCTGGCAGTACTGGTCAGCCAGGTATGACTTGAACCATGTCAGTGCAGATACAGAGGTAGGGCAGGTGGTAGGATGGTGAGAGTGAACAAGTTGAAGGATGTTCGAATCAGGGAGGGCTGAGAAGGAAGACGGGGTGAGAGGTTTAGGTAGCGAGAGGTAGGATTAGGTGAGGGAGGGGATGGGGGGAAGGAGTTGCAAATGTCATTGACCTTCTTGTGAAAGAAGGATGCATAGTTATCTGTGGTTAGAGAGGAGGGGAAGATTGAATCTTGAAAAAGAAAAATGCAGATTTAGCAGAGGAGAGGTTAGCCAGGAGTGTGTGGAAGTCAGTCATTGCCACAGAGGATTTGGATTTTCTCCATTTCCTTTCTGCTGCTCGTAGTTTGAGTCGGTCGGCCCGAATGGAGTCAGTTAGCCACGCTGTCCGGGGGAATGCATACAAGCATGCGCTCCCCTCCAAAATGCATGATGTTCTCTGCCGCTTGTTTTCACACAGCAGTCTACGAGTTAAGTTTGAACAAACATGAGTCGGAGGAAAACACTTCATGTGCAGCTTTATACCGGCAGGCTGTGGGCATCTGATTGACCAGCAGGGGTTGCTGGTGTGTGATGAGACACAGGCAACCCAGCCAACCGTATCCCTACCTCCCTGGGCAACGCTGCCACCAATTATGCGTCACCCTGCGGGGCTGCTGGGCACAGTCAGCACTGGCACGATCTGGATTTGATACCAGACCGTGGGGCTCATCCTCACACTAGAACAGTGCCTTAACAGGATGCAGACCGTGGAGCTCATCCACACACTAGAACAGTGCCTTAACAGGATGCAGACCGTGGGGCTCATCCACACACTAGAACAGTGTCTTAACAGGATTCAGACCGTGGGGCTCATCCACACATACAGCACAACCCAATTGAACAAATGGAGTTGCTTACATTTGCGTCTTCAAACTGTATATACATTTTCAAACCACAAACAAATAAAACTGCAAGAGGGTTTGCACTGTTGGCAGTATACAAATGTGCTCAAGTGTAGTCAAAATTGATACAGAGACTTCGGTGGGGTTAAGAGGCCAGGGAAAGCTGTAATATTGTGGAAATCCTGAGGAAAGTGTAGCATGCAGTTGTTTCTGCTGTGGAATGTGTATATATTTGTGAATTCAACACAAACACGCTGTGGCCAGAAAAGGCCGCAGTGAAACAACATTGTAGAGAAGTCTCTTCCCCGTGAGAACTGCTGGGCCATGACCGATCCCCTGGCTGTAATGGTGCCGGACGACTGCAAATATTGAATATTTACATTTTGCTGAGAATATTTACATTGCTGCATTGCCATCCCGTCCTCATGGTACCAAAATGAATTGATATAAAACTTGGCATGTGTGGTGTGTGTGCCATCTGTAGTTTATCCAGCCAGACCATTAACATTACATTAAATGAATAGATTTAAGAGTAATTGCATTTCATTTTCCATTTACACATCTGAATTCTTAAAATGGTGTGCATTTTTATAAACTAATTTAGCTTCTTTTCACCTATATAGGGTTATATATGCTAGTGACTTACATATACTATATATATATATATTATATATGCTTTGACTTTACATTTATTTTAAACTAACAGATTTAGCAGTAAATGCAGCAGGCATGTATGACACCTTATATAGTATATTACTCCGCCTGAATGAGTGTTTAGGAATTTTTATTTTTCGAAAGAAACACTGGTGTGATAAACCATTACGGCTGCCAGTTATGCTTGTGTTGAATTCAGAAAATTGCCACCATCTCATATTATGTGATTGTGTCAAACTGGCAGAGTACTCATGGACGTTCTACGGGTTTTGCTTTGAGAAGAGAAACCGACTGCACTTTTAACACAGCATGGAGGTTCTGGACACCAATGAATCTCATAATTTTGTCGTTTTAAGAGAAAAGGAAATATCATTCCTACATCACGCTACATAAATTGAGGAGCATACGCGTGCCCAATGTCCTCAGCTTGCTGCTTTTATTGTGTGGGGGTAGAAGCATCCGAAGGCTTTCACTTGACTAATTCTGTGTTGTTTAATCACGGTGTCTTCTGCTGTATCTGCTTTCTCCATTTGCGTAATGTGACAGGTCTATTATTACACAATAAGCCCATGGGAGCCCTCGATAAACACCTCTCTCTCTCTCCCTTTAAATCCCTTTGCCATCGCGTGCTGCTCGCAGGGATCTCCCCAGATGCACAGACGCCTCATCCCTGTTACTATTTTATTGTGGCAATATCTTAGACACATTTATACATTGACATTTTGAAATACAAATAGAACTAAAAAGCTGCTGCTGCGGGAACTGGAAGGATAGAGAGCGGATGATAGCAGGACACGGAGGAAATGTTTGGTGATCACACTGTTTTTGACCAAAAAAAACGATTTTGTTTTCCTTCTAAGTCTTAAGTCTCTGTGAGCTTCTGAAGGCACCATCTCTCAGTGTAGTCCCGTAGCTCAGTTGGTAGAGAAGTGTGTTTGTGTGTGAGCCTGTGAGTTAGTGTGGTATTGGTGCTTTGATGTAGCAGCAACACATTCACCTACAGACAGAAGATGCACGGAAGCAATAAGCAAATGCTACCCGTCCTACAGCGTCAAGCAAATGCTACGCGTCCTACAGCGCCCAATCGGATTATTCGGGGCCAAAGCGTTAATTGGATCCTCACTGGCTGATCTGATACGGGCGAGCCTGGCAGTCGAGGAAACTGTTCCAGGTGATGGACTGTGATTCAGTGAGCTGCTCGAAGCTCCTGTAATTCACTGCGTTAGCCTGACCTAACAGACACGCTGTTTTACCCACAACATCAGAAACCTTTCAATGTGCACAGAGGTGGGAAAAGATGTTTAAGAATTCTTAATGGGAAAAGCGCTACCAAGCCCGTTCGACCCACCGATTTCAGACAACCGCAGCTTGTAGATTATGAGTTAAATTATTGAACGTTTGTCCCAAGAGGGGTCTGTTCTTACTGAATGGCACACTCTTTGTCTGCTAAGTAACTTGATTTCTTGCATTTGTGGGCCAACGCCTGTTCATCCGACTCTAGTTTCCCGAATCCCAAATTATTCGGGCGCGCGTCCCACGGGCCGGCCCGCTCGATTCTCCTGAGCCCCCCCGAAAGACGAGCAGCTTTGACAGGTCTCTGTGGTTCCTCTGCCCCATCTCACAACGCAGGGTCCCTCTCAATAAAGCCAGTGCCACCGTTGCCATTAATTGGTTAGTAAATTATCAGCGTGAGCTAAAGGAGACCGCAGGGCAGCAGAGGGCACCATGTGGAGAGGGCCGATCTGGGCACTGCACCCCCGAGGGTTCGGAGGACAGTGGAGGAATCCCATTCTCACTTCTGGCACAACCGTCTCGCACCTTAATTAACACCGCAGTGCTCTGCCAGGGAGCGGATATAATCACCCGCCTCTCTCCCCCTCTCTCCTTTCCCCCTTTGTACTGTACCTATCTCCCACAGTAAGTCTCTGTGCTGCTGGACCGGACACAGTCCTGAGAAAGGGATGTGTCCTCTCTCTCTCTCTCTCTCTCTCTCTCTCTCTCTCTCTCTCTCTCTCTCTCTCTCTCTCTCTCTCTCTCTCTCTCTCTCTCTCTCTCTCTCTCTCTCTCTCTCTCTCTCTCTTTCTCTCTCTCTCTCTCTCTCTCTCTCTCTCTCTCTCTCTCTCTCTCTCTCTCTCTCTCTCTCTCTCTCTCTCTCTCTCTCTCTCTCTCTCTCTCTCTCTCTCTCTCTCTCTCTCTGTCTCTCTCTCTCTCTCTCTTTCTCTCTCTCTCTCTCTCTCTCTCTCTCTCTCTCTCTCTCTCTCTCTCTCTCTCTCTCTCTCTCTCTCTCTCTCTTCCTCTCTCAATTCACAATTCAATTCACAATTCAAGATGCTTTATTGGCAGGAAAAAAATATTGCGTAAACAATACATTTAAACATTAACACAAATAACAAATCAGTAAATACTATACTGTACTATATGATACTACACTTTACTATACTACAACAACAATACTAAACAAAAGTAAATGTGTGTGTGTATATATATATATATATATATATTAGAATAACAAATATAATAATAATAATAAATAGCATTACATTTTTTAATAAAAATAAATAAATATATATATATATACCTATATTTCCTTTGTTAGGGAAGAGAAGTTCTTTATAATTAGTGAAAATTATTTTTGCATATTTTATGTATAGAGTGTATAGATTTTATGTCTTAGAGTGACCACAGATACGTTCTTCTTTTGATAGCCATGAGTTTTTGTGTTGCCCTTTTTCAATTTCGAAGGTGTGGTCACTGAATGTGTACTTGGTCAGGGTCCATCTTTTCTTTGTATCTCTGACAGAGTAGAGATACTCAGCTAGTGTATAATCTCTTTTTGGGGCCTGATAGCAATCAAGTTTGTTTTGTGTTTTGGTTGCATCATCCCAATATTCCAGTATTCCGTTTTTGTGTGTTTATTAATTTGGTTTACTCTTGATTGTTTGCTGGTAAGCGGTGCTGGTATGAAGCTGGTTTGTGCTTTGTGTTAGTGGTGTTAATGGATTACTCAGCTTCAGTACCAGCTGACTGAGGGGGCTCTTTTCATGACTGAGCTCTTGGGCTTTCGTTGCTTTAAATTGCAATGTGTCCTCTGGGCTTGATTTGAGGTGCATCCAGAATTTTAGTGCTCTTTTTTGGATAGGTATCATCAATGGATAATGGCCTAATTCTGCCCTGCATGCATTATTTGGTGTTTTCCTCTGTATTTATAGAATTTTTCTACAACATTCTACATGCAGGGTCTCTATTGGATGCTTGTCCCATTTAGAGTAGTTCTGCTGACTGAGGGGACCCCATACCTCACTTCCATACAGCGCAATTGGCTGGATGACACTATCAAAGATTTTTAACCAAATTTTAATTGGTATATTTTATGAAGTTTTCTTTTTATAGCATATATTGCTCTGCAAGCTTTTTCTTTTAATGCATTCACTGCCATGCTAAAGCTCCCTGATGCTGTGATTGTCAGACCAAGGTAAGTGTAATTTAGGGTGTGTTCTAGGGTGGTGTTGCCTAGAAAAAACTGGAACCTGTTTTCCTGACATCTGGACTTTTTTGGAAGATCATTATTTCAGTCTTTTTTAAGTTTGCTGTCAGGGCCCAGTTCTGACAGAAAAGCTCCACCAGAGCCAGGTTCTGCTGTAAACCCTGTTCAGTGGGTGAAAGCAGAACCAGGTCATCTGCGTGGAGTAAGAATTTAACTTCCGTGTCGTGTAGAAAGATGCCAGGGGCTGTAGACCGTTCCAACTGCACCGATAACTCATTAATGTAAATATTGAACAGTGGTGAACAGCCCTGCCTCACCCCACATTTGTGTGAAGAATTCTGTTCTTTGGTCGTCAATTTTTACTCCACATTTATTTACATTGATTTTAATATATCATAAACTTTACCCCCTACACCACTTTGGATAATTTTGTAGTAGAATCCCTCATGTCAAAAATGTGACCTTTTTCAGTTTGGTGGACATGTTTATTTATTAGGGTGTGTAGGGTGTAAATGTGATTGGTAGTATGATGATTTGGAAGAAATCCAATTAGACTTTTATTCAGGACAGTGCTCGTTAAGGAAGGTTACAACTCTTGAATTTAGGATACTACAAAATGCCTTCCCCAGATTACTGCTTACACAAATGCCTCTGTAATTATCGGGGTCTAATTTGTTTCCACTTTTATATATTGGGGATATAAGCCCTTGGTTCCAGATGTCAGGAAAGCATCCCAAACTCAGTATTAGGTTGAACAATTTAAGCACAGCCTCCTGCATCTCAGTGCTGCTATTTTTGAGCATTTCATACCTGATTCCATCAGGACCACAAGCCTTCTTAGGTTTTAGAGATTGGAGCTTTACTATCAATTCTTTGTGTGAAATTGGGTGATCAGGTGGGTTTTGGTTATTTTTAATGGTTGATTCCAGTATTTTTAGGTTTTCTTTAATCATGTTGTGATGTGTTTTTTGAGGGATTTCACGATATCGATTTTGGAAATATTCTTTCCAAATAGCTCCATCTGTTATGGCTAATTCTTGTGGTTTTGTTGTGCTTAAATTGTTCCACATTTCCCAGAACTGATTTTGATTCATTGATTCTTCAATATCAATATCAGTTTTATATATGTGTTTTAGTTTTTTCTGTTCTAGGGTGTGTTTATATTCTTTAAGAGTTTCACAGTATTTGAGGTGTAAATATGGGTTGTGTGGTTGGTTATGTTTTTGATTTGATCATTTTCTTGGTTTTTTTTTTGCATTCATTGTCAAACCATTTTTCATTTTGGTTCAAATTCTTCTTATTTGAATTTTAGATTAGCTTTATTTGCTGTTTTTCAGAAGATATAATTGATTTGTTTGTAACTGCCAGATTTAAGCCTGCTTTGTCATTTTGGTATTGTGTATTGATGAACATGTTAATAGAGTTAGTTAATTAATTTGAACTGATTGCTTTTATGAATTAATCTGCACTGTTTTCAGCACATCTGTATGTTTGATTTAGTTTATACAGCGTATTGGGCTGTGTGTGTGTTTCTGGTGTGTTACATTTTTTTGAGAAACACATTGATTTGGTTATGGTCTGAAAGGGGGCTTTGTTGCCTGATGGTGAATGCATTGATGATCCATGTCAGTAACAGCATAGTCAACAACACTACTCCCAAGAGCTGAGCAATATGTGAACCTTCCTAAAGAGTCCCCTGCCATTAAGGATGTACAGGCCTAAGGCTTGACAGACTCTCTCTCTCTATCTATCTCTCCTCTCTTTCTCTCTCTGTCTCTCTCCCTCCCTCTCTCTCTCTCCCTCTATCTCTCCCTCTCTCTCTCTCTCTCTCTCTCTCTCTCTCTCTCTTCTCTCTCTGTGTGTCTCACTCTTATCTTGCTCTCTTCCTCTCCTTGTCTCTCTCTCTCTGCATCTCTCTCTCTCTTTAAATTCTGGAGTATTCACACCAGAATGAAGCTGTGAATGTGAGAATGTGCTGTGTGATTTATTTGTATTTTAGTTTTTTGCACATTATAAATAGCAATGTTGATGGAGTCTGACTGAGGAAGGCCCAGGGGCTTGAAGTGTTCATTATCCAAATGCCTGTTGGTACACACAGCGCCCAGGCTGAGAGCCGGTCTCTATAACGCTGTGGTCTCTAGCTGCCATTTCTTACCTGCTCATGGTGTCAGTCAGAACAGGGCAGTGCATCGAGACCACGTCAGCGATCCACAGCAGAGACCACGCATGTCTTCTCATCTGGAACCAATTTAAAAGCTCTTTGTTTTAGGATCCAAATTTCACGAGTGACGCGGTGCATCAGAGCAATAGCCTCTTACCTGGTCCTGAGATGAGGTAAATAAATTAAGTTGGGAGTGCGTTATTGAGCTCATTTTCATACAAATGCCAGAGCCTTATTGCTTATTAAAATCGGTGGCTCACCGTGAACCCGGCTTTGTTCTCTTTGAAGTGTGCAAACAGGAGAAGACGAGGGAGGGAGGGGTGGAGTGCACATGCATATTTATTATTAAAACGCCCTCCTGTCATTAACGTCTTGGGTGTGGGGGTTCCCTGTCAGCTCGTAGATGGTACGTTTTAAAAAGAAATCTTAACCAACGGAATTAAGTGTTTTGTAATAAATTAATTGTTAACGTGCCGTTTTTGTGGTGGATAAGAGATGGGATTGTTTTGTGGGGTATCAGAGGGAGATTAGGTGAGTGTGTGAAAGCACTGAGTGATGGCTTTCGATGTTTACGACCCTTGTTATGGCCGGCCCCACTTGGTACCGCTGCTCCACAGAGGAGGAAGTGTAGTATAATGGTTAGGGAGCTGGGCTTGTAACTCAAAGGTTGCAGGTTCAATTCCCAGGTGGGGCACTGCTGTTGTACCCTTGAGCAAGGTACTTAACCTGAATTGCTTCAGTAAAATATCCAGCTGTATAAATGGATTGTATGTAAAGAAATGTAAACTGTGTAAGTCGCTCTGGATAAGAGCGTCTGCTAAATGCCTAAAATGTAAAATGTAGGAAAATCACCCTCAAATCAGCCTCAAATCACCCCCAAATAAACCTCAAATCACCCTCCCATTCCTCTCTTTTCAGAGTGCCTGTCAATTATCCCTGCGCAGAATCCACTGTGATAGAGGTGTTCTATTCTCACAATTACCCTTGTGGTGTACTCGAAAATGTGTGTGTAAAAATTAAATGTATGGGTTTGTCAGTAAAGAGTAAGAGCTCAGGAGTGTCTCTGTCTCACAGGCTGTGCGGCTCCTCTGAACAGAGGAAGCGTGGAGTTAAATGCTGGGATTAGCATCGTGCCGCTCTCAGGATGAGTAGGCTGCAGTCTCTGCCTCCTCTCAATGCTGGTCTTTGAGAGAGAAATGAAATGAAATAAAGGAGGTTATCATGCATCGAGCCACTAAAAAAAGCTCATGAATGCATAAAAAAATGTTTCCTTCCTGCATTTGTCATTTCTCTCTCCCGTATGTCAGGACAGACCCCAGTTTACTGAGATAAATGTTTTTTATGCTTTACAAAGATATATACTATATATATATATACACATGCATGTTTTCTTTAATGTGTGTTTTTTGTCCTAACATGGCTGTAGAAAGAGCAAGGCTCTCAATTTTTATGTAATGGACAGACAGTCGTGAAAAAATGTGGAAAATCTTTTGTAATTAAAAGGTTGAAAGCACAAATACGCTTGTTTCGGATATTACTGTTATAAAATACAAATGTCCTTGGTGTGGGCTTTAATTTTGAAATAATAATCATAATCTGTTCATGCCAATGTCTTTCTGTTCCATTTCTAAGTCAAGAGGATGGGTGAAAGTTTAGGCTTTAATTCCACTGATGGCGAGAGTGTAAATTTACATAATTTCATTCCCTATTTTAAAAAGGTTTTTAAAAAAGCGCTAGTTGTATGAAGCCTTTCGGAGGAGAGTGCGTCGAGTTTTCCGGAGTCTAATGAACAATGGTGCAGGTTTGTTTGAATATGAATGTGCGTTGGGGACAGGCTTTGACCTTCAGCTGTGATTTCAGTTTGACAGGATTAGTGAAGCTTGGCGATCAGGACCGCTAATGCATAATGACTTTTAAAATGAAAAAATGTGTAGTGACCATGCAAAGGTTTCAGCTAATCAAAGAGCGGAACTTTAGCTTTGAGTGGACAGAGAAACAAGGACGTGTCAAGGCCTAAAGATGACACAGACATTCATTCATTCATTATCTAACCCGCTTATTCCTGGTCAGGGTCGCGGGGTGGGGGGGGCTGGAGCCTATCCCAGCATGCATTGGGCAAGAGGCAGGAATACATCCTCGACAGGTCGCCAATCCATCACAGGGCACATACACCATTCACTCACACACTCATACCTAAGGGCAATTTAGACTCTCCAGTTAGCCTAACGTGCATGTCTTTGGACTGTGGGAGGAAACAAGAGTACCTGGAGGAAACCCACGCGGACACGGGGAGAACATGCAAACTCCAACCCGGGACCTTCTTGTTGTGTTGCGACAGTGCTATCCACTGCCCCACCAAGCTGCACTGACACAGACATGGCTGAAATAATTCTGCAGCTCAGTGCAGTCTTGTCCCTTTAATATAAAGTGCACGGCATTGCAGGAAACATCACAAACACAAGAACAAATTGAAAATGATGAATGACTATTTTTGTAAGCACACACAAACAGAATGTGGAGACGGCTATGTGAAAATAGGTTGGAAGTGGATGTAATTATCCTGGTTGATGTATAACAGCACAGCGTGTTTACGTTTTTGTTTCATGTAAGACAGTTGAAAACAAAATATGTGCATATACACTTAACGGTTGTTCCTGTGAGAATGGGTTTTCTGAGTATTGGCCTTCCTAGGAAATGTTTTGGAAGGTTTGACAGCGCGCTGCATTGTGTGCTTTGACCTCGGACTGAGACGGTGACAGGCGGCTTGCACGGACCGCACGTAGGGCTGACGTTCACTGTCTGACCCAGGGCGCTTTGTCCCTTTACAAACTAAAAGATTGTGTGCGGTCAGCGGGCGGCATTTGGCTGTCCGCCCCAGGGGGAGCTGGGAGGGGGGAGGGTGAGCCGGTTCGAGTCCGCCGTGAAGCACGTAAGGGAGTCTCCAGAACATGGGTGGGCGATTTCCGTCTCGAAGGAAGCGCAGTTCGCTGCCCTCTGAGAATTAGCTTGCCTCGTAGAGACGGGCGGCGTCTAAATAAATAGAGGGTGTAATTGGCCACCAAATTGGGAGAAAAACGGGGGAAAAACTGAAACAAATAAATACAGTTGTTTTTGCAAAATGCCATATCAGAGTAGTCTCTGATTGGTTAGAAGCTCTGAGGCTCTAGCGTAGCGTTGGCATCTCCTCTTTCAAACAGAACTGCTCAGCACAACCCTTCCTCTCATTAGACACAAAGCAAACTGGTTCCACTTTGAGCTTTTTAATAATAATGCCAAAACCTCATACTTGCTTAATGATGAATTGTTTATTAGTGGCTTGAACTGGATTCCCTAATGTTCCTCAATTAACTAAATCATTCAGAACAACATGCAACATCTGTTGTGGCTTTGTGTACAGTAAATCCCTTAATGGGAATGCAAAATTCAACAGTAGTAATGAATATTATTCTGGGTAATTTTGGGGAAAGAATGTAAGGCTTTAATTTAATACACAGTAACATACTGTGTGATTAGGGAGCACATTTTTGGATATTGATAGATTCATTGTAATACAGTATGCGGGCAGGTTTCTTTTCCAAGTCCCTGCTGTTTGGTTGTTGTATACATTTTACATTTTAGGCATTTAGCAGACACTCTTATCCAGAGCGATTTACACAGTTTACATTTCTTACAATCCATTTATACAGCTGGATATTAACTGAAGCAGTTCAGGTTAAGTGAGGGGCCTAATCCCCAGGCGCGTAGAGTGAGGGGCGTAATTCCCAGGCACAGTGATCTCCAGTGGTTTGATGCGTCTCAGCGTGAGGGCATAATCTCTGGGTGTAATCTCCAGGCGCAGTGATCTCCGGGTGTTTGTTGCCTCTCTCAGAGTGAGGGGCGTAATCTCCCAGCGCTGTAATCTCTGGGTGTAATCTCCAGGCGCAGTGATCTCCGGATGTTTGTTGCCTCTCTCAGAGTGAGGGGCCTAATCTCCCAGCGCTGTAATCTCCGGGTGTAATCTCCAGGCGCAGTGATCTCCGGATGTTTGTTGCCTCTCTCAGAGTGAGGGGCCTAATCTCCCAGCGCTGTAATCTCCGGGTGTAATCTCCAGGCGCAGTGATCTCCGGTTGTTTGACGCGTCTCAGCGTGAGGGCCTAATCTCTGGGTGAAATCTCCAGGCGCAGTGATCTCTGGGTGTTTGACACATCTCAGTGTGAGGGCGTAATCTCTGGGTGTAATCTGTGAGGGGCCTAATCTCTGGGTGTAATCTCCAGGCGCAGTGATCTCCGGGTGTTTGACGCGTCTCAGTGTGAGGGCGTAATCTCTGGGTGTAATCTCCAGACGCCTCTCTCAGAGTGATCTCGCATTGATCTCCGGATGTTTGTTGCCTCTCTCAGAGTGAGGGGCCTAATCTCCCAGCGCTGTAATCTCTGGGCGTAATCTCCAGGCGCAGTGATCTCCGGGTGTTTGACTCCTCCCCCTCTCCCCAGGTGCCCGTGTCGGTGGCCATGATGAGTCCCCAGGTGATCACCCCTCAGCAGGTGCAGCAGATCCTCCAGCAGCAGGTTCTGTCTCCCCAGCAGCTCCAAGCCCTGCTCCAGCAACAGCAGGCCGTCATGCTCCAACAGGTACTGCCCGTCCCCTTAACTACAACAGGTACTGTACCCCCCCTCCCTCCCCCAGCAGGCCGTCATGCTGGAACAGGTATCGTGTGGGAGACGCACAGAGCTCACCTTTGTCTCTGCCAAAAAGACACTCCTTTTGTACTGTAAACGCCCACAGAACAACACAAACTTTCCTAAAGACTTGAATCTGTAACCTAATGTGCACGATTTTGTCCTGCACATTACAGCCACTACTAGGTGTGGCAGAGGTGTGCGATTGCCCTTATGTCTGTCTGTCTGTCTGTCTGTTTTATTTATGTATTTATTTATTTGACAGGGACAGTGCACAGCTTCTTAGCTGTAGCAGAGTTGGCTATAAAGTTAATTTAAATCTGTAATCGTTGGGCAGGAAACAGAGAAAAACTCCTCTGTTAAGAAAATTAACACTAGTATAAAAACACAATTACAAGACAATACATATGATACATTCAATATTCAACAACAGCAAGATTTCACAACATTAAGACACTGTCTGTCTGCCTTCCTGATTTGGATGACTAGGAGTAGGAATTACTGCCTTTGATGCAAGGAAGAAATAATTTGATCTTAGGGCTGCCACGTATTTGACCGTAAATCGAGGGGCATTTCGTTGGATGACGGAAAAAGAGACCCTCTCATCAGGAAGGGGACTTTAACTCTGTCTCCTACTGAGCTCTTCCAGTAGAGGCCTTGTCTCAGGTGCTTGAAGTGCGCACTGTAGTCTAAAGTTAGTCTGACAGGCCGTGAGCGTACGCTAGTTGTGCTAAATCCATTAAGGGTGAATGATGAATCCGGTCCTTTGAGAGAGCTGTATTCACTTTAAAATTCCAGCGCTTGTCACGGGATTAGACAAAAACATATTGTTAATATGATTAATTGCTCCTCTTCTTCCAGTAATGTGCAAGATCATTTAAAATCCACGTGGAGACGTAATGAGGAAGTGCCACTAACTGTCACAAAGATTATTTATTGCATTCGTTGAAAGTTTCTACATTTACACGTGTTGCTTTTTTTTTTTGTTGCAAAAAAACCTAATATATAAAAAATAGGAGGAGTATAATTTTGGAGCAAATGTTATTACATTGGTTTGTTTTGTTTTGTTTTTCTTCTTAAAGAAGATCATATTGTCTGTGTCTGTGCCAGTGTTTCAGGAGTGTGTGTAGAGCGTGACACCCTTGATAGTCCAGTCGTTTTGAAGTTTTAGTAATTCTGGCATCCTGCACGACGGACTGACAGATGAATTGGATGCCACTCAGGAGTGGATAGCGTTGTTCTGTCACAGTGGCCCCTCTCACCCCTCTCTGCTGGTGTGCAAGGCATCTCTTTTTTATGACTTACCACAACAGGGAATCGTTGCTTCCACTTCACACAGCTTATATGCTGCAAACACACATCAGAAAGTAGGAATGCGTTGTAGGAATGCGTTGTGAAGGCCAGGTGCGAGGTTGGATAAGCCTGTAGGGTTTGAAGAACTGGTTGAAGATGAGATGATGAGCTCTCTGACCGTCTGTGTTTCCTGCTCTTCTTCTTCTTTTTCAGCAACATCTCCAGGAGTTCTACAAGAAGCAGCAGGAGCAGCTCCACCTGCAGCTCCTCCAACAGCAGCACCCGGGAAAACAGGTGAAAGAGGTGAGGTGTGCTCCACACACGCCAGGGGTCAGGGGTCGGGGGTCGTTGGGGTCGGGGAAGGCTTTAAGGTGCATCGCACAAGTCCTGGATTCAGTCAACGTTCAAACCCTAACTTTGACTCGCAAATAAATACAAGTGTTCATTTTTTCTTCACAAACACAGTTTGGCAAGTTCAACAATCGACCAAACTGACTCACCAAACATGGTGCATGCAAAGGAGAGCTTTATTTTCATTGTAACTCAAAGTTGAAGACAAATGTCGGTTGGATCCAGGCTCTTGTCTCTGTAGTGAAATCTGTCCTGCTGTAAAGTGAAGGCACAGAGAGAGCTGTGACATGTGATGGGGGTTGATTATCTCATAGCGGGATGAGACAGTTTAGCCTGATGTTAAAACCGTGTGTCGATAGCAGACCCCAGGGCCACAGGTCCCTGATGAACGAAGGCCGCTGTTGGTTTGGGGCCAGGCGAGCACAAGCGTTTCCAGACGGACAGCCCTCATAAATCACCCTGACAGACCGGCGTCCTTCCAACGGACGAGCCGGCGTCCGCCAAACAGCGGCGTAAAAACGGGATCTATAAACAAATCGTACGAGAGGACGTCAAAGCAGCTAGAAGAGAGAGGCCCTCTCCCAGCAGCCCCTGTTCAGGGGCCTACAGGAAGCACAGCCGCCTCCTGGGGCCCCGGGCCGTGTTTGGATTTGTGAATAGAATTTTAGGCGGCCATCAAACGCGGAATAGAAATGTCTCCCTTATTTCTCCAGAGATGGGCGGTCCACATCACGGCTCCGCTCTCATTATGCAGTCCTGTTTCTCCAGTGAGCGCATCGCTCCAAACAGGAAAGGGAAAAGGTCTCCCCCTCTGAAGTGTGACTGCCTCTGCGTTTCCTCTCTGGCCTGGGCGATGGGCGCTTGGCCTCGTTAATCCCTAACGAAAATGGGAGTTGGACTTTGCGCCTGGAATGGGGGGCGTTTTGTCTGGAACGTATCATCAGCTCTCATGACAGGAGAGATGAGAGAGCCAGCAGCCCGGTTCTGTGAAGGCCCAGTTCTGTGAAGGTTACATCCGTCTACTAAGAGATCGCTGGAGACCATGTTCATGGCCAACTGAGGACTGGGACCCACTCAGTCGCAAAAAAAGAATAAATAAGTAAAGAGTAATGTAAATGTAAATGATGTGCAGCCGCAGAGGACTGCTGTATTTGGGTTCTGCTGAGTCTGTACTTAAGTTATTTGGCTTTAGCACTCACACCCATTTACATGCGTGCTCTTATTTGGAAATGTGTACTTTGTTCAGTAATAGAATCTACTTGGCGTGATCGACCTTGATTTCAGTTATAAGTGGTGCTGTTACAACCTACTTTGAGTTTTTTTTTTTTTAAAGGTACCTTTGTGACGCTGCTCTGTCTGAATGCTGTGTTAATTATAAACTGCGGTTGTTCGGATGCTGTCTGGGCCGGTTTCATCACGCAGATGTGAGAGAGAGAGAGAACAGGAAGTGAAACAGCACCTCAGCCCTGGAGCTGTTAACCTCCAACAAGTCCCCTCTGCTCAATAAGCTCAAATAGCCCATTAGAAATGCAAGACAATTAAGCAGCTATCAGGAGTGGAGGGTGAGGTGGGGGGCTGGTTAAATACCATACAGTACACAATCTGTACAGCTGTCTAGAGTGCAGTACATCTAAGAGAGGGTGCAGTGTGGGGAGGGGGAGGAGAGAAAGAGATGCGCAGCACGACTTTAGCGTTAATTTGAGTAATTTGTGCAGCAGCAGCAGCAGTACTGCCATCAAGCCACTGCAACTAGTCCAGAATGCTGTCTGGTGTTCAATCAACCTAAGTTGACCCATGTCACCCCTCTCCTCTCTCTCTGCACTGGCTCCCCATCTTAGCACGCATCATATTCAAATCACTGGTGCTAACTTAGGGAAGACGAGAACAGGCCATTCAAACACTGCTCCCCCTTAATCTGCTCACATGCTTAGTTTATCAAACAGTGTCTAACACCCCAGCCAGACCCCTCCAGCCTCCTCTGTCCAGGCAAGCTATGCCCCAGTTGGTGGCTCATGGGTTCTGTGGTGTTGTACCCTTTGTGTGTCCATTTATGCCCCATCGTTCTGCTAACCGAACTCAACTTGAATAATTTCCTAAAATTCACTTTGTTAATTCCTTTAATAAATTTGTCAATCAAATCTCCCTAAGTGTCTTTTTGTAATGTGTCTCCTGTTGCCTTTCCTCATAACACTTGTCTTTTATGCCTGGAATCAGTCTGGTTGGCTGACCTTTTCCAGCGCATTGTATCTTTTTTGTAATGCGGTCCCCAGAACTGCACACAATATTCCAAGTGTGGTTTAAGGGCATTGTATAGTAATGTGATCTGTGTTTGTGTGTGATGTATCCCAGCATCCTGTTGGCTTTTTTTAATGTGACCAGTCCCTGACAAGCTTTGATCAACTAGTACTCCTAGCAGCAGCACATTCTAGTTTTCTACCTCATAAAATAAGTGTTATGTTTTTATTTAGAACTTTACATTTAGTTGTGGATTATTTAGTAGATTCCTGACTATTTGCTAAGCCTCCTGTTTTGTATCATCTGCAAATTTAACTAATGTACTTTCAATGTCCATATCAATGTCATTTATGTAAATGATAAAGAGCAGTGTGTGTGATAAGATGTTTAACCCTTTGTGTTCTATCCAGTAACCAGTTGAACCCACTCTAAAATGCCACCTGTAATTCCTACTGCTCTCATTTTGATAATGTGTTTGTGATGTGTTTAATGTGAAATCACTGTGCTGTTTGTGTGTGTGAATGTTTACCTCCAGACACTCATCACACCCTACACCCCAGCCAGCAGCTCCGCCTTGGCAAACTGCTGCCCCAGTCAGGGTTGTGTTTAATGTGTGTGTGTGTGTGTGTGTGTGTGTGTAATGTGTCTCCTGTTGTAGCAGCAGCAGCAGCAGTTGGCTGCTCAGTGTTGTATGTTGTGTGTGATGTGTTTAATGTGTAATGTGTGTGTGTGTGTGATGTTTGTGATTATAGCAGCAGCAGCAGCAGCAGCAGTTGGCTGCTCAGTGTTGTGTTTAATGTGTAATGTGTGTGTGTGTGTGTGTGTGTGATGTTTGTGATTGTAGCAGCAGCAGCAGCAGCAGTTGGCTGCTCAGTGTTGTGTTTAATGTGTAATGTGTAATGTGTGTGTGTGTGTGATGTTTGTGATTTTGTGATTGTAGCAGCAGCAGTTGGCTGCTCAGTGTTGTGTTTAATGTGTAATGTGTAATGTGTGTAATGTGTGTGTGTGTGTGATGTTTGTGATTGTAGCAGCAGCAGTAGCAGCAGCAGTTGGTTGCTCAGTGTTGTGTTTAATGTGTAATGTGTGTGTGTGTGATGTGTAATGTGTGTGTGTGTGTGATGTTTGTGATTGTAGCAGCAGCAGCAGCAGCAGTTGGCTGCTCAGTGTTGTGTTTAATGTGTAATGTGTGTGTGTGTGATGTGTAATGTGTGTGTGTGTGTGATGTTTGTGATTGTAGCAGCAGCAGCAGCAGCAGTTGGCCGCTCAGCAGCTCGTGTTCCAGCAGCAGCTCATCCAAATGCAGCAGCTGCAGCAGCAGCAGCACCTCCTCACCCTCCAGAGGCAGGGTCTGATCTCCCTGCCCCCAGGACAGACCCCTGCCCTGCCCGGACAGACGCTCCCGCAAGGTAGGGACCCGCCCCGCCCTGCCCGTCCCTCCCACCCCCGCTCACGCTCACGCACACCACAGCTACTGTCGTCTCCGCGCTTGTTTTCCCCTCTCTCTCTCTTTCTCTCTCTCTCCCCCTCTCTCTCCCCTCTTTCTCTCTCTCCCTCTCCTTCTCTCTCCCTCTCTCTCCCTCTCTCTCCCTCTCTCTCTGTCTCCCTCTCCTTCTCTCTCCTTCTCTCTCTCCTTCTCTCTCCCTCTCTCTCTCTCTCTCTCTCTCTCTCTCTCTCTCTCTCTCTCTCTCTCTGTCGCCACTGCTGCAGCCGCTGTCGTTGTTGTCATTATTGTCTGTTGTTGTTTACTGCCTCTCTGATTCGTGAGCGGGGAGGAGGGGAGGAGGGGAGGAGGGGAGGGAAGCGGAGTGATCCGTTGGGTTCTTTCTCCCGAGCAGCAAACACATTCCGCCTGCGTGTGTTTACCCATGCAGCGCGCCATGGTAACTCTGCGTTATTCTGGGATGTTCAAATCAGGACCAAAGACGCCGCTGTCCGGAGCTCAGCTGGGAGCCCTGCCTCTCCCGGGTTAAACCTTTTAATCACGGCGTTTGGCGAGCAGGAACCGACTTCACGAACACGGCACAACCAGAGAGAGAGAGAGAGAGAGAGAGAGGAGGATGTTTTTAAACATATCTGGGCATTGTTTATCATGGAACGTAGAACTGAATATGAAACAGAAAGTTCATAAGAGATTGCTTTTCCTGTAACGTGAGTGGATCTGTATTGGTGTTTCATGTTTGCGTTTGTGGAATAAAGGATAAGCGGTATCTTGGAGGGACGTTGCAACGCGAGCTTACGGTGCGTCTCACAGAAATGAATAAATGTCTGTATACGCTGCTCTGATCTGGGCGTACTGGATTGTGAGCGTGAGCGTGAGCGGGAATGAAGGTTCTAAAAGCAGGTCAGCTGTGTGTGCACTCAAACGCTCACTGTGCCGTTGGATTGGATTGTGTGCAGTTGTGCTCAGGTCAGGCTGTTGAGGTTACACATCGCTGTCCTGTTTCGTCACAGCACTTACGCACATACCGGGTTACTTTATCTCAACAGGAGGCTTGAATTTTTATATTTGCATGTAGCTTATTTTTCATAGAAATAAAAACATTGAAATGAAAATATTGTGTAGGTATAGTAAATACATGCATGTATGTATGATTGTGACTGTGTGTTACGTTCATACTCATAAACACCTGCATGCGTGTATGTATATATGCAGGTATATATATATGTGTGTGTGTGTGTGTGTGTTTGTGTTTGTGTGTGTGTGTGTGTGTGTGTGTGTGTGTGTGTGTGTGTGTATGACAGAGTGTAGATGACAGATTTACCTACAGGGTCCTAGTTTAACTATGTGGTTGCTCCTAGCACCCAGGAACTGTACTTCCCACTAGGGTGGCTTTCAGCTAAACTGTTCTTGACTACGGTTAACACTTTGTTGTACGTCGCTCTGGATAAGAGCGTCTGCCAAATGCCTGTAATGTATATGTGCATGAGTGTGTGTGTGTGTGTATATATCTGTATATGTGATGTGATGTATTTGGTGATGGTGTGTGTTTATTCTAGCGGGCCTGAGTCCTGTGGAGCTGCAGCAGTTATGGAAAGACGTGACCGGGACTCACAACATGGAGGACGGGGGCCTCAAACACGGCGGGCTCGACCTCTCCACCACCAACGCGTCCTCGACTACCTCCTCCACCGTTTCCAAAGCATCGCCGCCCATTACCCAGCATTCCCTGATGAACGGCCAGTCGTCAGCGCTCAGCGCCCGGAGGGAGAGGTAGAAACCTGCCGAAACTACGCGTCCTATTTAAAACGAGAGCACAGGACTCTCACTGTAGCCACCACGGCATGCCCCTCCTGTTTGTTTCTCTGTTTGCTCAGTAGTTTTATGAATGTCTGAGTTAATCGTGAGATCAGAGCCTCCCCTGGTGATGTTTAGCGACTCGCGTTCACAAAATCTAAAAGCGGTGAAGTGTTAGATTCACAACAGCACTCACAGAGAGGTAACCTCAGTGCGCATTAACAATTTAGAGATTATTTTTCTCTCCCCATTTGAAATAGCTTTGCCGTGCTTGCTGCTCGTCATATAAACAGGACACATGATGCCAGCGCATCTTTTCATCGTGGTAAACTGGGGACGGGGCTTTCATACACTTCATTGCTGGTATGAAAGTCTGTTCATATTCCTGTCTACCTGTCTAATGAATTATTTAAACGCCTCCACGATATTATAAGCGTGTAGATTCCGCGGAGGCAGACCCGAGCAGTAATTGATTTAAAGCAGTGGAAGCTAAAACGCGCAGGAAGTAGGTGTTCAGACACAGAGACGTCAACAAGAAGAAACAGGAAAGAATACAAGCATCCCCTGGGGCTCACGATGATCCAGCAGGAAGTGAGGTCACAGAGAGATTTATGAAGTAGTGACTACATGTGATGTACATTTGGGATACACAATGTACCGTGGACCAAAATACAGAGCCTGGTTCTGACCCACATAACATACTGTGGACCAAAAATGATCTTCACCATTCTCTCTCTCTCTCTCTCTCTCTCTCTCTCTCTCTCTCTCTCCCTCTCTCTCTCTCTCTCTCTCTCTCTCTCTCTCTCTCTCTCTCTCTCTCTCTCTCTCTCTCTCTCTCTCTCTCTCTCTCTCTCTCTCTCTCTCTCTCTCTCTCTCTCTCTGTCTCTCTCTCTCTCTCTCTGTCTCTCTCTCTCTCTCTCTCTCTCTCTCTCTCCCTCTCCCTCTCTGTCTGTCTCTCTCAGTTTGGTACAGGATGATATGGGTTCTCACTCTCTCTATGGTCATGGAGTCTGCAAGTGGCCCGGCTGTGAAAGCATCTGCGACGACTTCGGACAGTTTCTCAAGTAAGACCTAATTTCATCTCTGATTGGTTGACTGGGAGTAGAACCTCCTCTCTGATTGGTTGACTGGGAGTAGAACCTCCTCTCTGATTGGTCAAAGACAAATATCCATTGTTGTCTTCGTCTGTGCTTTCGTATGCAGGATGGCAAGTGTGTTAAATGCATGCGTTTGACCAGGCCTTCAGCAGGGCTATGCAAAATACACAGTCAATACAGAGATAGAGACACTGAGACACATCGGGCCCCCTCACTACACACCCTGGCAGCAGTGTAGTGTAATGGTTAGGAAACTGGACTTGTAACTCAGAGGTTGCTGGTTCAATTCCCAGGTGGGGCACAGTAAAAATATCCAGCTGTATAAATGTACCCTTGAACTAAAGGTAGTTAACCTGAATTGCTTCAGTAAAAATATCCAGCTGTATAAATGGATTGTATGTAAAGAAATGTAAAGCTCTGGATAAGAGCGTCTGTTAAATGAATGGGCTCCAGTTTGGGGAGGACGGTAACAACACCACCGCCCCTGCACAGACTCTACTTGTTTATGTATTGTATTAGGTTTAGGGTCCTAGTTTAACTATGTGGTTGCTCCTAGCACCTGGAATTGTACTTCCCTCTAGGGTGGCTTTCAGCGAAACGGTTCTTGACTACGGTTAACACTTTGTTGTACGTCGCTCTGGATAAGAGCGTCTGCCAAATGCCTGTAATGTAATGTAATGTAACAGACGTTTTGCCCGTCGCAAAAGTCATATTTCCTGCAATTTTTGCAGTTTAGTGGTCGGCGGTAAAGGCGCTTGTTTCAACGTGGGTTGGGCAGCGCAATGAAGGGGTGTGTCAATAAGAACATGAGGCGCTGGCAAGTTCTGTGTGTGATCATTTGTTTGTGTTTTCACCCAGCCAGGTGCCACCTTTTTTTTCAGATTTTTTCCCATTTTCTCCCAATTCAGTAGCCAATGACACCCTCTCTTTTTCATGTCAATCCCCCCACATATTATGACCTTGCTGCCGTAGTCCTGAGACCAGCAGTGACAAAGGCGATGAACCGCCTCCTCCGAGCCGGCACTCGCCAAGCTGTCGACTGTAACTCCAGTACACACAGGGCCACTCCTACACACAGCACTCTCATATTGGCTTCCCTCCCCCCTCCCTGGGGCGGACAGCCAATTGGCACTCCCGGCCAGAGCCGATACTGGTCGCGGCCGGTGGAATCGAACCCCGGTCCAGATGCCACCTCTTAACTCAAACGCAGGGTGTTATTCACTAGTCTGGCGACATTATTAACAGGCACATGAGAACAGATAGAGCAGATATGTGATAAATACCCCACCACACAAGACTGTTTTGTGGATGTTTCGTATTTAATCTCACACAAGGCAAATCATTCAATAAATGACTGTTTGAAATGCGATCTGTATTCAGCAGTTCAAAGCATTTGAGTTTTGCACTTGTAAGGAGTGGTTCAGTGCACTTGAGTGAGAGAGAGACTGTCTCTACACCCGGGTAATTGTGTAACATTCATGTTTCTCTTTTTTTGTTGTTTTAAAAGATATATGTATATATGTGTGTGCGCTGCTTTCTGTCATGTTAAATATTAAACATTCACTACAGTGAAATGTAGGCTGCATAATTGGCCGGTGTATTGTGGGGTAATGCCCTGAGCGATTGCAGAGGTTGGATATGATTGCACGGGAGAGGAGGGACTTTGTAACGAGCAATAATAAAAAATAATGAAGCGATTACTGGTGATATTGTTGAGCTGTGGGGCAGGGGATCATATCCGTATTTTATATCTGTAAAAGTCTGTACTTTATTTAAAGTGCGGTAACCACGTTTATTGACACGGGGGAAATTATATTGTTAGCGGGGGTAACGGATAATAACATAACGGATATATTTTGTGCGACAACGTCGTTGTGGGAGGCGGGAAAAGGAGTCAAAGCGATATCTGATCACCATACGCAGAGCATCAGAAGTGCATCAATGAAACGTAGTTAATATCGTTAATAAACATGTTTTAATATATGTGCCCTTGATGAAAGTTTAGTATTGCCGCATGATACGCCATTCAATTATGTACTCCATTTCATCCTAGTGGAAGCAAGTCTCATAACTTTGTTCTGTGTGGTTCTGTGTGGCTCAGTAGGTAGAGCACAGCATTGGCAACACTTAGGTTGTGGGTTCAATCCCCACTGGGACCACATATGCTGAAAAATTTATGCATTCACTACTGTAAGTCGCTTTGGATAAAAGCGTCTGCTAAATGGCGTATATTATAACTTGCTCTTCATTAGACATGACAAAATTGGCAGTTCGCGATGGTGAAAGTATTAAAGGGGAAAAATCTGATGATCTGATTGGCCATAAAGAACCAACCCCTCACCACACCCACAGGTAATTTATTCTTCTGAAACCAACCTCTCTAACAACTGCACCAAAGGTGCTTTGATGCCTTTTTGTCACAAAACTGCCAGAATGGACAAGGCCTTAATGCGCCTCGGATTAGTGCTACGGTCTGCGCATTTCGCCTTGACGACTAAAAACCAGAGCCCAGTATCTCAAAGGGGGCTCAAACAAGGAGGATTTGCACTCTATAGGGCTGAACAGGACATTTGGGGGCGGCAGTGGCTCAGTGGCTAGCGACACGGGCTGGCAAGCGGAGGGTTGCTGTTTCGAATCCCTGGAAGGCCAAACAATAAAACAATTAACTGGAAACCGGGGGGAGGCTAGTTCACTTCCTGGGGCACTGCCGAAGTGCCCTTGAGCAAGGCACTGAACCCCTAAACTGCTCCAGGGGCGCCGTAGTATGGCTGACCCTGCACTCTCTTAGGAGAGATGTGTGAAAATGCACATTCCAATTACCTTGTGTGTAACATGGCAAATAAAGAATATTCTATTCTATAAGCCTGCAACCTAAAACGGCTCCAGATTTCTCAGAAAGCCTTCGGAAAGAGTTACGAAACGTTGATGTTTTTGTGAAGATGTGATGGTAATGTAAGATGTATTGTATTAGATGTGTTAGATGTACGCTAATGGCAAATTGCCTGGATGCACAGCTTCACAAAGCCTGAATGGTTGTGTTGTCATGGAGCAGCCGACGAGAGTGAATAAACTCTTTGTGCTCCTTCAACAATTTAGATAATTGGCCCATTTGTAATTGGTCTGCTTTGCTGCTTGGATGCTAGAGAGGGCATCAGAGAAGGGGTGTTTGCAGCGCTGCAGATTATAGGTTATCATGTTGCCAGTCGGAGTAGAACACATGCATTGGAGAGAATTCTTTCATCTGAATATTGTAATTAGCTATGTAATTACGTCTTGAACTTATTTTGCAGTGCCTTTGGACAGTAATCTTGCTTGTCCATGTAAACCTCTTTTTAAATTGGGTGTCCATATTTTTTGGGGTTATTTTTTATTTTATTTTTTTTCTCTTCTAAAAGTCCAGTAAGAGTGATAAGCAGTGATCAATACTAATATTTATACTAAATAATACTAATATATGTTAAGTGCTACAGTTTGGCCAGAGCCAAATTGTTGGGGGAATCGTCTACCGCTGGTCTCTACGAGGCAAGCTAATTCTCAGAGGGCAGCAAACTCCCTTTGAGACGGAATTCGCCCATCCACGTTCTGGAGACTCCCTTACGTGCTTCGCGGCAGACCCGAGCCTCCCCCTCCCCCTGGGGCGGACAGCTAAAGAGCCAGAGCCGATCTGGTAGAGACAGGTTTCAAACCACATCCCTGACAGGCAGCGCACACCATATTGGACCAGCCAAAATACGGTGCGTTAGGAGTTCCTATTTTTAGCTGTATATTTGGAACCAAAAAAATCACATAATCAAATATATAATATCATACAATCAAAAGGGAGAAGGAAACGTGTGAAGTGACATAGTAAGGCGGGCGAGGCGATGGGCTGGTCGACAAAGCGTGGCCTGTTTCTCTTTCTCTCTCTCCCGCGCGTTTGGCCGATGAAACGGAGGTACCGTGCTCAGACAGGCACACGCGCGTGCTACGACTCGCCGTGAAACAAGACGCGGACGAGCAAGCGCGTGATCCACAGCTCAAAGACGGCTCTACCTCTGAGGCGCGACTGTGTGGTGTCGGGGAGAGCCCTTTCATGCACTCGGAGATGTCAGTTACTCGGCGGTAACGATCAGGCTTGTTGTTTGTGGCGTGAACATTGCGCTTGAAAGAGCTCTACATCAGAAGGGTGTCAGAATCAAATGTTCACTGTTGACAGGGAGTCCAACCCGTCGCCTCAACGGCTGTTTCTGCCGATGAATCAAATGAGCGTCGTGTGCCGGCTAACCTTTATTTCTGTTGTGGAGGTGCAGCACTTGTCTAGCTAGGTTGGCACAAATGTAGCTTTTCAGCACTTTTTTTAGGTGTGTCTCTCTACTGTTTAATTTAAAGGTGCTGCTTCACTAGTCATAGAATTTCACCCCCAAAAATCATCCTCAATACTTTTTTATATCATTCAAATGCTCAGAATTGGGGGCCTTGGGTAACGATAAAAGCATTCGCCCGGAATGCAGGTTGCCCACTGCGGCCGCGGTTCAAAACCCAGGTGTGCCAGGCTCTGGCCTGAGCCCTGATCGGGGGTGATGATTGGCTCACCCCTAGGGGGAGTGGGGAGGGAGAGCCAGCATGAGCTTGCTGAGGAACATGGAGGACTTCCCTGTGGACAAAATAAATAGGCGTTCCGTCTCGGAGGAAGCAGTTCATTGCTGGCCTCGAGGAAGTGGCTTGTCTCATAGATGCGGGCGGCAGACTCATGGGGGAGGGAGAATTGAATAAATAGAGGATATAATTGGCCCCCAATTTGGAAGAAAAAAACTGGGGAAAAATGTACTAAACTTATACAAAAAAATTATGATAATTATTTACCGAATGGGAGATATAGGCCTAATTTCTCACCTCTCACTATGGGCAAGTCACATTACTGTCTGTCACGTTTGTTTTGTAGCTAGCTATGTTTGCTGGCTAGTAAACAACGTTAAAGCACCTCCTGTACAAACTGATGACACTTAAGGGGTGAACTTTGTTAAGCAGTCATTGGTAAAAAACAATCAGCTGGGTTTTCTGATCACAAATACTCCCATGTCAGCCAATAGGATTGGAACATATATTTATATATATGACACATTTTTACACAAAGGAGCCTGACCCAGCTTTATTGGCTACCTACAACGGTCAGTTTTCAAGCTTTCAACATCCCACTCACCTCTGGTTTCTCCCAAACTTCATCCTATTTTGGTGAAAACATTTTTATTTTGACTGCTCAGGACTTTTTTTTTTCTTTCTTTTTTTTTGTCCATCATGTCCTCCGGGTAGAGACACTCTTTCCAGGCCGATAGATCTGCGTCTTCCGAGACAGAACTCTGCCACGGACACCTTTTTCCTGCTCCTCGACAGGCTCGTGCCGGCTCACCCTCCCCCAGAGGCGGACAGCCTCTAATCGGGGCTGACGACCAGGGTCGGTCTGGTAGAGACGCGGATTTCGAACTGCGTCCCTGACAGGCAGCGCACACCACACCGGATCAGCTAAAGTGTGGTGCATTAGACCGCTACGCTATCCGCCGCTCTGACTGCTCAGGACTTTTAATACACTCTGTAGTTCATGTGTAATATTAACTTATTTAACTGTGTGTGCATTTAGAAAAACAAATCTTCTATAGACTGTCCAACCTTCAGTATAGATTATGAATCACTCTTAATTGCCTTGGTGGGTCGTTTCTACACAGTGATCTGTGTATATGTACAAAACGAAATGTCCATTAGTCTGTAAAATGCCTGCTAAAAACGCCAGAAAATGTCCATTAAAACCTGAGGGTTTTCTGAAACAGCATGCAGTTCCCTATGGGCATGGTTAGAATTGTCAGCATTGATTACGTTGGGAGGAAGAAAGGTCTGTTTAAAACACTAATACATTGAACTGCTTTCACTTTTCTTTGGAATATTATTATATTTGTCTTCCAGGGCTACAGGTTTAACAGATAAACTCTAGGGAACGGATACAATTTTTTTACACTGCCCAATTTTGAATTTTGAGTGTAGCTACCTGCGTTGGGGAGAGATATTGAATATGACCTCAGAAGTTCCTAATTATTTCATTTGATTTAGGAAAGTACATCATTAGAGCGCCGGGCCCCTTGGAGGCAGCCTGATGCCCTTATTGATTTCCTTTGAGAGGGAGAGAGAAACTGAGCCATGTGATTGGCTGTGATGAAGAGCTCCACCGCCACCGTTTAGCCTAGATATCCACCTGCGTCTCAGGCCCCAGTCTGAGAGAGACGCCTCATTTCCTCAACTTCACCCCGTCTGCGCCTCGCCCCTGTTTCCCGCCCCTGTTTCCCGTAGCTCAAACACGAGGCGGGCCACTAGCCTCGCCCGTTACCGTCTCTGACGGGCTGCTAATTAACCCCACAAGGGCCACCTCACAGGGGCACTACCCACTGGACGTGACGAGACCTTTTTTTACATTTTTTATTTTGTTTCAGATTTTATCAAATTTTTCTCCCAATTTAGTAGACAATTACACCCTCTCTTTTCATGTCAACCTCCCCCTCGTATTGTGAGTTTGCTGCCATAGTCCTGAGACCGGCAGTGACAAAGGCGATGTACCGCCTCCTCCGAGCCTCCAAGCCGTCGACTGTAACTCCGGTACACAGAGCCACTCCTATACGCAGCGAGCTCATATCAGCTTCCCTCCCCACTCCCAGTGGCAGACAGCCAATTGCCGTCCCCTAGTGGCACTCCCGGCCAGAGCCGATACTGGCGTGGCCGGTGGAATCGAACCCCGGTCACATCGGCCAGCGTCAACATTGTAACTGCTAGACCACCCGGGAGGCCAACGAGACCTTTTAAAAGCCACCATGTCCTGGGGGCTTGAGCATCTGTGTGTTCACACGTGTGGGCGGCAGTGAATGGTGTCTGAAACCCTCAGTGTCAAGAGTCAAACTGCATCACGTTGCGTCCGTATCGGTTTTGCTGTACATTTAGTTATTCTGTGCATGTGTGTTAGTGCGAGGGGTATGTATATGTCATTTAGCAGACACTTTCATAGACACTTCATTTAGCAGAACCATGCTCTACCTACGGAGCCACACAGAACCACGCTCTACCTACTGAGCCACACAGAACCATGCTCTACCTACTGAGCCACACAGAACCATGCTCTACCTACTGAGCCACACAGAACCATGCTCTACCTACTGAGCCACACAGAACCATGTTTTACTTACTGAGACACACAGAACCATGTTTTACTTACTGAGCCACACAGAACACAGGTGTTTACCTATTGGTTGTGGGATGTTGCGTGCTTTAATGGGTTTTTATCTGGGGCAGATTCAGCTTGACGGGGGAAGATTCGCAGGGTCCCCCCCACACTTAGCTCCTCATCCCCCTCATGAGACTCAACTCATCACATAATTTATTCCTCTCTCAAAACAAAAATCAATAGACCTATAAAGGCAGAAATGAGTCACGGCTGGGCTTCAGGACTGTTTGTTCAGAGCTGTCCGTTTGAAGCCCCCTCCCCCCTCTCTCACCCCCCTTCCCTCGGCGTCTGAAGAGCAGTGACTGCCCCACGCTCGTTAGAGAGAACTGGGGACCAGGCCAGACCCCTCTGCGCTGTTATTAATGCACAGCAGAGTACGATGCTCTTAAATATTTCATAGGCGTGCAGTCATTTGTGTGTAATCGCCTTGTTAACAGACCAGCAGAAGGAGAGAAAGGGGACCTTTTTTAAAAGCAGAACCAGGCAAGTGCACAGCTAATCTCAGACACAAAAACGTATAAAAATGCATAAAGATTTTTGTGAGGACGTTGGTTGAAGGGTGAAGGGCTGTAGCCCGTGACATACGCCACACATCGAGCGCAGGAGAGATGGCGTCACGGGCAGCGAAATGAAAATAAATGAAAAGGCTGTTTGCAACATTAGCTTCCAACTTCCCGAGAGCAGAGGTGATTAAATGATGAATGAAATGTCCCTTTTTTTTTGTTGCATATCGCAGTTCCGGAGGAGAAATTAGGCACGGCCGGACAGAGCGCGGCCTGTCCCACACTTTTTAACCGCATCTTCCATCCTGATTTATAACGCCGAGCCGCCAGACCCCCCCTTAAAACGAGGGCGAGAGCGCGGGCTGTAATCGGAGGCTAATGTGCTACACAGGCAATCAACCTTTTAGCCAGAGTGCCTGAGTATCGCCTCCGATCCTGCCTGCCGTCGGCGTAATTAGGCCGGCTAATGCTCAGGCTGTGCTGTTTAGCGTATCGCAGATAAACAGTGGTGAGGAGGGAGGGAGGGGGAGGGAGAGGTAGCGGTAGCCCAGGTATAGATGAGGGCCCTCGATGCTCGCAGCAACGCATTAAAGGCAGAGCTGGAAAAGGATCGCTGAAAAGGCTGCAAGCTAACCTATAATTACGCCGAGGGAAGTGGCAGCTCTGGCATTTCGTGAGCATACGTGGTCCTCAAAGGGACGCTTTGTGAGTTTGTCACCAGTGATCATTTAGATAGAGGCTCATTACCGAACGGCACAACACTTTTAAGAGAGCCTTTCGCCCGTCACGCGCTGAGAATAAAGGTCTATTTTAATGCCAAGGCGCTTTTGTGTCCTGGAGACAGAATCCAATCAAGGGGCGCTTAGTGCGCTGTGGAGCTTTCCGTCGCAAGGGCTGCGTAGCTACATTCAATATGTGTTACATTTACATTTACATTTCAGGCATTTAGCAGACGCTCTTATCCAGAGCGACTTACACGGTTTACATTTCTTTACATACAATCCATTTATACAGCTGGATACTTTACTGAAGCAATTCAGGTTAAGTGCCTTTAGCTCAAGGGTACAACGGCAGTGCTCCACCTGGGAATTGAACCAGCATCCTCTGAGTTACAAGCCCAGTATCCTAACCATTACAGTGCATTGAAACAGTGATATATCTGCATTGAGAAAACAATTCTGTAAATCAAACTCTAGTTAAATTGCAGATCCCTCCCCACCCCAGACTGTCAGTTCGGGAGAGAGAGTCAATGAGCTCCTCCAAAACAGCTTCTTCTCCCACTGCAGTCTAGAAATTAGGCTTGGAGGAAAGGACCCGAGCCTGGTGGTTCTATATTGGTTTGGGGTGAGGGGTTCTGGTGGTTCTGTAATGGTGTAATGGTCTTTTTCAGGCACCTTAACAACGAGCACGCGCTGGATGACAGGAGCACTGCCCAGTGCAGAGTCCAGATGCAGGTGGTACAGCAGCTAGAGATACAGGTGAGTCCTACCTTCACTAAGAGAGTCCCGCCTTTACTAAGAGAGTCCCGCTTACTAAGAGCCCCGCCTTCACTAAGAGAGTCCCACCTTCACTAAGGGAGTCCCGCCTTCACTGCCTTCACTAAAGAGAGTCCCGCCTAAGAGAGTCACTAAGAGTCCCGCCTTCACTAGGAGAGTCCCACCTTCACTAAGGGAGTAAGGGAGCCCCGCCTTCACTCACTGAGTCCCGAGAGTCCCGCCTTCACTAAGAGAGTCCCGCCTTCACTAAGAGAGTCCCGCCTTCACTAAGAGAGTCCCGCCTTCACTAAGAGAGTCCCGCCTTCACTAAGAGAGTCCCGCCTTCACTAAGAGAGCCCCGCCTTCACTGAGAGAGTCCCGCCTTCACTAATAAAGTCCCGCCTTCACTAGGGAGCCCCGCCTTCTCTAAGGGAGCCCCGCCTTCACTAAGAGAGTCCCGCCTTCACTAAGGGAGCCCCGCCTTCACTAAGAGAGCCCCGCCTTCACTGAGAGTCCCGCCTTCACTAAGGGAGCCCCGCCTTCACTAAGAGAGTCCCGCCTTCACTTAGATCCACTATATCACACAGCAGAGCAGACAACACAACCTCTGCATGGAACCCATAATTTCTTCTTTTTTTTCCAAAAGTGTATATTAAGGTTGCACTTATTTTTTCCCCTTTACCCTTGTACAAATTCATGCATCTCTCCTGATGCACGTTCACTGGTGTACACTCGTGTGCTTTGCACCACAGAATAAGACCCCAGAAGAGTTTAAGCTAGTTTCATTAGGAGGTGCAGACTTTATTTATTTGACGCTAGAGCGAGGGGGAGTGAGTTTTGTGCTGGGACATTATTTGGCAGCACAGAGACGCTTTTTAGAGAATGATGTGAACGTGAGCAGTGTCACCAAGCGCTGGTGAACTGCACAGGCACCTAAACCGCTTGTGCCACCCTCACCTCTCCTGGGCAGAACAGAGCTGCTGGGGTTTTATCTGAATAAGCCCCAACCCCAAACAATAAACCATACCCCAGGCTGATAAGCCACACCCTGGAAGTTTCCTGGTTTCCTCCATTCCCTTGGAACCTATTGCAGAAAGATTTGAAGCTGACTTCTCTCATTGGAATTGATCATTTTAAAGAAAAAATTGCTCCTGTTTTTAATGAACTAAAGCTTTTTTAGGGCATTCTGTCCCCCTCTTTTTAATTCTTGTGTGTTTTTACAATCTTGTTTTATTTATGACTTTCTATGTAATATTGTTTCATGTGAAACTTTTTGTATGCTGCCTTCTTGGCCAGGGATCACTTCAAAAAGAGATGCCAATCTCAAAGTGACTACCCTGGTTAAATAAAGGATAATTAAAAGAATAAATGATTCCTGCAGCATTGTGTTGCTACCTTGGTGGACTCCAGTGTTGGAAAAAAGGGTGTGTCTTCTCAGATGCCCGTCAGGGGAGAGGGTGGAGAGTAGAAGCGGTCCTCCAAGGTGCTCTGCCTGAAGGACCCTTCACCTCTACTTCTGCCACACGACTCCACCTGCTCTCCACCTCAGCAACCTGTCGCTGTCCGTGACCTAAGTTCTGCTACTGATGAAAAGATGGAGTCTTCTCATCAATATGATCACTGCCCCCCTCTCTCCCTCTCCACCCTCCTCTGTTTAAAGTCAGTCTTTGTGAAGGCGCTCGATTGGATATTGGCAGGGCTCTACGCAGTGAGGGGAGCTCAATAATAGCACAGTGGATCACTGTGGCAGACAGGCAGAATCTGTCATTTCTAAATCGCTCTCCCCCTTCCTCTCTCTCTCTCTCCATCTCTCCCCCTCTCCCTCTCTCCTAACAGCTTTCTAAAGAGCGTGAACGGCTGCAGGCGATGATGGCCCACTTGCACATGCGACCCTCAGAGCCCAAGTCTTCTCCAAAACCGGTGAGTGCAGATTGCTCTACAGACGACAGCGGCGGTACGCTAGTCTAGCCGTAGCAAAAATGAAGAGTCTACAGCGATGTAAGGGTTTTATCAGCTCCCAAGCACAAGGCAATTCAATGTGAAATTGCTCAGCTCTTTAACAGTAATGCTACGTTATACAAATCGTATCGGATCTTTACCCGGCTGACACTTACACTATATGTGTCTGTAAATCACAGCCTAGGGTCCCTTCACCCAAAATGCTCTCACTCATCTCACTGTGATAGATTTGCTGTCGAAAACAAGCTGTTTGCAGTGCAATTGCTGTTTAGCGGTATGGTCAAGGTAGCACTTAACAGCTGTTTGAGCCAAAATGGATGTCTCGTTTTGTGGAGAGGGGTGGGAAATGGTCTTCAAGTAGCAGAAGTTGGTGAAGATGAAAATGAATTTAATAACCATGGTAACCATGGTGTAGGCAGTTCCAGTGTTATCTAAAATGGACATTCTTATTGAACAGTGAAGCAAAATGCAATGCAATCCAAGCAATGATTTTGAAAATAAATTGGTGCATGCAGAACAGTGTCTCCCCACACACTCCCGTACACGTAGTCCTGCAGGGGTCAGTGTTGAGCCCGCTTCTGTTCCCTCCCTGTACAAAATAACTTTGCGGGGGCGGTGGATAGCGTAGTGGTCTAACGCACCGTATTTTGGCTGGTCCGATACGGTGTGCGCTGCCAGACCAACCCTGGTGGGGAGCCCCGATCGGGGGCGGCATTTAGTTGTCTGCCCCAGGGGGAGGGGTGAGGGTAGAGCTGGCTCGAGTCCGCCGTGAAGCACGTACGGGAGTCTCCAGAACATGGGTGGGCGAATTCCGTCTCAAAGGAAGCGGAGTTCGCTGCCCACAGAGAATTAGCTGGCCTCGTAGAGACGAGCGGCGAACTCGTGTGGGGAGGGTGAATCGAAATAAATAGAGGGTGAAATTGGCTACCAAACGGGAAAAAAATCAGAAACAAATTAAAAATATATATATATTGGAGGCATCGCCTCGAATCAGGGCTGTTCAGAGCACTTCAGAGCAGTCCGTTCATTGTCTCATTTCCTCTGTCCTTCCTCCTGGGCTCTGCCTGCCGCTCAAGTGATGTATCATGCTGGATGTCTGAATGACTCTCGATGTCTGAACTTGACCTTGAGAAGACTCTTAAGTATAACTACTACCTCGACAATATGGGATGTATTTTAAAAGAAAATGTGTTCTTGTGCTCTCTGTTCTTGGATCTCTACTATGAGCTCACATTTTTTCTGTGACTTAATTCATTTTCTAGCTGTTATATGCAACTTATTTGTAGTTTTCTCTGGATAAGATTGTCTGATAAATGTCTAAATGCAATGTACATTCCAAAGGGAATAAATGTGCTATGTTTATTTTTGTTTTATTTATTTAACCTTTTATTTAAACCAGGAAAATCCCCTTGAGATAAAGAATCTCTTTTTCAAGAGAGGATGGAAGTGTAATTGTACTATACATGTCATTTCCAACATGAAAATGCATATATGGTGCAATTGTGTTTACACCATAAGCAACTTGTTGTCTGTTTTAGCCTGTTTTTATTTGAAGTTACATCAACATACTTTAAAGACAAAGCAGTGCTTCTGTGTTCCGGCACAGTTGAGTGGCCGTCACATTTCATTAGAATAATATTCCCCATCATTTGCTGCTGTCGTATAAACAGATACTCACTGAATGGAATAATTACCCTGTAAATCCGTAAGGAATCCCCCCCCCACCCCCTTCCAGTTAATTATTCGGTCAGTAATTTTCCACAACTCCAGAAGCATGGGTTATAATCCACTCTAAATAAAGAACTTTCAACCTATAATCCAAAACAGAACATGAATGAATAATGCAGATGAAGTATTGCGTGGCGTAAACTGCACATTAAAGGAGTGCTAATTGCGCTTGATGGCGAGCGATTAATTGAGAATTCTTAGATGAGTGGTTTTGAAGTGAAACCGCTGTTTATTGGAGATGGAGGGACTCGTTGGGGCGCTATGCTGCAGGATCCACCATATCGTGGCCAGGCAGAGTGAAAGTATGATGGTACCATATTTTTAAAAATATAGAATTTATGGGAAATGTCAACACCAGAGAAGCTTCATAATTGATATAATCGTACAGATTAATGCCTCGATACGCAGAGGCCAGGCTAAAGCAGCCCACAATTTTTTACTTTTTTTTATTTGTTTGTTTTTTTCCAGTTTTTTTCCCCAATTTATTAGCCAATTACACCCTCTATTTATTTAGATTTCACCCTCCCCACACGAGTCCGCCGCGCGCATCTCTACGAGGCAAGCTAATTCTCAGAGGGCAGCACCCCACAGCCCACACATTTAGATAAATATTAATGTTGTGAGTATATTACCAGGGCAAGACGAGCTCTGTTGGTTGATCACGGCACCCTTAACAGCTATCAGTACAGGAACACAAGGTGCGAGCGCTCTGTGTCTGTTCTCTGACCCCGCTTACTCCCCGAACGCCACTTCATTAAATGCTCCCTTTGGCCATACTGTGGAGGGATGAAAACTCTTCAGCCATCAGGAGCTGCAAGCCCTGAATAATTTCGCCCCAACCTGAGCCGAGGCAGAAAGAGCTCCCCTGCTCTTACACCGTCAGATTTAATCACTTCCGTTTTGGTGGACGCTGGATTGTGCGCTACTCAAACACACTACACTTGTTATCGGAACCTGGCAGAAAACACGTTGGCTTAACGATTTAAGTATACATGCGACAACGCGCGCTTTTATGGGAATTTGAAGGGCTTTCTCACAGCGCTGGACAGTGTATTTAAACCCTTTGTTGTCGTCTGAGCCGACGTTTTTTTAACTCGTGACCGAACGTGGCCTCAGATAAATCATATGGAGATTATGTTTGATTACATGTGCAGTCAAAACATTTAATAGCCCCTAAACTTCATACTGGCTTTTTCTTTCTTTCTTTCATCGTTCCAGCAGGAACTGGAAAGCGGTTAGACGCACTTAAAAGATCCAAGGTTTCTCCAAAGGTGTGCTGTTATAAAGAGTTATGTCGCCATTAATGGCACTTTGGAAGATTGGCCATATGTGTCCATAAGTGTTCTTAACAGGCTTACCGACAGCCCTGTTCATGATAACATGACATCATCGGGTGCAATGCATGGCGTTGATCATCTAAAGCAGGGGTGGGCAAGGAGGGTCGTATCCGGTTCTGGATTTCATACCAACTTCTGTTCTTAATTATTTAATTAGCCCCAATCATTTACGTGATCTGACATTTTGCTAAATTCCTTGATAAACCCATGAATGACAGCTGAAGACTGTTTTTGTGTTCCCACATGAGACATGTTACTGTGGTCTAATCTACAAGTGAACCAGCATTGGCATGTCCAACTAATTCCATAATTGAGCCAGGGTAATTGGTAGAAACAAAAACGTGCACACACACCGACCGGCCCTCCAGGACCAGAATTGCCCGCCCCTGATCCAGAGTGTGGTATAGGACCGCACCAGAACAGTGTGTGGTCTAAAGCAGCGTGATGTCTCTGTGCCAGGCTGGGGTATAGAATCAGCACCAGCACCAGTACAATTTGTGGTTTATTGGGAACAGATGCAGCAGGGAATGCCTTGGGGGTGGCCCGTCGTTATTGTAATACCGCTAATGCGGCTCAGCTGGCTGCTGCCCAACAAAGAACAATTAGCCGGCACGTGTTATTTTCTGCTCCCTAACAATTCCCCCATTTGCTGTAAATGTGTAAAACATTCCCGCAAAGAAAATCAATCAGCCCTCCCATTAGAGACACTGTGTTCGTGGTGACAAACAAACAGACGTTTGAGGGGAAGCCACATTTTGCTGACATCATTCAATGGCAGTTTCTTTGAATTCCATTTTTGTGTCTCAGCCAGTCGCTTGGGTATTAAGACCAACATTAACTACTGTTGTTGTACAATTTGCGAATTGAAAATAGCACAGCTGTTTAGTAAAACCAAAACCGTTTCCAGTTTTTAAATAAGTTTGAAATAAGAAATTGGAGTTTGGGGGCATGCTGATCACAAGCCTGCATGGACAGTTTGTCCTGTTGTCTGTGTTTAGTGGCGCTGACAATTTAATGTGATGTCTATTGAAAATGATACTGTTACAATAATAACTTCACAAACTTCATTTATGTTTAAAGGGGGAAAATTCAGCCCCTCCCTCCACCGTCTCCAATCACATTTAATTCTAATGTTTTCAGTGTCCACTGGTTAATTTGCCAATTAAGACGATTTGGTTTAATGTGCAGCGTAATGCTGTTCCAGACCTGAAATAGCAGTGAGAAGGTGGGGGATAGGGCCGGTGGATAGCGTACCAGACTGGCCCCGGTCGCTAGCCCCGACCGAGGGGTGGCATTTGGCTGTCCGCCCCAGGGGGAGGGGGCAAGGTGAGCTGGCTCGGAGCGGCCGTGATGCATGCTTACAAAGCTAGGAAGCCTGGCCAAACAGACAAAATCTGAGGTCAGAAACTTGGGAATCATCTTTGATGCTGACCTCAATTTTAAATCCCATATAGATAAGGTGACCAAGACGGCATTCTTTCACCTTAGAAACATTGCCAAAGTAAAACCCTTTTTAACTCTCCAAGATGCTGAAAGATTGGTACATGCTTTTATTTTTAGCCGCTTAGACTACTGTAATGCACTTTTTACTGGCCTGCCTAAGAAGTCTATTAATAGACTCCAAATTATTCAGAATGCTGCTGCCAGAGTCCTAACGAAAACCAAAAAAAGGGAACACATTACACCAGTCCTTGCTGCTTTGCACTGGCTCCCAGTCTCTTTTAGAATTGATTTTAAAGTCCTACTACTTGTTTATAAGGCTTTAAATGGCCTAGCACCTTTTATATTAAAGATATGTTATCACCATATGTACCAACTCGAGCACTTAGATCATCCACAGCGGACTTACTCACTGTACCTGTGGCCAAACGAAAAAGTGGTGAAAGTGCCTTCTGTTATGTTGCACCAAAACTCTGGAATACTCTCCCACAAAACATTAAAACAGCAGACTCAGTTGACAATTTTAAAAAGCAGCTAAAAACCTTTCTTTTTAATTTGGCTTTTAATTAATTTATGATTGTTATGTGTATTTTCTTGATTTTATTTTTATTATTCTTTTTTACTTTCTGTCTTATGCCTATGTATGTATGTATGTATGTATTTATATGTGTATATGTATATATATGCGTGTATATATGTATATGTGTGTATATATATATGTATATATATTTTTATGCCTTACTTTCCCTGTAAAGCACTTTGAGCTACTGTTTGTATGAAAGGTGCTATACAAATAAAGCTATTATTATTATTATTATTATGTAAGGGAGTCTCCAGAACGTGGGTGGGTGAATTCCGTCTCGAAGGAAAAAGGTGGGGGGTGAGCAGGGTGTTTCAGGTGGCGTGGCTGAGAGCGTGGGGCGGGAGCACAGCACTACAGCTGGCTGGGTAAATCAGGTGGCAGCTTACACATGCACGCACTCACACACACACACACACATGTGCACACACGCACGCACACACACACAGTCACACACACGTGCGCACAGCGAGATGGGCTCGGATAACGCCAGAGCAGATCATTAGATAATCTCTAACAGCGTGCTCTAATTAGAATTCTTATGATACAATTTCATCCTGTAATTAGCTGAGATTGGCTGCTTCCCTCACAGCTTATTACTGCAGACGCAGCTGTGGAACTGAATACACTCATTTATCAGAGCCTTTTAAAGACTAAACGCTCTCTCTCCTCTCTACCATTCTCTATCCCTCCCTCTCTCTCTCTCTCTCTCTCTCTCTCTCTCTCTCTCTCCCTCTCTCTCTCTCTCTCTCGGTCTCTCTCCCTGTATTTCTACAGCTCAACTTGGTGTCCAGCGTCACCATGTCAAAGAACCTGCCTTCTGTGTCCCCCCCGAACATGCCCCACCCTCCAACCGCGCCCGGGGCCCCCGTGACCCCCCTCTCCCAGAGCCCCTCTGGGCTCAATGCCGCCAGTGTGCCCTGCGGAGGCGCCGTCCGCAGACGCCACTCCACAGACAAGTACTCCATCTGCATGAGCTCAGGTACGACCACACCTACACACACTACACACCTACATCGCTACACACCTACATACAACACATCACACAACACTACACACACACTCAACACTACACTACACACACATACTACACACATTACACACAGACAAGTACTCCCATCTGCATGAGATCAGGTACGACCACCATCACACCTACATACATCACACGTACACACACACTGTTTAAGGCTACATCAGGTAATCAAGTATTTGCGGATGTAGATCAGAGAATGGGACACAGTTTTTTGATTTTCCCCTGAAATGAAGTACTTAAGGGTAAAGCAGCTGGTCCTGACTGTTTGGATCCTCATCTTTGTAAACTCTCTGCTGATTTTATTGCTGAGCCCCTAACTTTTTAACTGAACTCTTGAACTAAATGTTATCCCCAGTGTATGGAAGTCAGCCTTTGTTCTGCGCCTGTTAAAAGGAGGAGAACCCTAAAATCTGAATAACCACAGGCCTATTTCTAAGCTTTCAGTTCTTGCTAAGGTTTTGGAGACACTGGTGTGCAATCAGATCAAGGGATTTTAAGTGACAGCATGGCACCACTATTGCAGCAATGAAGTGATGAATGATGTTATCAGTGCTCTGGAGAAGAAGCAGCACTGTCTCCCTTTTTATCCACCTGTCAAATGCTCTGACACCGTTGATGATGACATCATTCTTTCTTGGTTCAGAAACTACCTGTCAGGTAGAACACAGTGCATCCAGTTTGATGGAAAGACATCTGGTGTTTTAACTGTCCAGAAGGGGGTACCACAGGGCTCGGTCCTTGGACCTATTTTATTTAAAATTTATATAAACAATATTGGCAAAAATGTGGCGAATGCCGGTTTTCATTTTTATGCAGATGACACTGTCATTTACCCTTGTGCAGAAACAGTAAAAAAGGCTTTTGATGACCTGTACAGTCTGCTTTTAATACCGTACAGGCTCAGCTGTATCAGCTGAAGCTTATTTTTAATGCTGTTACCACACAGGACAAACCAATTGAAAGAGTGACAACTTATAAATACCTTGGTTTTCTTATAGATGATGGTCTCACTTTTAAGTTTCACATAGATTCCCTTGTGAAAAAGCTTAGGCTTAACCCAAAAGTTGGGTTTTTATTTTAGAAACAAGTCCTGTTTTTCTCTGGAGGTGAGACAGAAGCTTAGCTACTTTCTTACTGGTAATAGATTATGGAGACATTATATATATGCATGCACCTGTGGCGTCTTTGCGTCTGCTGGACACTGTGCACCATGGGGCGCTGAGGTTTGTTACAAACAACAAATCTTTGACTCCTCACTGTACTCTCTATAGGAGAGTGGGCTGGCCCTCCTTGTCACTGGTATTTTTTCTTTTATAAGGCCCTACTGAAACTGCTCCCATCTTACTTATGTACATACATAGTCCAGCAGACAAATTAAAAGTACCGGCTTCACTCACAAAACAGTCTGTGCCAAAGGCTCATACACAGTTTGGTAAGAAAAGGAGTTCCAGTTCTCAGCTCCTTTGGCGCGGAATGAGCTCCAGAAAGAGCTTAACCTACAGGAGCTCGTCTCACTAAATGACTTCAAAGCAAGGGTTAAAGCTATGGAGGAAAGTGAAAATTGTAAATGCTTTGACCCTTAGTTGCACAACATATTTCGACTGCTCTCGTGTAACCAGATGTGATACTGCGAACATTGCTGCTTGTCTGCTGTTATTTTAAATGTTGTCATTTTTGTAGTGTCTGTAATCTATTGCTGCCTTCTTGGCCAGGTCTCTCTTGAAAAAGAGATTTCTAATCTCAACGAGACTAACCTGGTTAAATAAAGGTTAAATAAAGAAATTTAAAAACGGTACATGCCTACACACAACACACACATCACACATCTTATGAGCCTTATGAGTTTATATCACCACAGTTTTACAGCAATCGTGAAGTTCACCTTACTGTTGACTTACATAGAATGTCTGAAGAATATCAATGCATACACACGTAGATTTAAAACAGAAAAGGGTGTAGTGTGTATTCTGTTTAGCTGAATGTGTACACAAGGCTATTCATTTGAATTTATTCTGTTTGATATTTATATTTGTACAGAATTGCTCATGAGTATGTAAGGTCCGTAGATTATTCAAATACACAAAACTCATCTGCCGACACTAATTTCACTCCTTTATAATGACTTGTGATTTCCCAGGAGAGGAATTAATTGAAATTGTGCTTTGTTAGGCATGTAAAATCTCATCTTTCCCCATCTCTCTCTCTCTCTTTAAAAAAAATTATGTATTTTTCAACTTTGATAAAATCCAATTAGAATTCTGTATCACAAAGAATCAGAAATGATTTTAGGGGTTGACACAGTGCTCATGTATATATATAATTTATTTATTATTTTTTCTTCAGAGATCGCCCCTAACTACGAGTTCTATCGGAACGCGGACGTTAGGCCCCCTTTCACTTACGCCACTCTCATAAGGCAGGTAAGTGGAGAGTGAATTAACTTTGCCTTATTAGATTCTAATGAATTGGCCCTTAAATGAGCGCCCCTTTGAGAAATGGGGATCCAGTCGAGCCACTGAGCTGCTGTGTGCTGTCCTCTCTATTCCAGGCGATCATGGAGGCCAGCGACAATCAGCTAACCCTTAACGAGATCTACAGCTGGTTTACCACCACGTTTGCCTACTTTCGTAGAAACGCCGCCACCTGGAAGGTGAGTTTGGGGGGGAGGGGATTTATTGATAAATTATTATTTATTTTTATATCATCTGTTTGTGTAGATTAGCATCATGCTCTCCACTTTTTATTTTGTATTTTTTTTATTTTGTTTACATTTGTTTCAGATTTGTTCCCGTTTTTCTCCTAATTTAGTAGCCAATTACACCCTCTATTTTGATTTACCCTCCCCACACAACTCCGCCGCTCGTCTCTACGAGGCAAGCTAATTCTAAGCGAACTCCGCTTCCCTCGAGATGGAATTTGCCCACCCATGTTCTGGAGACTCCCTTACGTGCTTCACGGCGGACCCGAGCCGGCTCACCCTCCCCCCTCCCCCTTGGGCGGACAACCAAACACCGCCCCCAATCGGGCCTGATGACCAGGGCCAGTCTTCGAACCACGTCCCTTAAAACAGGCAGCGTACACCGTATCGGACCAGCCAAGATACGGTGCATTAGACCACTGCACTATCCGCCATCCCCTCTCCTCTTTTTTAAACCCACCTCTCAAACAACGGATTTTCCATCTCTCAGAGTAACGAGTGAGAGAGTCATTTAGCCTCTGATACGGTTTTCTAACTTGGTGCGATTAATTAGGCAAGGTTTTGGGGAGGAGCCAGGTGGCTCTGACACGCTGATTACAGCACAGCTGCTCTGCGTTAGCTGAAGGGTGTTGCATCCTCCCACACGCTCAAACCTGACATGTCGAGCGCAGGCTGGGGGCTTGTGTTTGGCCACGTGACCTTCAGAGCCTCTGTGTCTCCGGACCTGGGCTGCTGGATGAGAGATCGCTCGTGGGCCTAGGGCCACCGTCTCCGCAGAGAGCTGTGGTTTTATTCACTTCCACAAGGTGTATGTGCCCGTCTAAATAACTTCATCATCTGCTCAACCCAAAACAAAGCCAGAGAAAAGTCTTCTCTTCCCATGTCTGCTTTTTAAAGAGGAAAGTGACTGGATACGTGAGCTGAGCAAGCTCTCTCCCCCCCCTCCCCTCCCCCCCCCCTAAGCCCCGAATGTACTCTTTTATTTTCATTTCCAAAAAAGGGGACTGAAGCATCAATTAGCCGCGAGGCGTTCCCTGCGCGGGAGGAACGCTCATCAGCATGCGAAGCGCTTTCCCGCTCTACATCTACCAAAAGTGACTCCGCTCGGATTTAGAATGCAAATGATTCTGGCGAGCGACTGCAGACCCGCGGTGGAGCGAGAACGGCCCAAGAGGCTCGCCTTTGATGAGCTGTTTAGACGCTCTCTTAGATGTCTGTGCGGCTTTCTAAATCAAATTGTTGTTTTTATTTGGGTGACTACACACAAATCACAATATGTATTAATCTTTCAGGGGCAAAGCAAAATGCATTCAGTGCCTTGCTGAAAAAGCCATCATTTAGTTGTTAATGTTTAACTCTTTAGCTTACAGTAGACCTTACCTTACGTTTTTATTCACACCCTTGATAGATAAATATGAACAAAAGAGATTGTATAAAATAAACTATATAAGTAATGAGCTTTATTTTATGCTCACAAAATTCTGAAAATTATATTCTTCCACGAACCACAATCGAACGGTTCAAAAATTATTTTTATTTTTTTTTTCCCAGAAAAATCAAGAATCACAAATATTCACACCCCTGTTATCAGTACTTTGTGGTTCCTCTCTTGGTCATTATAACAGCAAGTAGTCACCTTCTGTAGTGTGGTACGAGGTTATGGAATTTCTTGGATGGTTGGATCCTCAACCATTCCTCCATGCAGAATTGTTCTAGTTCCTTCAGATTCCTGGGTTGATATTTGTGAACTCCTTTTTTGAGTTCAAACCACAAATGTTCAATTGTATTCAGGTCTGGAGACTGAGACAGGCACATCAGGACATTGATCTTGTGCTCTGTCAACCATTTCTTAGTTTCTTTGGACGTATGTTTGGGATCGTTGACTTGTTGGAAGGTCCATCTGCGGCCAAGGTGTAGCTTCCTGGCAGAGGGAACAAGGTTTTTGGACAAAATGTCTTGGTACATGCTGGAGTTCATGGTTCCGTCTATTTTAATAAGGGCCCCAGGGCCTGTGGATGCAAAACAACCCCAAAGCATAAAAAATCCACCACCATGTTTCACAGTAGATATGAGGTGCTTTTCAACATGACTTGCATTCTTTGGATGCCAAACAATAACACTGATGTGCATGTCCAAAAAGATCAATTCGGCCACAAGACACGGTTACAGTTGTAGTTCAGATATAGTTTGACAAATTCAAGGGGCCTTTTTCGGTGGCTTCCTTCTTGCAACTCTTGTCATGTAGGCGTCAACAAAAGGTAGCTTTAGACACTTTGTAACCCTAAGATGCCAGGTTGTTTTGAAGATCTTGAACTGTGCCCCTTGGACTTCTTTTTGCCTCTTGAACCATCCGTCTCACTACACGTGGGGGCAAGATAGACTTGTGTCCTCTACCTGGCAGGTTACCCACTGTTCCAGTGGCCTTAAACTTCCTAATAATTGACACAACAATGGGAAGCGGTGTCTTTAATGTTTTTGTAGCCATCTCCTGATCTGTAGAGGTCAATAACCTTTTGCTGTCAGGGAGTTATTTGCCTTAGACCATGATGATGGCTGACCACAGTATTTCAAACGTGTGTTCCCTCCTTTTTATGCCCTATGGAAACAGGAAACCATTGTAGGCCACTGTATAGTTCCATAACCTTCCAATGAACTTCAAATAAGTTGTATATTTATGAAAATTTGTTTTAGTTCGATTACATTTAAAATAATAATTAGGGGTGCAAATAATTGTGATCCAGATGTTTTCTGGAGAAAGAAAAATCATGAATAAAACAAAATATGTTTTTCTGAACAATTGTATTATATAATAATGTAGGTTTGGAATTTTCTGAATTTTGTGACTATGAAATAAAGCTCATTACTATATAGTTTATTTTATACGATCTCTTTTGTTCAGCTTTATCAAGGGTATGAATAAAAACGGAGTCTACTGCATATACTTACGTTTTGGGTCCTTTGTTACTGAAATGATCTGTGATGGGCCTGTCATTTTATTAACTGAGAAATGTTTTAAAGAAATGAAAGGTGATTTAATATCTCAGCTTGGGTCTCATCAGCCCAGCTGGGGCATTCCGCTCTCATTCTGAACAGATTATTAGTTCTAACTATATAGCATGCATAATAAAACCGCTCATTTGCTCATTAATATTAAAATTATCATATTCAGAGCCATGGGCATTAAGATCAATCACTTCCCTGGATTTTCAGGTCAGATGCGAGATCTGCTTATGAGTTTTTGTCCAATCCTTTTCTGAGTGCCAAACCAGTGCCGTCCGCGTTATGAAATTATGAAAATAATCTTCCAAAATGAATCAATAGGTTATTATTTGTTGGGATTCCTGCATTTTTTAAGCAGATTTATTTCAATATATATGGAAAGTGTGTTGAGCCAATTAAGCTGGATTGTATTTTTTTGACACATTGCTTGATGGGAAACGCATGTATTCTTATTGAGCAATTTTGCGAAAGTCTGCATCTAATGAGATACGAGGTTTAAAGTTGCCGAGATGCATGTTTTACTCGTGCGACTGGAACCTTATCGGCTCGGAAAGAATCCGCAGAGCAAGCTGCGTGTCACAGAGACTGTGTTTGAATGAATGAATGAACATTGGATTTATATGGCACTTTTTTTCCAAGGAACCCAAAGCGCTTTACAATGATAGGGGGTCAACTCACCTCCACCACCACCAATGTGCAGCACCCACCTGGGTGCGCCAGTACAAACTCACTACACATCATATACACAGTGGAGAGGCGAGGAGGGAGGGAATGAATGTATTCCATGTATATATATATTGTCTTGGTTGGGAATTTGGCCAGGACACATTTTTATGCGTTTGTGTATCGTACTCACACACACACACACACACACACACATACACACTCCACAGACACACACGCACACACACACATACTCTCTCACACACACACACACACACCCACATACACACACACACTCACAGACACACACACCCACACACTACACTCACAGACACACACACACACAAACACACACCCCCACACACACTCACACAGTCACAGACAGACACACACACACACACACACACACACACAGCTTATCAGAGCGTCTCTCTCATGGGGGATGGGACAGGGAAGATTGTTCTGGCATTTTTTGCCCGTAGAGAAGCGCTGACACTACTATTTAAATCGTTTTTTATTCTGTTAATCGCGCACAGTTCTCAGTGGGTCGTTTCTTTTTTCTTTTTTCTTTCTTTTTGTCACACGTATATATATATATATATATATATTTTATCATACTGAATCGGTGTGAAATAGGGCTGAAATCTGAAAGAGATACATGTTTATTTTAATTGTTTGTTTTGTTTTTGTCTGTAATGACCCAGGGTCTTTTTCTCCTGTCCACAGAACGCAGTTCGGCACAATCTGAGCCTGCACAAGTGCTTCGTCCGGGTGGAGAACGTGAAAGGGGCCGTGTGGACGGTGGACGAGATGGAGTACCAGAGACGGAGGTCGCAGAAGATGACGGGGTGCGTCATGTGTGTTTTTAGTGCTTTTTTATTTTTTTTTATCCCATTTTTCTCCCAATTTAGTAGCCAATTGCAAGAGCAATTGCACTATACCCTCCCCACACGAGTCCGCCACTCGTCTCTATGAGGCAAGCTAATTCTCCGAGGGCAGCGAACTCCACTTCCTTTGAGACGGAATTCGCCCACCCACGTTCTGGAGACTCCCTTACGTGCTTCACGGCGGACCCGAGCCGGCTCACCCTCCCCCCTTCCCCTGGGGCGAACAGCCAAACGCCGCCCCCGATCGGGGCTGACAACCAGGGCCGGTCTGGTAGAGACAGGTTTTGAACCACGTCCCTGACAGGCAGCGCACACCATATCAGACCAGCTAAAATACGGTGCGTTAGACTGCTACGCTATCCGCCACCCCCCATAAAAAACACTTCTGCTTTTCTGATGCGGGCTCTCACGGCGCCGTTTATTATTATTATTATTATTATTTCTGAGGATGAGATTTGGAATTTAGTTTTTTATGAATCGATCGCACTGCTATTTCTAATTTCGCCCTGTTGCATGGTCTCATCCATGGTGTGTGGTGTTTCACTTTTTACATTTTAATTGAGAGGGAGCGGGCTGCCACAGTGGACTGCGTTTATAGCCATCTCTGATTCTGTGTGATTCTAGTTTTGTGTCAAATGAACTTCTCCCAATTATTTGACTGTTAAATTACACATAAACACATGGCAATATAATATTGGTTATATATTATAATAGAATATGTTATATGTTATAATAAATTGTATTTGAACATATTTATTTATTTTTCTTCTTCTTCTTTTTTTAGAAGCCAAACGCTAGTTAAAAACCTGCCGTCTGGTCTGGGCTACGGAGCAGCTCTTAACGCAAGCCTACAGGTAAACATGCTGCCCTGCTGCTGGGCTGGAACAGGGCCACAGTCTGAGGGGTAGAGTGTCAAATGTCAAACAAACCTTCCTGTCGCTGTTGTGCTGACACACGCCGCTCAGAGAGGGGTGGAATGAAAGAGCAGAGGTGCCTGCTCCTGTACGTGTGATTACTGTTCTGTCACCAGCACTGTCAGCGTCCATATTAGGGAGTGAGTGGGGAATTAGGCCGGCGGACCAGTTGTCCAGAACCTCTCTCTCCACTCCGAGACCTTTAGATCGACAGCAGAACCTCTCTCTCAGCTCCGAGCTGTCAGATCAGGGTGGCACAATTCCGGTCCTGGAGGGCCGGTGTGTGTGCAGGTTTTTGTTTCTACCAGTTACCCCTGTGGCTCAATTAGCTAATTAGTTGGATACACCAATGCTGGTTCACTTGTAGATTAGACAACAGTAACGTGTTTCATATGGGAACACAAGAACAGTCTTCAGCTGTCACTCATGGGCTAAAGCTCAGCTAAAATGGCAGATCACGTAAATGATTGGGGCTAATTAAATAATTAAGGTGGCATGAAATCCAGAAACAGATAGGCACCCCTGCTTTAGATCAATAGCACCACACACAAGTGGACATATTTATTTATGCAGCCCGTCATAAATTATTTAACACCTGAGTTTCGGTGAAATAAACTTTTACTAATTCTATATTTGACCAAATATAATTTTTAATGCGCAACTTTTGAAGTACAGTTTTGGTAAGGTTTTGAGGTAAAGGGGCTTATGTTTAAGTGTAAATTATAGGTTTGGGAGAGAACTTTTGAGTTTGGATATTATATCTTCCACTGTGAAGTTCATTACCCCTGATTTTGAGTGGGATGTTTATTCATGTGAAGATCAGAGGAAGTCTGGAGGTAGTAGCGTGTGATGTACAGAGGAATCTGTCCATCTCGGACAGCTATGGTCTGAGACATTTGTCTTGCTGTCCTTGAGGTTGGTAAAAACCAGAGTCACAAGACTTGGACTCGAGTCACAATGAAGTTTGATGACTTCAGACTTGCAAAAAATAAAAGTACTTGAGACTTGACTTGCATGTGTATGAGTTGGGACTAGACTTGGACTTGAGCTGGATGATTCGAGATTACTTGTTTTGAATGTGACTTGGGGACTTGGCATCTGAAATTTAAGACTTGTGACTTGACTTGACCCGAACACGGTGACTTGGGACTTTACTTGAGACTTACCCTTCATGACTTGAGACTTACTTGAGACTTGAAGGTTAAGACTTGAGACTTACTTATGACTTGCATAACAGTGTCTTGGTCACAACACTGGTTAAAAACCCTTGAAATCAGTTTTCATACTGACAGAAGATGTACTCTAGCGCTGATTACAATAGTTCAAGAGATACTGGAGATAGACCAGGGGTGTCAAACTCATTCCATGGAGGGCCGAGTGTATGCAGGTTTTTGTTGCAACCAACGCATTACACCAGGTGATTTCAATTAGTTCCCATGCTTGGGTGAAGAAGGGAGATAATTAGTGACATCACCTGGTGTAGTGGGTTGGTTGGTCTATCTCCACTATCTCTTGAACTATTGTAATCAAACCTGTCAGTACAAACTGATTTCAGTTTTTACCCTCCATGGAATGAGTTTGACACCAGTGAGATAGACTGTTAGAGATTAGAGTTAGAGGTATTATCACCATATAACCAGCGTTATACAGAGTATGATACAAAGTGTGATATTGCTTTCTGTCCCATGCAAACCTCTCTGTATGTGTGTGTGTGTGTGTGTGTGTGTGGTGTGTGTGTGTGTGCGTGTGCGTGTGTGTGTGTGTGTGTCCGTGTGCGTGCGTGTGTGTGTGTGTATGTGTGTGTGTGTGTGTGTCTCTCAGGCGGCGTTGGCAGAGAGCAGCATGCCGTTGCTGGGCAGCGCGGGGTTAATGAACAGCAGCTCGACGGGTCTGATGTGTGCTAGCTCCACGGGACTCCTGCACGCCTCGCCTGAAGAGCTGAACGGATCATACGACCACCTGGACACCAACGGACACAGCAGCCCAGCGTACTCACCTCACACCCACATGTGAGTGTCACCCTCTGTCCACACTCTATACTACACCCCTCACACTACACTGATTATACCACAGCCTGTATTTACACTGATTATACCACACTCTGTATTTACACTCTATACTACACCCCTCACACTACACTGATTATACCACACTCTGTATTTACACTCTATACTACACCCCTCACACTACACTGATTATACCACACCCTCTATGTACACTGATTATACCACACTCTGTATTTACACTGATTATACCACACCCTCTATGTACACTGATTATACCACAGCCTGTATTTACACTGATTATACCACACTCTGTATTTACACTCTATACTACACCCCTCACACTACACTGATTATACCACACCCTCTATGTACACTCTATACTACACCCCTCACACTACACTGATTATACCACACCCTGTATTTACACTGATTATACCACACCCTGTATTTACACTGATTATACCACACCCTCTATGTACACTCTATACTACACCCCTCATTCTACACTGATTATACCACACCCTGTATTTACACTGATTATACCACACCCTCTATCTACACTGATTATACCACACTCCTACTGACCCAATAGGAAAGCTTTGCTTTTTTTGTTTTGTTTGTCTGTTTGCTTTGTTCTCATTGGTGAGGGTGAGGGTAAGCCCCTCTGGGTTTCTAGCCCCATCCTGCACTGTTTATCTGAATATATATTTTATTTTTCTGTTATGTCCTCTGTTTTAAAACCAGTGTACAAATAAATAAACTAACTAGAGAAAAACGGACTAAGTAACAATGCACAAAGTGTTTCAATGGACAGAAAGTAATACGTTTCACTGTAATATTTTTTTCAGTGTGATATTTGTACAGCTAAATCCTTTGTTCAGTCTAGTTGTTAAAAATATATTCCTGAAATAACATGCATAAAAAAAGCATGACACATACTATATCAAATGCACCGTAGGACTGCAGGTCCAACCTATAAATTGTGGATAATTACAGATTGAGTTTTAATTACTCTTACTGTCTGCATTGTAGGGGTTTAGATGTTATATTTTATGCAGGACTGTTCCTATTAATATTTAGCAGCTAACTGTATCATTAATTACTCTAAAATATCAGCCTTTCCATCTTTTTTTAATTCAGCAGAGAGAGGACTATTAAAAATAAATGTCTTGTGGGTTTCAGAGATGTGTGTGAGTGTGTTGAGTGTTTGTTTGTGTGTCTGTGTGTGTCTGTGTGTGTGGGTGTCTGTCTGTCTGTCTGTCTGAATTGAATTGAATTTGGAATTGGTTGCGATAAAATAAAAAAATCTTTTAAAAAAAACAAAAATTCCAATGATATTGCAGTTAATTCTTCACACGTTGATATTGAACCCCGATATCCACGGGGTCCCCAGACAGCCGAGGCAGGGAGGGTGTGGAGTGTATCACACTGCCCTGGGATGAATCCCTCTTACTTTATTACAGCACACAGCTAATGCCATTAGCCTCCCAGACATGCCCGCACGCCATTGCTGCTACCAACACCGCCCGTAATGTGTCCCGCATCTCAGCCCAAATCACAGTTATGACTTCAGAGATGCACTTATTTCGCAACCCAGACATCTTAATACAGTGTGAAGTGAATGTGAGAGATAATCTTTCAAAAGTATGTCACTGATTTGTATTTTTATTTATTTGTTTCTGATTTTATCCCATTTTCCTCCCAATTTAGTAGCCAATTACACCCTCTCTTTTTAACGTCAATCCCCCCCTCGTATTGTGAGTTGATACCGGCAGTGACAAGGCGATGTACCACTTCCTCCGAGCCGGAACCCACCAAGCCGTCGACTGTAACTCCGGTACGCAGAGCCACTCCTATACGCAGCAAGCTCATATCAGCTTCCCTCCCCCCTCCCCAGGGCGGACAGGCTCATTAATCTCCCTGTTAATATTTGTAGGTGCATAATATGTAGGATTGTTTGTTATTGTATGATAGATATAAGTGACAGTGCTTTTTAAAAAGATTTTCTGTTACAGAGCTCAGGGGACGTTAATACACCAAAGAGCATTTACATCTTACCTACCTCCTCTTTTAAAAAAGAGCTAATTTTGAGAGGAAATCGAATTGAGGGCCGTAATAATGACGTTTACAAGAAGCAGTGGAAGCACCTAAAAGTTTCAGTGCGTACATACGGCAGTACAGCACAGGGCCTGAATAACTGACACACCTTCCTAACAAGATCAGAACGTTGACTTATTTTGCGATATACACACTGCCCGTCCAAAAAAAAGTCACACACTCTAATATTTCGTTGGACCGCCTTTAGCTTTGATTACGGCACGCATTCGCACTGTGGCATCGTTTCGATAAGCTTCTGCAATGTCACAACATTTATTTCCGTCCAGAGTTGCATTCATTTTTCGTCAAGATCTTGTATTGATGATGGGAGAGTCGGACCGCTGCGCAAAGTCTTCTCCAGCACATCCCAAAGATTCTCAATGGGGTTAAGGTCTGGACTCTGTGGTGGCCAATCCATGTGTGAAAATGATGTCTCATGCTCCCTGAACCACTCTTTCACAATTTGAGCCCGATGAATCGTGGCATTGTCATTTTGGAACATGTGCGTGCCATCAGGGAAGAAAAAATCCATTGATGGAAAAACCTGGTCATTCAGTATATTCAGGTAGTCAGCTGACCTCATTCCTTGGGCACATAACGTTGCTGAACCTAGACCTGACCAACTATTATCCAATGGAAGGCTCTTACCTATTTGCTTAGTTAAATCCAGGTGGTGACTTTTTTTCCAGGCAGTGTATGTATATACAACAAGTTATTTAACCCTAACTGATGCAGTGAGTAGCTTCTCATTTCTTAAACAACCATGTCGGAAGACATATCCTGTGGTCGTGGAAAAGATGTTAATCTATTTCAGAAGGGTCAAATTATTGGCCTGCATCAAGCAAAGAAAACAACTAAGGAGATTGCTGAAACTACTAAAATTGGGTTAAGAACTGTCCAACGCATTATTAAAACCTGGAAGGATAGTGGTGAATTTAATGACTGTATATACAGGACAAATAAATGTTTAAAATTCATATAATGTGTGTGTGTGTGTGTGTGTGTGTGTGTGAAATATATATATATATATGTGTGTGTGTGTGTGTGTGTGTGTATATATATATACTGTCTATATGTGTGTGTATGAGTGTGTGTGTGAGTCCGTGTGTATATATATATATATATATATATATACTGTATATATGTGTGTGTGTGTTTGTGAGTGTGTGTGTGGATCCACATTGTCTCTCCACACACTCTCTAATCGCCTTTTATAAATGTGTGTGGAGAATATGTGATCATGAGAAGATTATATGCCTTAGAACCTTGTAACCAAACATCAGTCCTTTGTGAAAGGCTCGCCCTGTTTCTCCCAGTTTAAACCCAGTGCATTCTGGGTCCTCAGGAGACAGCCCTATACCTAACGAGGTCACGGAAGACATCTTTTCAACTCGTTTATTGTTTATTTTTTCTGCGGTTCTGCCGAAAACTTCTAATTCATCTGATCTCGTCCATTCCAGTCTGTCAGGAGGTCAGAGTTTGAAACGTGGGACTTTTGAATGAGGATGCGTCAATATTCATTGCGTTTGTTTTGGTTTGTTTCAGGCTCCCGATCCACGTCAAGGAGGAGCCGCTGAACTTGGATGACGAGGACTGTCCGATGTCGTTAGTGACGACAGCCAATCACAGTCCAGAGCTGGACGACAGGGAGCTGGAGGAGGGCAATCTGTCCGAGGATCTGGAGTAACGGGGTTTAGAGATTCTCACGGCAGACTTTTGACTGTGACTATTTATTGAGCATGCGTCAGGGAGGACAGCCCAAAGGAGAACTCTCTTCTGTTCAAGCTCTCTTTGGGAACCACAAAAGACAGGCAGAAAAAAATGCTTGGTTTTTAAACCTAGAAAGACTTCTTTCCTTATCAACTCCTAACGGCTTGGCCACGTACAAAACAAAAGGAAATTGGCGACCACGGCCTCTAGACCAGGAGGAAACGGGAGGACGTGTGTTCTGAGGCGGAAGGCCTTGTGCACGGTGTACTGCCAAAAATAGGATCGGTTTGCAGCCCGCTGCCGTAGTTGTTGATAATCGAGACGATTACTGGTCCACTTAAAGTTGTTGTTCTGTAATCGCACAGGAGTAGTATCAGACGTTAGTGTCACAGCCTGTATGTTGCTCAAATTTAATGACCAGTATTTTTTTAATCTGCTTCATTAAATTATAATTTTGGCGCCACCAACTGTAAATGAAATCCACTTAATTACCAATTACAGAAGAACCCACAGTATCAACTTGTTGCAGCTTTCAAAAAGTAGGCTTTTCTTTTCTTCTTTCTTTTTATGTGCTAAAACATGATGTGTGGCATTAATTTTAAACTATTGAGCACCGTAGTGAGAGGAGGGAAGGGGGGCGGGGTGTATTTCTGAATTATTTCTTACGGTTCTCTATACCTCTAAGCTTTGTCTACCTGCAAACAGTCAAAGGCAACAGCTAGAAACCAAAGCCAACTCTTTCAGCGGCCGATATGTCGGACAGGACAGGAGCAGCCAGACCCTTGGGGTCCGTCCTGCTCCAACTTCAATTAAAAAAAAAAAAAAAGGGAATCTTTCCATGAACCACCTTCTGATAAACTCTGGGATTGTTTCATTTGGCCCTGTACAGAGATGTAATCTGATAACCGGTAAAGGCTCAACCTGGAGAGCAGGAAGAGGCCAGCCCCGGGGGATGAGGGGATGAGAGGATGAGGGGGTGGAGTGTGAGCCGATACGCAGTCACTGGGGACCAGGAGGGGGCAGGGAGGGGGCTGTACATGGATTATGAAAAACTTCTGACCAAAATAACATTTGTGTGTATTTAAATGCAGAACCTGTATTTGTTGTAAAACATATTATTCCTTTTTTTGTTCTCTTTTGAGTTTCAGTTCCCAGAATGCCTTCTGTTTTACTGTGCTCATGTTCGTGGTGCTGTCTGGTATGAAATGTCTTTTTTTCTTTTGTAGTTTGTTTGTTTCCTGCTGTTTCCTCAGAGCTGTATTAAATGAAACTGAAAAACACAGAAACCAAACATGAAACAAACTAGTAAAGCCAAATAATAATAATAATAATAATAATAATAATACTAGTGCATATTAAATGTTCTGGCTTGGTGAGAGCAAAAACAAAGAATATAGCCATTTTAGAATGGGATATCAAGGGTGAAAAACTTGTTCTAGGTGACATTTACTCTGATTATAGCAGAATGTTTATCGTGTCGTAATTTATCCCTGGCGTCTCGTCTATATGGACAAAACTGTTGATACGCAATTATCTGCTGTACCATGTGCCAGTTAATGAACACATTTTCTTCTTACATTTGTGATATTTAAATAATTTGGACTAAAAATGAAAGATAAAGTAGTAATTGTCAAAATTGTATTTGATTCGTGGGTGAATGTCATCTAGAAAAGTGGATTTGTTGCTAAATGGTCATTTCAGTTTTCAGTCAAACCAAAGTTACACAGAATTCTGCCTCTGTTTCAAAGGGGCTCCATGCTCCTTTCTGTGGACCTGCACACCATCTGTCCTGCCCCTCGTTTTGCTAAAACTACCAATGGATAAACGTTTCTAATAACTAGTAATAATGCATTGCATTGCATTGTGTTTCAAATGCCAATGATGCATCCTTCCTTTGGGTGTGAACACACACTGTACATACTGTCTGTTGCTTTGCAACTTCTGTTCCTAATCTTTGTGTTCCTTTACTTTCCCCCTTCAACCGAGGGACCTCAACCTGCTTAAGGTTACGGCTTTACCCACACTTTTAGATGAAGGTGGCTGCTAGAGCTTAAAACCCACACTCACACACACACACACACACACACACACGGACACACGGACACACACACACACGGACACACACACACACGGACACACACACACACACACACACACACACACACACACACACCAGTTCCACACAGTGGGGCTGGGCCCTGCAGCAGAGCTCCTGGCTTATTCTGACTCAGAGACCAATATAATTATCTACCACACCAAATACGAGGACATGTCGACTTTGAGAAGAAGAAAAAAATGGTTCTCCCGCTCACACAGCAGGTTTTCTGAGAAGGTTCTACCTCTGAATGAAAACTCCCAACCCCGTCCCATCAGATTTCCCGGGAGCTAGCTTTAGGACACGGCCGAGCGATGCTTCACCCTCCCGGTGTTCAGAAACGGAAGGTGAGCCCGACAGCAGCACGGGCTGTCTTCAGATTACCTGTAGAAGTATGATTCCAAATGATTACCTGTGAGGGAATATTGTGTTTTTAAAGGTGCATGTCTAAAATTCTTTGGTGGACTGGAAATGGAAGATACTTTTCTTTTTTTTTTTTTTTTAAACGTAATAAGTATGAAAGCGAAGGTGGCCTAATTATCGAAGGCTATAGTACATACCTCAGCTCTACTGGTTTTAGGAACGGAAAACAAGCCTCAGCCACAGAATACACACAACCTGTACATTCTGCATGGGTTTGATTAAAAAAATTAAAATAAAATAAATGTTTAAAATAGCTGCTTGCACAATAATACCAGATGAACCTCCAGATCGATCGGTAGAGTTTTAGGTTTGTTGGGGTTTTTTCCTGAGATGCTCTGTCTGTATTTTGATAATTGTGCATATTCTGTAAAAAAAATGACAAAAAAAAACAAAAACAAAAAAATGTTGGTGGACCCATAAAAACGACCAGACTTTTTTCTAAGAAAAAACAAAAGTAGCTTTTCTGCATTTCATGAGTTTCTACTCCTCTGTCATTGCTTGCTAAGGACAGCAAACCTGCTTTTTTCCTGCATCTGCTTTGCATAGTTGTTGTAAGGCTTTAAACTAAATATGTGTATTTATGCTTGTACTTCTGTGCATACCTTTTATGATGCATTTTGTCCGGCGATAGGAGTCGTGTGTCCTTCCTACTCTTTCGCTAACGATGGGGAACGCGTTTCCCTGTGTATACAGTCCATTTGAACTGTAGCAAAAGACAAAAAGACAAATTCTGTTTATGTATTTGGTGGACAGACACCGTTTTTTGTTTATTTATCTTTTATTGAGGTAACCTAATTTTTGATACTTTTCATGACTGTATTGTGTCCACACAGTGAACTCTCTCTGGCATAAGAAAGTCATGGTTGAGAATTTGTAACAGCTGTTATTTGTTCTGTATTCATGGCTCTCCACTGCTGAATAAATAAAGGACCAAAAAGCAGGGTTTGGAAAAGCAGCTGTCTGCCTCCAACATCAGGGACTTTACCTCTTCTTTTTTATTATTTTTCTTTCTGCCAAAGCCACAACCATGAAAATCTAGTGGGCATTATGCCTTTGTGCAGCATTGAGAAAATTCATTGCAGGTCTGTGCTGTTTGGGGGAAAAGGGAGGAAAAAACTATGAAAATTTAATGGATACGTTTGAAGCCTTTGTTGGAACGAATGCTACCTTGAGCCATCTTCAGATGGCGAGGACTAGGGAGCGGTTGCCAGCCTTTACTGGGTCTGTACTGGGTCTGCACCAGGCAACTGGGTCTGTACCAGCAGGGTTTCCACACGTCATGGAAAAACCATGAAAATCATTCTGTCATGGAAATGTCATGGAAATTGAAAAAGCTATGTCATGGAAATGTCCAATTTAAATTCCATTTTGTTCTTCTTTTCCAATAACGTTACCGTGCAAAATGTCTGTTCCTCTGCCACCGTTGTTGCCACCTGCCACGGCTGTTCTCTCTCACACACACACACACACACACACACTGAGATGTGTATTTGCACTGGCAACAAAACATGTTAAGTTATGAAAGTAAAGTCCATTTTTGCATCAGTCGCAGAAAAAAAGAAAGTAATTGAAAACCTTAAATTTGTCATTGAAATGTCATGGAAAATGGAAATTTGATTTGAGTGGGAACCGGCTGCTGGGTCTGTACCTGGTCGATTGTGCGTTTGCACTGGACTGCACTGGGTCCTTACTGGGTCGTGTTTCTTCCTCGCAGTGCGGCAGCTCTTTTAGCACCAGCCCACAGGCCAGGAAGTACTTACCTGAAAGGTTGTAGTATGTCATGGATCGGAGAGAGTTTCTTAAACAGTATTAAAAGCTTTTATTACGCACAGCTGCATGGAGACCTGTGTCACACAGGAGACCGAATCTCCCGCCTTCAGGTTTAAATGGGATATTTATAACAAACACAACGGAAAGGGAGGGAACAGAGACGAATAGGAAATATGAGTCCAGATGTCACCTGAAGGTAAACCGGGGGAAATTACTGCAAATCTGCAAAAGTTAGTAAAACAACGGGAGTGAGGTTTCTTGCAGTGAGAGAGAACATCATAAAGTAACAATGTTCCTTTTAAGTTTTGGAGTGAAGAACCTTTTGGGGGCCTGGCCATTTTTAACTGCAGCATCACACAGAGCAAAATAGTATCGGTGTGTCCCCCCTGTGGATCTTTACACAAACAGGACACATTTTTTCTTCCACAAGTATAAATCAAAGGAGGTTATATTAATGTTATATAATGCCTCTGTCAGACCTCACTTAGAGTACTGTGTGCAGTTCTGGGCACCACACTACAAGAAAGATAGAGAAGCTCTTGAAAAAGGTACAAAGAAGGGCAACTAAATTGGTTCCTGGTATGAAAAGTTATGAGGAAAGACTTCAGACACTTAATCTATTCAAGCTTAGCAAAATAAGACTTAGGGGGGATTTGATTGAGGTTTTTAGATTCATGAAAGGTATTAAAAAAGTTAACTACCAAAGATTTTCAGGTTGAATTTGGTTAGCAGAACAAGAGAGCACAGGTGGAAATTAGTTGAAAGGTAAATTCTGAACTGATATCAGGAAGTTGTTTTTTCCCCACACAGAGTTGTCAATGCCTGGAACAGCTTGCCAGGTCACATAGTTGAGCAGAAACTTTTTAAGTGTTGGCTATTCAAGTCCAGGCTTGGTGTGGAACTGGATATTTTTCCTATGAAATGATGAGCCTTGATGGGTTGAACGGTCTGTTCGTGTATTCTTAAGTTCTTATAAAGTATGTTCTCATGTTATCGTGCATTAAAACCCAGCCACCCTCCCTTGAAAACAGGCAAACTCAATATCACTGTCTTTGACCCCAGAAGGGTTTTAGCTTCCAGACACTAAATGATGCCGTCCGTGGCTTAGTGCTTGTCCAACGGTAGCATGTAGAATTCACGCGATGGAAATAAGACTTTTAGCTACCCATGCATAAAAAAGAATGTGGTGTTGTCTGCTCATATTCTCCTCAAAACTGCAAACGTAATTGTGACTTCACACACTAAGTATACACAGCGGAACTATAAACTTCCCTCATCTAGGTTTATATACTTTTGCAAAGGAAAATGGGAATAAAAAATAAAATCACATTACATTAATTTATTTTAGTATAGCTAGTTGGGGTATGATATCAAAATTACACTCTTAAGGTGTGTCCCATAGTAGCAATCTCATTTAAATCCCCAAATAAAATTTGAACATGAATAGATTAAACATGAACTTTCATTATTCAGTAACGTGAAATGTTTTTGATTAACTTATATGTAAGAGAAGTATTTGGTAGCTTCAGTTATATGTATGGTTAAGCACTGGGTTGGGAGGTGGGGGGTTATTGTTGTTGACTATAGGCTGGATTAAATTCTCTATATATTATTGTAGCCTATTTTTTATGTTTCTATTGATTTGCTATTGACACTGCAACAAGAGCCATAAAATAGATGCTGTAAAGTTTAATATTGACATTGCGTCCATCATTAATAATAGTATGATAATAATGAATTGCATTTATATGTCACTTTTCATCTCATCATTTCAAAATGGGTTACAGTGAAGGGGGGGAAACCACCTCACCAATCACCAATGTGTAGCGCCCACCTGGGTGATGTACAGCAGCCATCTTGCACCAGAACGCTCGCCACACATGAGCTGAGGTGGAGAGGGAGGGACAATCAAATTGGGGGATGATTAGGTGGCAGGTGATTTTTTTTGACCGCAGTGAGTCGTTTAACATGAGTTAAATGTTAAATCATCTGAAAGAACTCCACCTCCCACAGCACAGTGTCCCCTGCACGACAGCAGCTTGGATTTCCAAGGAGATCTCCCATCCGAGTACTAACCTAGCTGCTTAGCTTCAGCTGTGTCACCATCCACATGGTGGTATGAGTATCTAGCAATTTCAGTTATGGTCAATACAGCACAACCAGTGTTCTAAATTATGTTGTTAAACGTTTGCCATTTTGCCTGTAGACGGGCTTGGCAGTTTGGCTGATTTGATTTGCCTGCAACAGCCTTTCTGCCACCTCATGAGATGCTTGACCGGCCTGCTGCTCACGCGCTCCTGTTTGTGCATGCGCTGTACAGAACATCAGAGAAGTGGTAAACATCCAAACGAGCGCGCAATTACACGCTCCTCTTTCAGAGGCCATGAAATAATAATAATGTGTTGTGCTTTAGTGTCACCCCCGCGAGTCTCAGTCAGCCCTCTCTCCAGAAAGCGTTGCGTTATTTACAGTGCAGCGCAGCCAAATTACATCTGGCATCTTGTCCCCGGGAATTGTGATACGTTTTCAGAGGGTGGAGGAAATACGAATGAGTGCCGGTCTTCACACGCTGCTTGAAATCATTATTTCTTGAGGATAATGCGTGATAAATATGTTGCGATAAATGTGCGATAAACATTGAGGATTGACTGCTGATCTTTGGAGAGATGGAGCCTGATCTCTCAGGTCAGACCAGCTCTTGTCAAGGTCGGTAAACTCATTCAAGGTCAGGAAACTCAGCTCAATCAGCATTTGGCCTTAACTACGTTTTCTCACAAACATGTACCTCTACAAACTGATTTTGAAAAATGAAACCCAGCACATTAATTTGTAAGTCACAGATGAGGGTAAAGAACCAAATATGTGTGAAATACTTTTGATGAAATATCAGTGTAAAATATGTCCGAAAGACCCTCCACTCCTGTCCATGGCGTTACCTTTAGCCTTGAAGGGCCAATTTTTGAAGGGCAGCCTACCTCTTATTTCTTTCTTTCTTTTTTAATACAACAGCACAGAACGCAGTGGCATGGGGCAATATCGATCAGAGCCCGAAGGAAACATGTTTCCCCATCCCTGCTCTGACCTCTCTGAAGCCCAGTGAAGATCAACAAAGGTGTTTTCCCCCTCTCACCTCAGTCAATGAATTATTTTATTAACAAAGTATTATTAAATATATTTATTACAGTGTATTCATGTTTTTTGCACAGTGGTTAGGTACTGAAATACTGAAGAGGAAGTCTGGGTTCCCCTGGGTGAGTACCGTGATGTGATATTATTTGTGCTTAGCAGAGAAAAATGCCCTGAACTGGACCTGACTAAAACCCTGACCTGGAACTCACTAAACCCTGACCTGGACACCACTAAACCCTGACCTGGACTCCACTAAACCCTGACCTGGACTCCACTAAACCCTGACCTTGACTCCACTAAACCCTGACCTGGAACTCACTAAACCCTGACCTGGACTCCACTAAACCCTGACCTTGAAACCCTGACCTGGACTCCTGGTCCCTCTGCTCTTCAAACACAAACATTCAAAGATTTTTACATCGCACTTCATCATATGATCCTTTGAAGGGATGATATATATATATATATGTGCATGTGTGTATATATATATAGATATGTGTGTATATATATATATATATGTGTATGTGTGTGTATATATACAGTATATATATGTATGTGCGTGTGTATATATATATATATATATGTGTGTGTGTGTGTGTGTGTGTGTATAAGGGCTGTCAGTCAATAAAATAAAATAAATAGTTGATAGTTTTCTTATTGGTTGAATTAATCAGTATATTAATTGTGTGTTGTTTTATATGGTTACTTCATCCAGCTTTTGTCCAAATTAAATGTTTAAATTCCAACCACAGCAACATTGATAATGGAATCACACAGAGAACGCAGCACATTTTCACAGAAATGTAAACTGTGACAAAAGAAAGGTTGTTCTTTTTCAGTCTGCCTGCTAGCGATGGCAAATGAATGCTCAGCTCCTGGACCTAGATGATAGCACAAACACTGTAACCATATGAAAAGTTATACTTGCAATGTAAAACAGTAGACTTTTAATTTTGTATCTGTCACGTTGCCTTCTACAACATCTGAACTCATCGTAGGCTACTGTCTCTGAAACAGGCTGCTGATGATAATATCATTAAATCTCCTTTATTTTAAAGGTTCTTTGTTGCCTATAGTATTCCATGGTGAACACACTATGCATTTAATATGCGTTAAAAAAACTATCAACCTATTAAAACATGTTTATTGCATGTTGACTAATGCATTAGTCAGTTAATCGCTCTGAAGTGTTACTAGTTAAGCCATGTTAAATGCCTAAAATGTGAAATGTGTAGGGTCCACTATAGCCCAGCCTCTATGTAAACAGTCCAATACCAATGTTTGGTGAAACGTTGTCGCTCAGATGTGTGTTCCTCCGCCTGAGGACGGGTGTCTGTTCCTCCGAATGCCTCCGCCCCTGGGCTGTGAAATCGGCTGTTTGTACGGTCCATGGGCAATGGCAACGCTAATTGAGATCATCATTATTATAATTGTGGCTCCCGAGGAGTGCGTCTTAAATCATCTGCATTTCTTGTGGCGTTGATAATGGACGCAGTGAAGAGTAATACCATGGCTGGGAGGCATGCTAGGTTTTGAGGCCGCAATTTTTTATTTATTTTAGTTTTTACAAAACACATGGCCTTGTCCTTCTCACCTTGACATCCACATTTGCATATTGGTCTTTTTAACCCAATCATTTAATTCTGCTACACTTGAATTTTATTTACACGCGCAATAGATGGAGGCCCTCTTCTTTTGATAATGTTTATAACGTTGAGGCAAGTCGAGTTTGTTAATGAACAGCTACCATTTATGTGCTTTGACGTAGCTCATTATTAATTTCACAGGAAATAGTGGTTCATAGTTCTGTGGGGATTGAACAACAAAAAAACAACAGCATTTTCACTTATTCATTTATGTTTCGTTTTCAAAATGTGTTTATTTGGTTATTCGTTGTGTGTTTACACAGTGACGTGGCTGCTTGTTTCTGCTGATTGTATGATGCGGTGAAATTACCCGGAACATGCCACACGTATTACACAGGGGTAAATAGAAACAGAATCATGCCCAGTTTGATTTGCTAAGAATTGCAATGATATATTCTGTGCTGAGTACATATTTATGGGATGTTGTAAACGCAACGCTCCTATAAAAGTGGTGATATTACTGCTGTTATTACAGACATCCTGTCCTGCGGCGGATCAGTCATCTCCTCTCCCGTTCCGTGTTAAAATAATTACAATCATCATATAGGTTTATTTATTTTTTATTATAGGGCCGTATTACCGATTAATATTTATGTAGATTTATTAAACAGTCCAGTGCATTTTTCGCACTCGACAAATTCCAGATTGCGTGACCTGAGCAGATACAAACACACCATAAAAGCATAAATAATTTGTCTTGTGAACAAGTATCCCTTAAAAAGAATTATAAATATATATATATATATATATACGTAAAAAATATCTATATATATATATTGAATATATTTCAAGGACCAGCACCATACATTTTCATCATTATCATGGGAGAGTCAAATCAAGACCTAATTGCAAATTCATCAGAATTTATTAAAACATTTTTTTTTAAATATTTCAATTACGTGCCATTGTTGAAATCTGATGCACCAAATTAAATTAGGTCACGTGATTGCATCTCGGCCTAAATCCAAGACATTTTTAAGAGGCTTTTTTGGTAACTTCTGAAGAGGAACTTTCCGTTTGGTTAGCCTTGAAACATGCAGCATTAAGGAGAAACAGTAGGTTAAATCACTTACTGAGGATTTTTAATGACATTCCAGCGTTCGTCGTGTGATTATTCCTCATCTAAGAAACCCTGTAATGATGTTGGACAGTCTTGGTTCGGGCTCGCTGGCTTGCTTCATTAGCATGTCAGTCCCATTCCACATCACAGGGTTTAATTGTAACGCGGAATATGCACCGCTCTCCACACAAGTCTAATCAAAGTGGATCCACTTGTATTATTAATATCAAAAAATCAGTCCACTTGCTATTTTTATAAATAAAAGAGTACGGATACATAAATCAGCTGTCATTTATGAGCGTGTTACTGGCATGTCTGCCAGACGCACAATCAGACCTCAAGATTATTTTCATGGAGATTAAAAGCCCTCTACATTAAATATACATACTAATTCCACCACGAAAGTAATCAGATTACTAAGCAGGTGACATCGCGCACTGAAATTCAAATGATTGGCAATAATGAGCCGGGGACGACAAGCAGACGTGGGCAAGCAGAGAGAAAGGAGGAGAGAGAGAGGGAACAGGGGAAGAAAAAGTAAAGAATTGGAGGATTAAGGCTTTTTATATTAAAGAGAAAATAACCGGGACCCGTGAATGGGAAACTGGCTGTGACCGGGGTGAAGATGGTGCTCTCACGTTCTGCTGATCAGCTGTAAATATGTTCATATCTCACAGCCCGAAAGCCTCATTCTTTAATCCAGTGAGATACTGTACAGTCGCCTACGTGTTGGGTCGCTAGCGTATTTCTGGAATAATAACTGTAGGACTCTTACAATAAATATTTAGAGATTAAATTAGACGTTTTTTGAGAAACGAAGACTACCAGGAATTGATGTCTGGTATAATGTTTCACATATGTGTTTTTTTAAGAGTTACAAAAATTATTTTAGATTTTCATCCATACAGTGCACATGAACACTTATGTTCTTGTGAACTGAATTTTAGTATATTTTCAAAAAACATATATAATTTGATACAACTGTAAAAACAAAGGTCAAATCAAAATACAGGTTTTTTTCATGTACAAAATCACCTGCAATTAAATTTAAATGAAGAAAAATTGACAAATCTCTCCAGCTGTTGTAGATGATGATGCCCCGGTTCTGGTATTGTGTAATGATATGAAAGTGGGTTTGTGATTGTGTGGATGTTTGGCTCGATGAGCAGCAGTTTCTCACACAAAGAGCCGGGCGGGGGCTGGCACACTGTGGCAGCTCCTGTAGAGAGACCCCAGGGGTTTGTTAAACAGTGTGTGGGGGGGGCTGAATTTGTGCCAGTCAAATCCTTGAAAAGAAGGGGATAGTAGCCTGAGCCATTTTTTTTTTTTTCTTAAAAATAAATAAAAAAGTTTCTGATTTACACCCTTTTTACAATTACACCCTCTATTTATTTAGATTTACCCTCCCCACACGAGTCCACCGCTTGTCTCTACGAGGCAAGCTAATTCTCTGAGGGCAGCGAACTCTGCTTCCTTTGAGACAGAATTCACCCACCCACGTTCTGGAGACTCCCTTACGTGCTTCATGGTGGACCCGAGCTGGCTTCCCCTCACCCCTCCCCCTGGGGTGGACAGCCAAATGCCACCCCTGATTAGGTCTGACGATCAGGGCCGGTCTGGTAGAGACGGGTGTCAAACCACGTTCCCGACAGGCACTGCACCCTGTATCGGACCAGCCAAGATACAGGTGTGTTAGACCGCTACGCTATCCGCTGCCTTCGACTCTTTCTTTTAAAGAAGAATGGGCAATAGAGGACATAATACAAAGACACATGACTTTTTTGATACTTCCTGAAAAATGTCACTTTGCCTGCTGAAATTTGAAGGCATTACTTAGGTAGACGGGAGATTATAATATATGCCATTTTAATATATTAGATTAGATATTAACCAATCTTTAAGCAGGCAAGTTAATTGAGAACAAATTCTCATTTACAACAACGGCCTGGCCAAGAGGCCAAACACAGCAAAACATCATAAAATTAGATAGATTATATATACAGTAAGAACAGACCATATTTTTTCCAGAGTGCATGGATGCTGCTATAGGATAACCCACAAAATCTTGCAAAATTCCACATATCAGTGTAAAAATGTGAGGAAAAAGATAAAATAATTGGAAGTGCTAGTTTTAGGTGCTGAGTATAAGTTTCAGTAATGAGTTATTTTGCTGCACAAAAAATGAAATGCCCCTCTCTCAATTTCAAAAAAATCTAAAACTGAATGTGTAAAGGTCGTCATCTGCACACAGAAAAACATATTCCATAGTGGAATATGTTAATGCGAATAATTATGTGCTAATGTGAATACTAATGTGAATAATCGAATGATCCCTGATTCATGTATTGATTCTATTGTGTTCCAGTCTCTCGCATTGAGTATCTAGCTTTGCATTAAGTGTAGATTTGTCTGTGAGTTATTGCCCATTGCCTGCCATATGATATAATAAATTAATGTGCTGTCATTATCCTAAAATAGCCCAAGTTAAAAATAGTTGGGAAGGAAGGGGGGATGTTTTAAACTCCATGATGCCTGCACTGTGTGTATAGAGGCGTTAGGGGTCTGCCGTGATGGAAGCCTTAGCTGAGTGAGTGTGTGTGTGAGGACAGGTGACACAGTGGGTGTGTGTGTGTGTGTGTGTGTGTGTGTGTGTGTGTGTGTGTCTCAGAGCTGCAGGTTAATGAAGTGCAGAGAGCAGGCTGGGAGGCTGATCAGATTCCAGCCCATGTTTCTCTATCTCCCTCTCTCTCCCTCTCCCTCTCCCTCTCTCCCTCCCTCTCCCTCTCTCCCTCTCTCCCGGTCAGAATACCTTTGATCCGTTATTTGCATTTTTACTGCCCAGAGGGACACCGTCCTCCCTGGAAATAATTTGGCTGATGGTTTTTTTCCCTCCTGCCTGTTTATTGCACTCCCTACCTGCATCCCCCTGCCCCCTGCCCACCCCACCCCCCTAACTCCACCATGACATAGCAAACAAGCTTAGACTTGAATCTACCTTAGCTGTCCTCTTCCTGGGGCGTAGGGGTGCAGCAGGCCGGGGCGGAGAATAAGGTCGCCGTGGAGACAGTATACATGGCCCCCATTGGCTGGGCGAGATAATGGTGCTGCCATCTTACTGGGTCAAACCAGACCAGCGATCGATCCCGCCCCACGCTAATCAATCCCACCCAGCCCAGATGTTCAGCTGCTGCTGGACTGTGGGCGATTGTGTCACTCCTGAATAGATTAGCTCTGTGACAGTCTGCTTTTACTTTTCCTCACATTTGATGTTTTTAAAACAATTTATATTTGTTATCATATCAAAGGGAAACCATGCGGTTTTCGGAAAAGAGAGGAGAGTGCCGAGCTGTAGGCTGCTCCGCGATTTCTTATTCCACTTTATCTCTCTCAGCTTTGGCTAATGTCAGTAACGGCTACCGGTGATAAACGTCTTGTTAAGAGTTTGCTGTTTCCTTGAAGCCGTGGCTTTGATACATTGTCAGCCGACCGGAGGCATTTCCTGATTACCTTACCAAACGGCGTGTTTATCGATTGAAAGTTAATAAAGCGCCAACAACTTTACAGCTTAATTTAAATGGAGCCTTTGCTTTGATCCCGAGCAGATGCACCTGGAGGCTGACAAAACATGTTTACTGTGGCTGCAGTGCGTAAATGCGATGTCCACCGCTGGTGAGATAGAGATTAAACTGAGTAGGCATTCAAAAACATGCTCATTTAAAAGCCTGCAAGGCAGCAATCTTGCTTAATCTTCTACTTTTCCAGATCTATTCAGGTGTGTAATTGTGTTTTGTGTTTACCGAATTTGCCTCCTCCGATTCCTGGCTGTTTCCATTCGCTCCACGCTCTCCTCCTCTTTGAGGAATCTGAACTGGCCCTATAAAAATAACATCTCTAATCCTCTACTCACACTGTTGCCACTTGAAACAGATTACAACTGACTTCACTGGGAACAAAAAAAACTTGTTCTGTAAGCATAATTCTACAGCCCAAGGAGAGTCGTGTCCCAAACTCCACACCATCGTTCCACGTGCTTGGGCCCCATTGAGGATCATCTTTGAGCCACAGAATGGAACGCGTGTGGGGAAAAATAAAATTGATCAAATTCAAATGTGAAGGGTGAGAGTCCCCGTCCAATAACAGTCACAGTTTTGATAAATTGCAAAAAATAAAAGTACTTGAGACTTGACTTTGACTTGCGACTAGACTTGGATGGCTGGATGACTCGAGAGACTTGTTTTGAATGTGGCTTGAGGAATTGACACCTGAAATTTGGGACTTGTGACTTGACCTGGCCTGAACACGGTGACTTGGGACTTTACTTGAGACTTAACCCTTCATGACTTGGAACTTACTTGAAACTTGAAGGTTAAGACTTGAGACTTACTTATGACTTTCATAACAGTGACTTGGTCACAACTCTGCCTTTTTGGTATCGTATACAGTATGACCAATATCTACAGTGGGGAGAACAAGTATTTGATACACTGCCGATTTTGCAGGTTTTCCCACTTACAAAGAATGTAGAGGTCTGTAATTTTTATCATAGGTACACTTCAACTGTGAGAGACAGAATCTAAAACAAAAATCCAGAAAATCACATTGTATGATTTTTAAGTAATTAATTTGCATTTTATTGCATGAAATAAGTATTTGATACATCAGAAAAACAGAACTTAATATTTGGTACAGAAACCTTTGTTTGCAATTACAGAGATCAGACGTTTCCTGTAGTTCTTGACCAGGTTTGCACACACTGCAGCAGGGATTTTGGCCCACTCCTCCATACAGATCTTCTCCAGATCCTTCTGGTTTCGGGGCTGTCGCTGGGCAACACGGACTTTCAGCTCCCTCCAAAGATTTTCTATTGGGTTCAGGTCTGGAGACTGGCTAGGCCACTCCAGGACCTTGAGATGCTTCTTACGGAGCCACTCCTTAGTTGCCCTGGCTGTGTGTTTCGGGTCGTTGTCATGCTGGAAGACCCAGCCACAACCCATCTTCAATGCTCTTATTGAGGGAAGGAGGTTGTTGGCCAAGATCTCGCGATACATGGCCCCATCCATCCTCCCTCAATACAGTGCATTCGTCCTGTCCCCTTTGCAGAAAAGCATCCCCAAAGAATGATGTTTCCACCTCCATGCTTCACGGTTGGGATGGTGTTCTTGGGGTTGTACTCATCCTTCTTCTTCCTCCAAACACGGCGAGTGGAGTTTATACCAAAAAAGCTCTATTTTGGTCTCATCAGACCACATGACCTTCTCCCATTCCTCCTCTGGATCATCCAGATGGTCATTGGCAAACCTCAGACGGGCCTGGACATGCGCTGGCTTGAGCAGGGGACCTTGCGTGCGCTGCAGGATTTTAATCCATGACGGCGTAGTGTGTTACGAATGGTTTTCTTTGAGACTGTGGTCCCAGCTCTCTTCAGGTCATTGACCAGGTCCTGCCGTGTAGTTCTGGGCTGATCCCTCACCTTTCTCATGATCATTGATGCCCCACGAGGTGAGATCTTGCATGGAGCCCAGACCGAGGAGATTGACCGTCATCTTAAACTTCTTCCATTTTCTAATAATTGCGCCAACAGTTGTTGCCTTCTCACCAAGCTGCTTGCCTATTGTCCTGTAGCCCATCCCAGCCTTGTGCAGGTCTACAATTTTGTCCCTGATGTCCTTAGACAGCTCTTTGGTCTTGCCCATTGTGGAGAGGTTGGAGTCTGATTGATTGAGTGTGTGGAGAGGTGTCTTTTATACAGGTAACGAGTTCAAACAGGTGCAGTTAATACAGGTAATGAGTGGAGAATAGGAGGGCTTCTTAAAGAAAAACTAACAGGTCTGTGAGAGCCGGAATTCTTACTGGTTGGTAGGTGATCAAATACTTATTTCATGCAATAAAATGCAAATTAATTATTTAAAAATCATACAATGTGATTTTCTGGATTTTTGTTTTAGATTCCGTCTCTCACAGTTGAAGTGTACCTATGATAAAAATTACAGACCTCTACATGCTTTGTAAGTGGGAAAACCTGCAAAATCGGCAGTGTATCAAATACTTGTTCTCCCCACTGTATGTAGCTATCGATACAGAAGGGTACAATGCAATTTAGTTTGAGATTTCCCTTTCCCTGAAGTTTGGATTTTCCAGTTTGAACTAGTTCTGGGCCCGTATGTACACAGATTCTAAGAGTAGGAGTGCTGATCTAGGATCAGTTTAGCCTTTCAGCTCATAATGGATATGGTTAGGATATGGACAGGGGAAACCTGATCCTAGATCAGCACTCCTACTCTTAGAATCTTTGTACATACGGGCCCTGATCCTTAAAATCCCCTGTAGTGTGTATAGGGTATTAAGTTATTTGGAAATGTTCCTACCAAAGATCCCAAATTTCCCCAGACCTGCTCTGTATGTAGTTATGCGTGTGCGACAGACAGTGCTGTAAAGGGTTTCATTTTGAAAAAACACTCGAGAGGAGCTGATATGAATGAGTCTGTACTGCTCAGATCAGCGTATCTGTCACACCAACGTCTCCAATGAGCCATTATTATTATGTATCTACTTGGCAGGATCTTATCCAGAGAGATTTATCATCTAATCTGGCGTGATTCATTAAACACAAACAGAACGACAGTAACAGAAGACAGTGCTGCCAGAATGACGGCACGTCGAGCAGAAAATAGGTTGTTAAAATCAGCGTCAAACCATCATTCTGAACGATGACTTATGAAAGCAATATCACCTTAAATTACCGTGTCTGCGTGGTGGCAAACAGAAAGCAATGTCACGTTAAAATGACAGTGTTTATACGACGCCAGACAATGATCCACAAAGGCTGCGCTGACTCGGCCTAGCTGCGCTTTGGAATCATTTTCCAAATGTTGGTGTGTAGAGCGGTGATGCACATTCCTATTCCTCTCCTGCACCACCTAATCTTCCGTTATCACCGGTCACACCTGGAGGAGGGGTGTGATGGTCTCTGAGTGCGGGAGGGTCGGAGGTCGGAAGCTTTTACAGCCTCCACTTAGCGGCGTGACAAACCGCCGTCCGCGTGTGGCGGGGATGAGGGGATTGTCCCTCCCGGGGTGTTTACAGCCGTGTTTGCGATAGGAGGGTCAGAATAAAGCGTCTGGCCCTGGGCGCGCTCTCGGCGCGGCGAGTCTGTTTTGCTGAGCGTTTTTTTCACGGGCCATCACACCAGGCCTCTGTCTCCGTCTCCAGATCGGTTATTATGAGATACCCAGTGGCGCTCCCACGGCCTGCGCCGATCTGAATGATATGTAAATATCGGCACGCTGAAAGTTCACTCGGAGAGCACTTCGCCCCGCCCCGCCCTCTCTCCCTTGCTTTCAAAATCAGTTTTTTGAGTTGTCGTTCTTGGAACTTGCCCAAAAAATAGCGATGTGAAAATGCAACAGTGAACATCAAACATCCAAAAACATTTCTGTTTACAACGCCGCCACGCACGTCGATTAAATCTGATAAATAATTCAAACATTTATCTTCCTAGCCAGGGGAATTTTTAATCAAGCTCTTGTGTTTGCTTTAAATTAGCACTATCAACTGCACATTAGTACAAAATCCCTCATATCATTAAAGATTTATCAATTGAAATCTGTTTAGATTATTCTCTTGTTAATTGGCTAGATGGAATCTAACCACACAGTGTAGCTAGTGAGCTGAAAGAGTTAGAGCAAGAGGAGGCGTGTGTGAGGGACATACGTAGAGCTCAGGTCTAATTGCCATGCTCCTGTTCACCTGTACAAAGGTATAATCCACACAATCCTGTACACCTGTACACAGGTAGAATCCATACAAAGTCTCTGGTTAACGTTAGTGTTTTGCCTAAGATTTTTTCCCATTTCCTCCCTATTTAGTAACCAATTACACCCTCTCTTTTCATGTCAATCCCCCCCTCGTATTGTGAGTTCACTGCCGTAGCCCTGAGACCGCCAGTGACAAAGGCGATGTACCACCTCCTCCGAGCTGGCACTCGCCAAGCCGTTGACCGTAACTCCGGTACACACAGAGCCACTCCTATATGCAGCGAGCTCATATCAGCTTCCCTCCCCCCTCCCTGGGGCAATTGCCACCCCAATTGCCACCCCCTAGTGGCACTCCTGGCCAGATCCGATACTGGCGCGGCCAGTGGAATCAAACCCCGGTTGCAGTGGCCAGGGTCGAACGTTGTAACCACCAGATCACCCGGGAGCCTGGAGCCTTATCTCTTAAATTTATATTCCATCGTCACTACGAAGTGATAAATGGCTAAATGTATTGGCTGTGATAGAGCTCGTTGTTTTTGATTCTTCAAATTGATTTGGTCGTTGAGGATATTTCCAAATAGCCTTCTTTGCTTCCAAATGAATTTCCTTCCCATTTATATGTTGGTTGATTCATCAGCACTGTGTACACCATACTAGTCGAAGTACTAATTTATTTACTTTCTGGTATTATTTCACAATGTGAGACATTTTTTGTATTTGTTTGGGTTGTCATTGGTGATTTATTATTTACATGTATCAATAGTAATGATAATACTGACATTGGAACATTTGTGATTCACATGATTAGATAACTTCATGGGAGTTCTGCAAATCCAGTCTTTTAATCATTACTTGTTCCTGTACACATCTCATAGCACCCATGCTAATCCCTAATGCGCTTGGCTTATATTTGACATTTAAAAGAACATGTTGCAATGTCGAATAGCTGGTCGGGTTCACCCTCAACCTTATTCACCCACACTTTTTTTCCCTTTAATAACATCTGTGTTATTTCTCAAAAAAAGCTAATTAATAATCAGGCACCAGCAGTCTGGCTGCGCCAGCTGCACATGAAGAGCACTCCTCCAGTGAAATCACTGTGCAGCTTGGCAGGTCCAGGGTGAAATGTGCTTGTGCTTGTCAGGGATGCGGTTCAAAACCCGTCTCTACCAGACCGGCCCTGGTCGTCAGCTGATGTGAGCCGGCTCGGGTCTGCCATGAAGCACGTAAGAACGTGGGTGGGTGAATTCCGTCTCAAAGGAAGCAGAGTTCACTGCCCTCTGAGAATGAACTTGCCTCGTAGAGAAGAGCGGCGGACTCGTGTGGGGAGGGTACATCAAAATAAATAGAGGGTGTAATTGGCTACCAAATTGGGAGAAAAACGGGAAAAAATTGGAAACAAATTTAAAAATAAAAAAAAAGGTTGTGTTTGTCTGCACTCTCCCAAATTCAATGAGGACATTGTAGCTGTGAAATGGGCCTACAAGTACAATAAATAATAATTGTTTGTTTAACTCGTTTTACAAACATATTAACTACAAAATTATGCTTTTGGATGCATTCTAACTTTTTTCATCACAAATCCATGACAGGCTAAATTTTGACCGGAATTGAAGAAATAGCAGAGAGAGAGGCAGAATTTGCACATTAAGTTTGATAAGGTTTGGATTGAAGCTGATTCAGGAGTGAGTGAGTGAGTGAGTGCAGCCTGCATTGAATCTAGCCTTTCATAAACGAAGTTCTAACCCACTTTCAGCCTCACGTTTGTCTTTAATTATTGTCAGAGCTGCATATGAAGGCTGCTTCATCAACTGGATAAATATTTGAGCACTACTGAATAAATAGCTTTCGTGTATTTTGGCCGTGCGCTCGGTCGCGAGGCGAGTGTCACGCGTTAGGTCACCACAGGCGTCCAGCGTGCCCGGGCGCCATATGAGGTAAATTAAAACTCATATTTTAAAAATTCAACATTCTTGCACTTCATGATTTCAATATTTAATTATAACCCATGTCAAAGCCTAATCTCTGGCTTAGCGAGGCATTAAATTAATGAAAATAGGCAAAAAATGTTTAGTATTCCTCAGCAACATTTCAATAATGCATGGCTGCCTCCTCCCTCTGCGTGTGATGGGCCTCTTTTCATCCGGCTCAGCCAGCGCTTGAGGCTCCTGGGGGCTGCTCTAATAGAGCTCGGGGGTGTATTGTGTGAGAGCTGAAGGCAGGAGACCAGTGGCGATTTTAGACCTTATTTAGGGGGGCTTCGCCCAGGCCCTGTTTAACCAAACCAAAATAATTATGCACAAAAACTGAAAGAACTTGTGGTTTGGGAGCCGTGGAACATAGCAGTAGCACCCATAGTCACCCATAGAGGCAGAGAGCTGTCCGTGTGTAAGAAGAGTGAAAGTAAGTCATGCAGGCTGGCCAAGAGTTGGTTTGGGGCCCAGATGGAAATGGGTGGTGTTTTGAGACAGTCCCCAGGGGCAGTGGCAGGTGAGGCTTCAGGCTTCTTGTGTGCAGGTAAGTTGGGGTAATGTTAATCAAGCCCGTGGTGCATATTACTTGTGTGGGTTTCAGTTTCACACTCAAACATCAAGCCTTGGGGTGGCGGATAGCGTAGCGGTCTAATGCACCGTATTTTGGCTGGTCCGATACGGTGTGCACTGCCTATCAGGAACGCGGTTTGAAACGTGTCTCTACCAGACCGGCCCCGGTCGTTAGCCCCGATCGGGGGCGGCATTTGGCTGGGGACGGTGAGCCGGCTCGGGTCCGCCATGAAGCACATAAGGGTGTCTCCAGAACGTGGGTGGGCGAATTCCATCTTGAGGGAAGCAGAGTTCGCTGCCCTCAGAGAATTAGCTTGCCTCGTAGAGATGAGCAATGCAGTCATGTGGGGAGGTTAAATGTAAATAAAATAGAGGGTGTAATTGGATACCAAATTGGGAGGAAAAAAGGTATTGAAAAAACCCCCATTATATATACTATACTGTATGATTATATATATATATAACATTATATATAACATTATATACTCTTTATTAATACCCTTCAGCAGGAGCGAGACAGACACTGACAATGGCAGCTTGAACGCTGAAACGCCCGCCTCTCCTTCTGAAGTGCGTTATTGATGAGTACATGCGTGTAATGATGAAACAGCTCGTCTTTTGAGTACGAAACTTCAACTCAGACTCAGTTCCACCGGGTCGCGCCAGTTTCGGCTCTGGCCAGGAGTGCCACTAGGGGGCGGCAATTGGCTGTCCCCCCAGGGAGGGGGGAGGGAAGCCGATATGAGATCGCTGCGTGTAGGAGTGGTCCTGTGTGTTACGGTGGCCATGGTGGGTGCTGGCTTGAGGAGGCGGTGCATAGCTCACTACCGGTTGGTCTCAGGGCTACGGCAAACTCTCATACGAGGGAGGGGATAATTGGCATGAAAAAGAGAGGGTATAATTGGCAACTAAATTGGGAGGAAAAAATGGGAATAAATAGCAAAAATAGAAAGTCATATATCAATGGAAACAGATTGGGGCTGGGTGTTTAAAACTCCACAAAAATTGCCTGTATTAAATGTTTCTCAGTTGTTTTTTGCTTTTTTTAACTGTTCTCTGCAATTGTTGTTTTGGGGAAATTAATTTCTACTGACAGTTACTGGCTGTGATTTATTTTGTCAGTGTTTGAGCTTGGCGCGTAAACTTAAGTTAATAAATTCATGACCAACTCGTGAAACATTTGTTCTTCATTATGTGCATTCTTTAGTCATGCCAAACGCAGATGTCCAGATGTGCAAAGATACTTATGAAGTCAATTATTCACACTCACTTTTCACATTAACTTTTTTTCTGCTCAAGGGAAAGTTTTGTTTTTCTTTTAATCACGTATATTTCCTGCAATAGTAATCATGTTGTTGTTTCAATTAATTTTTTCTGACACATTCTTTTTATTATGTTATATTGTACGGTAGGGTGACACTAAAAATGACATATTCACAATGCTGCAATTATATATGTATCATACATGCGTGAATGGAAATCATATAAAAATAACCTTGTGTGGACAGGGTTGTACAGATAACAGCGATGCCAATCATAGTCTAGCACCCCAGAGTTTGGCCAGAATCACAGCCAGTTTTAGAGCTGGAGGTTTCTGTAGTTACAAAGCTGGATCCATCTTCTCTGTGTAGGTTTGTGTGTGTATTCTGGACAGATCTGAAGGGTTAGGGATGTGTGTGTATTTTTTAAGATAAGTGGAGTCAGCAGAACCACAGGTGGCAAGGCCACAGGTGGAAATTAGTTAAAGGCAAATTCCGCATGGATATTAGGAAGTTTTTCTTTACACAGAGAATTGTCAATGCCTGGAACAGCTTGCCAGGTTGGGTAGTAGAGGCAGAAACACTTGGGCTATTCAAGTCCAGACTAGATGCAGTATTAGATACTCTTTAGATTAGGACATGATGAGCCTAAACAAAATCTCAATCAAATCTCCCCTATGTCTTGGTTTGCTAGGCTTAAATAGATTGGGTGTGTCTTTGAAACATTGAAACATGTCTGTTTTGGAAGTGTTGGAAATATCAATCTTTACATCAAAGTTATCTTCAGTAGCTGGATGATACCTTTTACAAGGTGTTGGAGGCTATCGCTGTCCGGGTAATTATTAGCTGAGGGTACTAGGGTCCAGTCTGATCTCAGATAAGATCAGTAATAGGATCACCGCTTCTCCACTGTGAGATGGATTGTGTTGGGTTTGTGAGTTCAACATTGACGTAGATTCATTGTATCGCTGTAATCATTACGCCAGTCTGCTTGCTTGTGCTTTCTACATTAAAGGATAAAAATAGAGTTCACCCAATCAATGAGTAAAGTGCATCTCGTATGATATGATGCTCGTGTTGCTTTTATTAGCTATGCTATAAAAATAACACAAAAAAAGTTATTAAAGTTTGGGAAAACATTAGACATCAGTAATATAGTCTACATATTTGAGCATGCTGCATACACACAAAGTTGCACGGATTAATATAGAATTTTCTGAACGTAATTTTAACTAGGCCTATTCTTTTTTATTATGATTGTATATCATTTTGTTATTGCAAACAATAAAACATTACGCACTGTGTGTGTGCATCTGTACAGTAGGCTCCGTTTTTATTCATTCTCTTGATAAAGATTAACAAAAGAGATCGTATAAAATAAACTATATAAGTAATGAGGTATATTGTATGCTCAAAATATTCCAGAAAATTACATTCGTGTGAACGCCACTAGGCTACTATGCGTTAGCAGCTAATGTTTACCCCATGCATTACACAAAATGAAAAAAGTTAATAATTATTCTTTGTTTAAAAAAAAAACTAGTCTTGCTTGTAATAACTTGCATTGCAATTTTGTGCGATAAAATATGTTTAAATGAACATACGTCTGTGTAACAGAGGCCAATATTAGTTTACTTTCCTTTCGGTTATCGTACTCCCTGTACTCAACGGATTTAGAGACACACCTGAATCTTGTTTGAGAATCAGCTGTATTGTGGCACCTGAGGTTTTTAAAATGTTTGTTTCCTAACCACGTTACTGGTAATGTTGGCTGTTTTGTTTTTTATTGACATTATGTAGTTGTTTTTGTTTTTAAGCGAATTATTTAAAATATGCAATAATATATACTACTAATATTGCTGAGGAGACACGAGACTGAGATAATTGTGCACCCGCCGGTTGAGCAGATAGCCGCCTGCTGGTATTTTATAAATCCGGATATAATTCAGTGTTTCTGAGAGAAAGTTTGATGGTGAACACGTGAATTTTGGAATGGAGACAAGGGAAGGACATTAAAACCAATACGGCAATGATAGACTGTAAATACATTCTCAGGAGGAACGTAAATCCATAATCTAAACTGACTACGACGTTGACGGAATTTCCAGCGACGAGAATGGAGGTTAAAAGTCAAATTTGAAAAGAGTTTGAAAGGTACTGTACTTCTCAATGTTTTCCAAACAGATAATGTATGTTTTTAAAGTAATGTTTTTAAGAACGTTTAAATGTAAGAACTATTAGACGACCATTGTAATGAATTTATTAGTAGCCTGTGTCATACTCTGCGGGAAAAGATAAAAAGAATTCCCACAAATGTCTTACGTCCTAGTGCAATTTGACGTCCCGTTCTTCCCGAAATATCTTGGTTTCATGCTTTGGAAACAGTGTTAGGTTCCTTGTAACCATGTTACGTTGTAATTTGGCACAGGGCTGGAGAGTGTTTTTTTGGGCCAGGAGCGCATCCTGCTTCCACACCCACACGGTAAGACACCACCTCACAACTATGCCCACCAAGCGCTCATCTTCTACATCACAGTGTACTACAATCATTTAATACCACATAGCTTATATATTATTATTGTTCTCCCCGTGTCCGTGTGGGTTTCCTCCGGGTACTCTGGTTTCCTCCCACAGTCCAAAGACATGAACGTTTGGCTAATTGCAGAGTCTAAATTGCCTGTAGGTATGAGTGTGTGAGTGAATGGTGTGTGTGCCCTGCAATGGATTGGCGACCTGTCCAGAGTGTATTCCCGCCTCTCGCCCAATGCATGCTGGGCTAGGCTCCCCCCCTCCGCGACCCTGACCAGGAATAAGGGGGTTAGATAATGAATGAATATATTGTAGCGATCCAGGGGGGTCGCTCATCTAAAATGTGTGCGCGGGGCATTATGAGGGCAACGCGGTTGTCTGTTTGTGTGTCTCCCCCTGTGTAAACTGTAATGTTAGCCCTTTACGTATGTGTTCTGTAACCGTGTGATTGTGTTAGCTAGCTGGTCGCGGTGAGTTAGTTGTTGGAACCGACCAGTGTGCCCAGATTGTTTAGTGTAGTCCCTCCAGTTCCAGGGCAAAAGTGTTCTTCGACCAAGTGTGACGTTGACTGTTACTTCCTGATTGCTGTGACGACTGAGGAAGGGTTAATGGTCTGGGGTGTCCTTCTAAGGACGCACTTGTACCAACAAGGGTTTTTGGGCATCATCCCTAGTAGTGGTGTATGGAATACAGATGATTACTACCGATATTATCCGTAGCTGTGCGGTGTATGGAGCACGGATAATTATCGCTTCTTTTAATACAGTGGCTACTCGCGTGGTCATTTTTGCATTACCACTGGACTCTGTGTTTTTCTTGATACATCACCTCGTGCACACTCGCTACAATATTTATTATTTATACAGAGAATGAGGTTTTGAGGAGAACCTCAGTTTCTGAGACGCAGCTGTATTTTCTTGTGTTCTGTGGATGTGCACATTCTGATTGGATACTCTTGACAATCATATTTAATCTTCTGGCAGTTTGTTGCAGTAACATTTCCCAATAAATGTGATTTGTCACAATATTATTTTACTCAGCAATGCGATGGAGTATTTCAGTCAAGTTTGTTGAAAATGCTTTTAACAGGCTTACTGAATGGATGTTTAATGTAACCAAGCATTTCTGAGAGTAGAATAAAACATTTCCTGACAGCCTTGTGCCTGCAAATGCCTGTCATTGTAAATGCCCATGTGACTAATCTTAAATCCCATGCGAGGAATCCCATGAAATAGTGTTCTGTAAAATGAAAATAGTATTTTACTGTTGTCTTTAGTACCTACATTCATTTAGTATTTATCTATATCAATCAGTCTTGTGTTTCACAATTAAAGAGTTAAAATGTGCATTTTTGGCCACATTTTCTGTTCATTTAGCAGGACGAAATCTTTCATTGTTTCCCCTATTGAAGTCTCAATTTTATTCATGAGGTTTTACTAGTCATCAGTACCCATAAGCCAAAATTATTAGCAGAAACCACAGCAAATTACAGTTTTTAATTAAGTTGCCGGTTGCCTTTAAAATTATCGCGTGTAAAATAATCTCGTCCCCGTTTTTAATCAGGCGCTGAAGAGTGGACCATCCTATTTATACTGAGCATCATTAGCACCGTGTCACAAGTGCTAAAGTAGGACAGAGGAGGCGCTCACAAGGGCTGCCGATGAGCAGACCCTTCCTGGAGTCTCCGTGGCTCACGGTTCAGTGCGGCCTCTCTTCTGACAAGACTGTAAATGTTTTGAGATTGGGCCAATTTACTTTCGACAGTAATCACTAAATACTGTGATGCATCGCACTGCTGTAGGAGTTTAAATGTGTATCGATTTTTTGCAGTCACCCTGTGAATACTGTGGATAACGCACCAGAAACGGACGATACACGGTGAAACCGTTTCAATCTGCCCTCGTATCTAAAGGTTATCTGATCTGTCTTTCTCCGTGATGCCTTTGTTGCTTACAGTAACGGAGAGAAGATCGCATTGATGCAACAAATGCTGTGGCCATGCTGCAGAAAGATGTTTATTATGAAATATGGAGTAAATGTTCTTTCTGTATTTGAGAAACTCCTACTATGGGGGCAGGGGCTTAGTGTGTTTTAAACCCATGAACAGAAGATTATCACCAGTCATAGAGTACATATTATATAAACTGAAAGCCACAGTATGCTGCCTTGGGACTTAATATTTGGGTAATATTTTCCTAATTGGAAATGTATTTTAGACAAAGACTTGCACAGGGACAGAAACTCACCATCTTCCAACAAGGACTCAAACGCACCTGTTCATGCTCGATCTCTAGAACTTGGACTTTCTTTCTTTAAAAAAAATGTATTAATTAATTTATGTTTTTGTTTCAGATATTTTTGCCATTTTTTCTCCCAATTTGGTAGTCAGTTATGCCCTCTATTTTCTTTTCAATTGACCCTCCCCGACGAACTCGCTGCCATGGATCCATAACGGTGCTCTTGTTGTTTTTCTTCAGAAGCTCGTCACCTTGCGGGAGCCCAGAAGAGATACCTTCAGGTGGATGTGGTGGAGTTTCACCTGCAGTGACCTCATCGCAGGTACGTTCTGTGGGACGGGTCACAAGAACCCCTAAAATGAGCACACTCTGGCTGAGACCCCCCCTCAATAACATGTTTAAAGTTTGACACCTTTAACCGACTCCCTCTACAGGCTGCGATGCAGTGGCTATTTAACACACGGGCACGTGTAAGCGTGTCTAAAATGCGGTCATATGTCATATGACAGTGTCATGTACTATCTATCGATAATGATAATGATCATTTATTGGGCAGCAGTGTAGTGTAATGGTTAGGGAACTGGACTTGTAACTCAGAGGTTGCTGGTTCAATTCCCAGGTGGGGCACTGCCGTTGTACCCTTGAGCTAAAGGTACTTAACCTGAATTGCCTCAGTAAAATATCCAGTTGTATAAATGGATTGTATGTAAAGAAATGTAAACTGTGTAAGTCGCTCTGGATAAGAGCGTCTGCTAAATGCAGAAAATGTCAAATGTAAATGTAATCATAATACACTGCCTGGCCCAAAAAAAAGTCACCACCTGGATTTAACTAAGCAAATAGGTAAGAGCCTTCCATTGGATAATTACTGCAGTGATTAATATGTTTTAGCTGGCAACAAGTTATTTAACCCTAACTGATGCAGTGAGTAGCTTCTCATTTCTTAAACAACCATGTCGGAAGACATATCCTGTGGTCGTGGAAAAGATGTTAATCTGTTTCAGAAGGGTCAAATTATTGGCCTTCATCAAGCAAAGAAAACAACTAAGGAGATTGCTGAAACTACTAAAATTGGGTTAAGAACTGTCCAACGCATTATTAAAACCTGGAAGGATAGTGGTGAACCATCATCTTCGAGGAAGAATTGTGGTCGGAAAAAAATCTTGAATGATCGTGATCGGCAATCACTTAAACGTTTGGTGAAATCATATCATAAAAAATCAACAGTAGAACTCATGGCTATGTTTAATAGTGAAAGTAAGAGCATTTCCACATGCACAATGTGAAGGGAACTCAAGGGATTGGGACTAAACAGCTGTGTAGCCTTAAGAAAACCACTTGTCAGTGAGGCTAATTGGAAAAAAGGCTTCAATTTGCTAGGGAGCATAAAGATTGGACTCTGGAGCAATGGAAGAAGGTCATGTGGTCTGATGAGTCCAGATTTACCCTGTTCCAGAGCGATGGGCGCATCAGGGTAAGAAGAGAGGCGGATGAAATGATGCACCCATCATGCCTAGTGCCTACCGTACAAGCCTGTGGGGGCAGTGTTATGATCTGGGGTTGCTGCAGTTGGTCAGGTCTAGGTTCAGCAACGTTATGTGCCCAAAGAATGAGGTCAGCTGACTACCTGAATATACTGAATGACCAGGTTTTTCCATCAATGGATTTTTCTTCCTTGATGGCACGGGCATATTCCAAGATGACAATGCCACGATTCATCGGGCTAAAATTGTGAAAGAGTGGTTCAGGGAGCATGAGACATCATTTTCACACATGAATTGGCCACCACAGAGTCCAGACCTTAACCGAATTGAGAATCTTTGGGATGTGCTGGAGAAGACTTTGCGCAGCGGTCCGACTCTCCCATCATCAATACAAGATCTTGGGGAAAAATGTAATGGAACTCTGGACAGAAATAAATGTTGTGACATTGCAGAAGCTTATCGAAACAATGCCACGGCGAATGCATGCCATAATCAAAGCTAAAGTGGTTCTGTGTGGCCAACGAAATCAATTGGGACCACATATACTGAAAAATGTGACTGTTTTTTTAAAAGGGCTAAATGGCATATATTATTATTATATTATTAAAGGCGGTCCAATGAAATATTGGAGTGTGTGACTTTTTTTTTGGAAGGGCAGTGTATGTTCCATGGTGTGTAGACTTTATTTACAAATCAGGTTCATCTCATCAAAAAGTATAAAGGGTATCATTCTCGAAACAGGGAAATTATAAATAAAATATCCCATTTTGCTGAGACCCCCCTGGGACTGGGATTGGGAATCGGCGGTGTAGGAAGAGTTTGAGAGTTTCTGCACAAAGATGGATGTAGAAATGTGGGCTGGACGCTGCCCAGACCCCGAGGAGGAGTTTCACTGTGTGGGTTTAATCTCGGGCAGCGGCGCTCCCGCAGAAATGAGCCGGATGTTCGCGCATAACTAAAGCGCGTAAAACGTAATGAGACTTGTGTCTTTGTCTGAAAACAAGCGCTATTGAAATTCATGCCATACCAGTGAATGTGTGCACGCATTAATTAATTTGGCTTTGTTTGAGGAGAGCATTTCTTCTTGAATAGATATATATATATACAGATTGAGTAGAAGTAGGACATCCATGTCTGCCATGAGATGAGTTTTGTATAAATTATGAAGCATCAGGCTTTGATCTGACTCCACTGCTATTTCTGTCTGTGATTGGAGATCTGGACCCGTATGTGCAAAGATTCTAAGAGTAGGAGTGCTGATCTAGGATCAGTTTAGCCTTTTAGCTCATAATGGATATGGTTAGGATATGGACAGGGGAAACCTGATCCTAGATCAGCACTCCTACTCTTAGAATCTTTGTACATACGGGCCCAGGGTTGTAGCGTTGTGTGTGTGTGTGTTTGGAGATCAGGGTTGTAGTGTTGTGTTTTTTATAATCTGAGAGATTTCTACACCTACATCATGCTTTGCTTGAGTTACAACTCCTGCTTTGCAGCAAAAGTCATCCCAAGCGTCACTGCGTCATCTTTGCTGAGCAAAGATTTTGTAGAAACAGCGAGATCCGCCTGCTCGGGACAGGTCCACTTCACCACCACACACGCACACACACAGAAGTAATGATTATGATGGTGATCAGGTGAGCAAGTGGTAATCTTGGCTTTGTACAAAATCTTTGCTATACCGAAGTGAAGTGCCATGTGTTTTCATGTCAACATAAATACCACCTAGTGAGATTTATGAGGAAATAAAACTTAGGAAATTAATCAAATTAAGACGAACGCCCACATAGACCCTGGGTGGGAGTGGGATCCGTCTGGCATCGCCAACTTAACACTCCTAATACTTAACAATATTTTAAAATTGAAAACAAATCCAGCTCAAATTAGATACACTATTACTAACCTTTTAGAGAGGGGTGGCGGACTCTTGTGGGGAGGGTAAATCAAAATAAATAGAGGGTGTAATTGGCCACTAAATTGGGAGAAAAACAGGAAAAAATCTGAAACATAAAAAAAATAAAAATAAAGAAAAGTCAATATTAAACGTCCTCAGAACACTCATGTCAGGACTGCTGTGATGTATTCAACATTGATGTTGTCTTGCTCTGATTTCAGCAGCTTCCTACTTCAGTAAACCTTTTTATGCAAGGTTTTGTAGATTTTATAGATGACAAGCTCTCAGGGAAAAAAAAATCTTCCATTCAAATATATATTTTTTACATTGTTTCTCACAATAATTTGATTAATTTGTCAAATTAGATGCTGTTTTCAGATGCTACATACTCACTACACACACCGTAAGATGTAATACAGCCATAATACACTGTGTATACTGTATACTGTGTGTGTGTGTACTGTATACTGTGTGTGTACTGTGTGTGTACTATGTGTGTGTACTGTATGTGTATACTGTGTTTACTGTGTGTGTGTGTGTGTGTGTATACTGTGTGGATACTGTGTGTGTGTACTGTATGTGCACTGTATGTGTGCACTGTATACTGTATGAATGATGTCAGTGGACCAGTGCTGGTTATGCAGTTAATAACACAGTTATGAACTATTACATTATGTATCTTAGTGCAACACAGTTCTCTAGGAGGGGCTCATAGCACAGCTCACACACCACACTCAAGTTGTAGCCGATAATGTTAGCCAATGCTACACAGGCTAATTGAGTCAGCCCTGAGTGGGTCTACTCCTTACTCTTATTTTACGTCAGTCATAGCTAGCCGTGCGGTACACACTAAAATGTTCAGTGTCAAATCAACTCAGATACATTTTACATTTACAATTTAAGCATTTAGCAGATGGTCTTATCCAAAGCGACTTACAAGATGTGGATTAGAGAGTGTGTTCATATTTTACCTGTTTTTATACCTATGCATTTGTTATGTTGTTGACACTCATCTTTAACGAACTGGGAAACGTTCATAGCTTGTATCACTGGCCACGTGCTTGGTCATCAAGAAGCCGAGTTTCTGTGGAATATCCTTAAAAGGGGGAAACAATTTTCCTGCAGTCCTATCTTTTGAAATGGGGCTTGGGAGCCTGATGGAGTACGTAAGGTAAATTGGCATGACCTCCGCGCAGTTTAGGGGCCATATCGCCACCTTGTTCATTCAATCACTCGATATTTTTAAGGGCTCTCCTGGATGAGTAAGGCCGTGTTGAAGAACAGGTGTTTTTATCTTTGGGAGATTGTGAAGTGAAGCTTTAAGGTCAAGTAATGTGGCCCTCGCGCTCCCACTTCTGTCGGAGATCGTCTGTGCGTTCTCCTTTAGAAACCTCAAGGTTGTTCCCTCAGCAGAGAAACAACCTTTTGGAAAGGAGTTTGTGAGCTAGCATGTGAAGGTTATTGCTTGGGAGTGTGAGTACTTTAGTGACAGACCGATGCCTTCACAGACAGTGACTATCAACACTGTGATCATCTAAGCTATGGTGTATCTGAAATGCATCAACATGATATAGGTAACTGGCAAAATAAAGGAAACAAGGAAAGTATCTAAAAGGGTATTGGGTTAACACGAGCTGCCAGAACAGCTTCAGTGTACCTTGGCATAGATTCTACAAGTGTCTGGAATGCTATTGGAGGAATGCAACATCATTCTTCCACAAGAAATTCCATCATTTGGTGTTTTGTTGACAGTCATGGAAAACACTGTCTCAGGCGCCGCTCCAGAATCTCCCATAAGTGTTCAATTGGGTTGAGATCTGGTGACTGAGATGGCCATGGCATATGGTTTATGGTTTGCTCATAATTTCCATGCAATGGATGGGGCATCAAACCAGGATAGAAATCAAAAGGTGATCACTCAGTATTTATTGGTGTTTACCTTGCTCTGTAAGGTGTTGAGTGGACCTAAATCATGCCAGGAAAATGCACCCCACACCATAACAGAGCTGCCAGAACCCTTCATTTACTCAAGTGTTTCCTTTATTTTGGCAGTTACCTGTATTGTAATATATTTAAAAAAAGAGTCCCGCATTCTACTGTGCCTTTGTTGTGTGTTTACTCAACTTTTGCTCAACTTTATTCAATCCTCAAGTTTTACTCTCAAAAATGGCTGTAAAACCTTTTTTTTCAGTGCGTCTCACAGAAGGAGTAGCCTACCTTTTAAAAATATTTTTTTCCATTTCTGGAAGAGAATGTTTTTTGGAGGGTCTTGCATCAGATAATTACTGTGCTGTTTTGGACCGGTTTAAGCTGTTGAATATTTTTCTGATTAAATGTTTTATGCAAAGTGCCGGCATGACAGAATCAAGTCTTGATTGTTGTTATGCCAGACGTTAATCTTGATCTTAATCTTTCGACCCCTGGATCCTGCCGAAATCATGTGTTTAAAACCAAGAGGTCATTAAAATAGGACAAGTAATTCTCAAGTGATTACTCGGGCCGTAGAATCATAAACTGTATAAACGGGGTGAAATTCTGGTGGAGGGGTTGATTAAAATGGCCGCTCTGATCTTGGCCACATGCTAATTATTCCCTGGTCCTGTAGACACATTTCACCCAGGAAGCCTCAGGCCTTGTCATTAACATTCAACATCTTTTCTGTTATGAAGTGACTAAAATACTTCATGACTTTTGGAAACAGTGAGGAGCTTTAATTGTGACAGCTGTGTCTGATTGTTCCTGTGCGTACAGACAGACGCAGGTCAATGTATCATATAAAATATTTAAAGCACAAGTTTTGAAAGCTGCAAAAATATTTGGAACAAACTGGTTTTCGGTTTTAATTCCTGTTTGCCGTCGCGAGCAGTGAACCTCAGTTTCAGCTTTTCTGCTGTTTCAGCTTTTTACATCCCGCCTGATCTGGTGGGATAATGTACAGTAGACTCAGTTTTTATTCACACCCTTGATAAAGATGAACAAAAGAGATGGTATAAAATAAACTATATAAGTAATGAGGTATATTTTATGCAAACCTGCAATACTAATACAATTGTTCAGAAAAAACATATTTTCTTTTATTATTAATATTATTTTTCGAGAAAACACCTGGATCACAATTATTCACACCCGTAACTATTCTTTTAAATTTAATCCAACAAAAACAAATCTTATTAACTTATTTGAAGTTCATTGGAAGGTTATGGAACTATACAGTGGCCTACACTGGTTTCCTGTTTCCCTAGGGTATAAAAAGGAAGGAACACACATTTGAAATACTGTGGTCAGCCATCATCATGATGAAAGGCAAACAACTCCCTGAAAGCATCAGACAAAAGGTTATTGACCTCTACAGATCAGGTGATGGCTACAAAAAAATTACAAAATTGTTAAAGACACCACTTTCCACTGTTGTGTCAATTATTAGGAAGTTTAAGGCCACTGGAACAGTGGGTAACCTGCCAGGTAGAGGACGCAAGTCTATCTTGCCCCCACGTGTAGTGAGACGGATGGTTTGATAGGCAAAAAAGTCCAAGGAGCACAGTTCAGATCTCCAAAACAACGTGGCATCTTGGGATTACAAGGTGTCTAAAGCTACCATTCGATGACGCCTACATGGCAATGGCCTTATGGCAGAGTTGCAAGAAGGAAGCCTCTTTTGAAGACCATTCACTGAAAAAGGTGCCTTGAATTTGGCAAACCACCCCACCCCACTGTGAGAGAGACCAGCCCCACTGTGCAAGGGTAAACTCCACACTGGTTTTTTCTCACTGCAGCTGGTGTGTATAGCCTGATCCAAACACACAGCCAGAGGGGGCTTTGAGAACATTTCAGATGGAAGACTCTTTCACCTGTGGCTTTGGCTCGGACATTGAGGTGAACACCCCTCTCTATTACAGAGATCTGTGGCTCTGTCGCCCCAGTTTACAGGCTCAGTGCCCCTGTGCTAGGTCGTTCCGCGGGTCCATCTGATCACTGCAGAATGACAGGGAACCGTTCAGACATGCTCTAGCCAGCGCTTATGTAACAGTGGTGAAATCAATGGAGCCGTCTCCTTAAAGCCACTCAGACAGACTACAGGCCCCTCCATTCAGCCTCAATCCACAGCTTACGGCCCTGATTCACACATGGACCTGGACCTGTTTATTTACCCATTACATTAACATGTGTTAATGCTTATATTCATTGTGGGAAGATGTTTCCACATACTGTGTGTGTGTGTGTGTGTGTGTGTGTGTGTGTGTGTGTGTGTGTGAGTGAATGTATGCGTGTGTGTGTATGCATGCGTGTGTGTGTGAGAGAGAAATGTGTGCGTGCGTGTCTGTCTGCCTGTCTGTCTGTGTGTGGTGTGTGAATGAATGTATGCGTGTGTGTGTGTGTGTGTGTGTGTGTGTTTATATATACAGTATATATATTTTTCTGTATGATACCAGCTGGACAGGCTTTTTTACATTTTTATTTGACATTTGAAGAACACACAACTATGATCAACTATGCACTCTAAGGCCAGCGTGTGTGTGTGTGTGTGTGCGCTTGTGCGCGTGCGTGCGTGCGTGCGTGCGTGTGTGTGTACATTTTACATTTTAAGCATTTAGCAGACGCTCTTATCCAGAGCGACTTACAAGATGTGCATTAATACATGGTAGGAACAATCATAGTTAGTGCACGAGAACAGTGCAGGAATACAGCGATAGACATCATTGCAGGCATCTGCGTACCATACCTGTAACACCGGGAAGGAAAAGGTTAGTGATATATATATATTTTTTTTTAGGAGTATAGTGTTGAACAAGTAAACAGTGGTGAAGACAATTTAGCTAGATGGACAGAGTTCAGTGGTAGTGGAGTCTGAAGAGGTGGGTTTTGAGTCTCTTGCGGAAGATCACAAGTGATTCCGCGGTCCTGACCGATTGCGAAAGGTCGTTCCACCAGCGAGGGATCAGGACAGAGAAGAAGAGGCGAGACCGCTGCCAGGAGTGGAGGGAAGGGACAGTCAGTTTACCAGAGGAGGTGGAGCAGAGGGGCCTGGGAGGTGTGTAGGGAGTGATGAGTGACTGGAGGTATGGGGGAGCAGTACCTCTGGCCGCTTGAAAAGCAAGCACCAGTGACTTGAATCTGATGTGTGCTGCGATGGGGAGCCAGTGCAGAGAGGAGAGTAGAGGGGTGACGTGGGTGAACTTCGGCTGGTTGAACACCAGACGAGCGGCAGCGTTCTGGACTAGTTGCAGTGGCTTGATGGCGCAGGCCGGAAGGTGCGCTAATTGCAGTAGTCCAGACATGAGATCACCAGGGCCTGGACCAGGAGTTGAGTGGCCTCTTGGGTGAGGAACGGTCGGATCCTCCGGATGTTGTGGAGGGAGAAACGGCAGATCCGAGTGATCGCTGCAATATGGCTCGAGAAGCACAGCTGGTTGTCCAGTTTTACACCAAGACTCCTGGCAGACTGGGACGGAGACACTATGGAGCCTTCCACGGTGATTGACGCATCAATCATCGGGGAGCCCTTCGCTGGGAGGAAGAGCAGCTCTGTCTTCCCCAGCTTCAGGTGGTGGGTGGACATCCATGCGGAGATGTCAGCCAGGCATGCAGAGATCCGTGCCAGGACCTGGGTATCGGATGGAGAGAAGGAGAGAAACAGTTTGTGTGTGTGCGCGTGTGCGTGCACACTCGAAGGCCAGTACCAGACCAACAACTTCAAAACACTCCACCTCTGCTTGTGTGTCCTTGAAGAGAAATAACATTACATCGCACACTGCAATGAGTCATGTATCAGGCAGACGTATTACTCACCCAAACGTTGTGTTTGTAAAATTGAATGATATCTGAGGATGGCCGTCAGAAGGCTCAGGCCCGGCCTGGGAAATCTCACTCCCAGTTTCATGTTGCCTTCGCTGTAAAAAGTAATTAAGCTGAATAAGAGTCCGGTGGGTTTCCCCCCCACTCAATCAGCAGCCAAATTAGTAAATTTGAAACGGGTAAATTCCAGACAGCCCTACATTCTTTGTAGCTGTTATCAGGAGAAAGGCTTTGCACCGAATATGAAACGCTCTTCTCACGCGTCAGATCTCCTACAGCAGACATAAAGACTCAAATTAAAGCATTTGTGCCAAGACCAAAACATGAATTAATTAGAAAATGTAAAAACTGAACAAACTAGCTGTGTAAGTAGTTATCAGCTAGAGGAATCGGTGGCAGAAGAGTTATTTGAAATACGATGCAGATAATATTGCAAAGTTAAAGCGTGCCGCTTTTCTGTCTGTTGAGTTTGCTTAGTTCCTCAGGCGGGCGTAGAAGCAGCGGCCATCTGATTCACGGTAAGCCCGATATGAGCGCCCGATATGAGCGGTCAGTTCAGTAAGTGTGTAACGGTACACAAAAATCACGGTTTGGTACGTACCTCGGTTTTGAAGTCACGGTTCGGTACATTTTCGGTACAGCGGGGGAAAAGTGCAAAACAAAATAGCTTTTCATTTATTATGAACTTTGTAAACAGTGGCTAATTGGTCATAATTTATTGAACAAAGTAAGGCATATATCTTTCTTTCTTAAATGAAAAAAATGTCAATACTGCTGCAACTGCACACAAAAAAAGTGCATTAGTGGTTAAAGCAAGATTGCATTTGTTTGGTTCACAGCGTGTACCAAACCGAAAGTCCTGTACTCAACGGTTTGGTACCAATACGTGTACCGTTACACCCCTACAGTGCAGCTGTCGCTATGATCAATACGAGTTATCAGTAACTCTGCCCCATTATCGCTTGAAGGAGTTTTGAACTTCATACAAATACACTTTAAAGTATTAAAACATGAATAACTGAAGCAGTGGGTTTATGCCTGTAGTTCTATATGAAATTGTAGATGTTTAGAAGGTTCTCAGAATTCATACACGGTTATATATACAATTTATTTGAATGTGTTATGTTCAGAGTTTTTGTATCACTGTAAGAACACATGCATGCACTTGTACACAACACAAAATGGCACATGAGATACGGTGTGTTAGACCGCTACGCTTCTTGTGTTTTAGCTGTAGTTGCAGGCTGTGTGGAATGCTGAGTTCTACATGTAAAGCACCTCCCTCGCCCCTCGCCCCTCGCCCTCTCCCCCGCTATAGTAGACCTGCTTTGGCTCTCTGTCTGGAGTGCAGGAGGCGCTGAAGACTTGTGACAAATGGCAATTATATCTGTGTTCCTGAAGAATCCGTCGTGCGCTGGCCTTTTAGAGCAGTCCCAGGGCACCAGGCTGTCAGGTTGTGTTTTAGGGGCCGAGCCAGGACACTGATTCCTCAGGCAGGAGCAGGGCGATGTGGCCCCCGGCCCACGGTGGGGAGGGGGAGGCATGTATTATTCACTCACGCGTGTTCCCTATCAACAGTTGTTGACGTGTTGAAAATAAGGCGGTTAGAAGTCCTGTTTCAGCCTTTTTTCCCCGCTGAAACGCAACGTGTTAATGTGACATGTCAGGTGTGTGTGTGTGTGTGTGACATGTCAGGTGTGTGTGTGTGCGTGCGCGCGCCCGTGTGTGTGGACTGCACTCATTGTGAACCACAGCCATTATGTTTTAACGGCTCGTATTTAAAAGTACAAATCAATTTTTTTCTGGGTTGTGTTTGTGCCTCTGAGCTGACTTTGCTCATTAATAATAATAATGTCAAACGATGAAGCACGTCAGCTAGCCTCACTAATAAATAAGTTATCACAGGCAGCGCACACCAGATCGGACCAGCCAAAATATGGTGCGTTAGACCACTACGATATCCACCAGCCTCCAGCATGGCTGCTTTCTATGGACAGCATTCTGATGACATTCTTGTTGAAGAATTGCATTGTATAGATGAAAGTCTGTTGTCATCTCTGGCTGTTTTTAGAGGCCAGAGTGCATCAAAAGAAGAGCCTCGTTGGAACATAATGTAGTCTATGTTAGTAGGCAGTTTCTGCAAACGGAGGTGTGGACCTGAATTCTACTAAAGCCAGGTGGTTTGGGCTGAATGCAGTATTTCAGAATGCATAGGGCTGGAGTGTAATACAGTAGACACACACAACGATGAGTTGAGTTGAATTGGAGCTATATGGTGTTGTAGTACCATGACCTGTATTCCACACACACACACACACACATACGCATGCACACACTCTCGCTCTCACTCTCACACTCACACGCAAACATGCACAAGCTCTCATGACCTGTTTCCCATCCACTATGAGTCTCAGGTTTACCGTGTACAGGGTCTAACCCAGCCACTGCAGGGTTCAAGGTATGACTACATGATACTTACACATGCACACGCACACGGATACACACACGTACGCACATGGAGACTCCGTGCTTCAGACGCTCACGTGCATCAGACACATGCCGGCTCACACACATACGGACATGCAGATGCACACACACACACACACACACACAAGCTCTCACACACACAGGGGCATGCAGATGCACACACATACACACACACACAAGCTCTCACATACACACATGGACATGCAGATGCACACACACACACACAAGCTGTCTCACACACACACACACACACACACACGTGCATGCAGATGCACACGTGCATGCAGATGCACACACACACGTGCATGCAGATGCACACACACACGGGCATGCAGACACACACACACACACACACAAGCTCTCTCTCACACACACACACACAAGCTCTCACACAGACACACACACACACACAAGCTCTCACACACACACACACAGACACAGACACACACACACAAGCTCTCACACACACACACACACAGGCAGCATGAGGCTGAAGCCCCAGGGTGTTCCACTGTGTCTCTTTCACACTTCAGGGGATTGATAATATCCGGTTATATAAGAATAAACTTTACATTTGATTAATCAGCATTTTCACATCTTCCAAAAGCCACTGCTCACCTTTTCTTTGAGGTGATGCCGACCTGCACATTGCCTGAGACTGCAGGAATGTAGCGCGTTTGTGCACCTGGTTGTGCTATGTAGGTACATACCCGCATATTGAGAAGGTCTGTACTTGTTTATGGAATGAATTCAAACTAGGGGTGTATTGGTACCAAACCGTTGGGTACAGGACTTTCGGTTCAGTATGTGCTGTGAACCCAATGTGAATGCAATCTTGCTTTAACCACTGACGCACGTGCAGAACTTTTTTTGTGTGCGGTTGCAGCAGTATTGACTGACATTTTTTTAATTTAAGAAAGAAAGATATGTACCTTTGTTCAGTAAAGTATGCCTAATTAGCCACTGTTTACAAAGTTCATAATAAATGAAAAGCAATTTTATGTTTTGCATTTCTTTTTCCCCCCGATGTACCGAAAACGTACCGACCGTGACTTCAAAACCGAGGTACGTACCGAACCGTGATTTCTGTGTACCGTTACACCCCTAATTCAAACATGACCTGAATGAAGTCTGTGTTTAACTGTGCTGTTGTACATTCTTCTAAGAGGCCTCCTGGATGAGATGATATTTAAAGGGCTGGGTTTTCCTCTTGTTAATAATAAAAATAATGGTGCACATTTTAAAAAAATGCCGAGCACGCAGCATGCACCCGGCTTGTTCCCCAAAAGCCTCTTTCCTGAAGGTGTCCCAAAGTTCAGCAGTTATTACCGACGAGCAGTTCTCTGTGCAGCAAGATTGTGATTTAGTAAAAAAGGAAGGTGAGGAGGAGAATGAATAATGCAGGAGCGCTACGTCGGTGTGTGATGGCTGCTCCTTTTAAACAGGCCCGGCTCCCAGCAGAGCTGAATCTGCACCAGCGCTCCTCTGGTGAAAAATGACACCGCTCCGCTTTATCAGACTGAGTCCTCACAGCCGTCACCTGCAGAAAGAGTGGAGGAACGAGGGTTAGAGAGGGAGGGAGGGGGAGGGAGAAAGGGTGGGGGTGGAAGAATGAAATGCAGAGCCACACTGCGGTGGTTAAACCCCAACTGTTGGGCGGTGGATAGCGTAGCGGTCTAACGTATTTTGGCTGGTCCGATACGGTGTGTGCTGCCTGTCAGGGACGCGGTTCAAAACCTGTCTCTACCAGACCGGCCCTCGTTGTCAGCCCCGATCGGGGGCGGCGTTTAGCTGTCCGCCCCAGGGGGGGGGGGGAGGGTGAGCCGTCACAAACTCGCCGAGGAGCAGGAAGGGTGTCTGTGGTCGGGTTCTGTCTCGGAGGAGGCGGATCTAGCGGCCCGGGAAAAATTGACTCGTGGGTGAGGGTGAATTTAGATAAATAGAGGGTATAATTGGCAACCAAATTGAGAGAAAAAAATGGGAAAAAATGTGAAACTATAAATATATATATTTTTTAATAAATAAAATGTATTTGTATAGCGCCTTTTACAAAACATTTGTCACCATACGTTTTATGGCAGACCCGGCTTGAACCCTCACAAAAGGCAAGTCGAGGGTAACATTGGCAGGAAAATCTCCCCTGAGTGGAACAAATGGGAAGAAACTTCAGGAGGAACCAAACCCAAGAGGGGAGCCCATCCTCCTCTGGTCAGATCAGGGTCCGAGTTTGTAATGACCAACAGTGATCAATGAGTCCATGTGCAAAATAAGGACTGCATGAAATCAAATTAAAATTTAAACTCTGGTTCCTTCGAGACGGAATTCACCCACCCACGTCCTGGGACTCCCTTACGTGCTTCACGACGGACCCGAGCCGGCTCACCCTCCCCCCTCCCCCTGGGGCGGACAGCCAAACGCCGGGTTTCGAACCACAACCCTGATAGGCAGCTCACACTCATAAAGCACCAGTCAAAATGAGTGCTTTAGGCCACTATACTATCCGAGCCCCCACTACCTATAATTTTTGACCAATTGTAATACTTGGGTGTAAAGTTGGCTACATTTTCCACTGTTTCTGAACTGGTCCGGTTGACGTTTTGTGTGTTAGCCAGGTAGTTAACAAGGAATGTACTAATGTTGGGTAGCTAGCTAGCTAGTAAGGAAAGTTAAATCATATAGTTTGTAAAAAGTGTATAAAAATGATGCTCCACTGTATACAAACCGTATTAAATCACAGAAATAAAACCATTTAAATTGAATAGTTTTCATAAATTATTTTTACATGCAAACAATTTACATAGTTTAAACTGTAATGTTATCAAAATAACTCATTTTACACACCGAAACCCATTTTTGCTGCTCATTTTTTAGTCACTGTGATATCTCAGTTCTGTGCGTCACAGCTCCTGGTTAGGATGATGAGAATGTCTTTTTTAAATGAAATTGAGCTGCTTCCGCTGTCGTCCGCTGCCTCGTCACCGTTCTGTGTCTCGCTTGCTTCTCAAATCCCTGTTCGACCACTAAAGAGCTCGTGGTGCTTCTGAGAGTAACAAGCAGGTTAGTGCGAGCACTAGGGTACCTCAGCGCAGTGCCACACGCATGTACACTCTCTCTCACACGCACGTACCACACGCACCACACACACTCATGCACCACACGCACGCTCTCTCTTTCTCTCACACACACACGTACCACAAACACGCACTCACACATACACACACGCACACACAAACTCACTTACACGCACACGCACACTCTCTCTCACTCAGACACACGCACACAAACGCAGATACACTCACATGCACCACACACACACACTCTCTCTCTCTACATTTTTTTTACATTTTACATTTTAAGCATTTAGCAGATGCTCTTATCCAGAGCGACTTACAAGATGTGCATTAATACATGGTAGGAACAATCAATTGTTAAATTCTTATGTTAAATCTTATAGATATTGAGAAGTTTTAGCCTTTGATTTAGCTTGATTTTTACAATGTGTTTATATTTCCCTTACAGTTTTTTCTGTTTTGGAAATCTGAACCAGCTTTCTGGGTGAACAGCTTTAAAGTGGACAGGGCAGGACTAATGTAAACACAGATGGGGTTTCATCGAGATGCGCTGAGTACTCTCTCTCTCTCTCTCACACACACACACACACACACACACACACACACACACACACACACACACACACACACACACACACACACACACACACACACACACACACACACACACACACACACACACACACACACACACACACACACACACACACACACACACACACACACACACACACACACACACACACACACACACACACACACACACACACACACACACACACACACACACACACACACACACACACACACACACACACACACACACACACACACACACACACACACACACACACACACACACACACACACACACACACACACACACACACACACACACAGGTGGTGCCACTAAGTGTGACGAACAGGTTAGTGTGTGCCTCTAATGCAGGGTTAAATCTGCATCCATCTCTGGAAAACATCCCACAGCGTGTATCTGAGCAACCGTTTTTTCTGTATATATAATATTGTCATCGAGCAAATGAGTTGTTCCAAAGTCTCAGGATTTTTCCCTTCCTAATGAACTGAAGCTGCAGTTCGAGGTTGAGTCACTTGCTCACTGTCGCTTTCATGAGCATTATTTGTGGAAGTGCGTTTGTGTACCGAATCGATGCGCTCACAGCCCAGAAGCCTGTTTATTTCCCCCGAGAGGAACGCAGAGCTGAAGTGTTTAATGTTTACGAGGATTCGATGATGTGTTTATCTGCCCAGGGGAGCCACACGCGCTCTTGTGCACAGAATGAAGCTGTGATCCTGTTTATATCTCTTCTGCATTTACTCAGCTACTGAAGAGCTACTTAGCGTAGGAAATTATACATCAATGTCACACCTGGGTCAAGCAGGTATTTAAAATACTTTTAACTCTTTAGATGCTGGTAGAGATGTATGAAAGATGTCATACAAATATTGGTGAATATACAGCAGATGGCTCTTTAAAAATTTGGCAGTCCTTTGCAAGACTTTTTTGCATTTACAGGTGTCTAAAGGGTTAGTGTTTCAAATAATTATTTGGCCGGGGTTTGATCGGCGTCTTGTTGATGCCAGAGTCTGAACCTTGTACATGTGTACTCTCTGACATTGTTTTTGAGCACGCAGCATGTTGCTTGGCATGTTGTTCACATGCACAGAGAGCAGCCATGCGTTTGTCTGCCATTCTAGTTTCTCTGTCCCCAAAGTGTGTTTTTACCCACGCTGCCCCAGGGGAATGCACCAAGCAAGAATTTCCTCCAGAGAAACTCACTTGCCTTTTCATCCTCTGGTACTCAGCGCATCTCGATGAAACCCCATCTGTGTTTACATTAGTCCTGCCCTGTCCACTTTAAAGCTGTTCACCCGGAAAGCTGGTTCAGATTTCCAAAACAGAAAAAACTGTAAGGGAAATATAAACACATTGTAAAAATCAAGCTAAATCAAAGGCTAAAACTTGCCAATATCTATAAGATTTGGCATTAAAGAATACAAGAATTTAACATTAAAACACAAACTTTGTGTTTATCAGCACCTGCTCTGCTGGCGTGTCAGAGCAATAACCAAACTCTACATCTTATATTTATTTTGATCACATACTTTTCCCTTCATGGAACATTCATCTCAAACAGTATAACTCAAACACTCAGACAGCCTTTTTAAAAATATTTTTTTCTTTTGTGGATTTTCCCCCTGTTTTTATCCCACTTTAGTGGCCCATTATACCCTCTATTTTTCTTTCGATGTACCCCCCCCATGAAATCGCCGCCCGTCTCTGCGGGACAGGTTACTTCCCCTGAGGCCGGCAAAGAACCGCTTCCTCCGAGACGGAACTTGCCTATTTATTTTGTCCAGAGGGAAGTCGTCCGCGCTCTTCTGCGAGCTTGTGCCGGCTCTCCTTCCCCCCTCCCCCTGGGGTAGACAGCCAAACGCAGCCCCCGATCAGGGCTGACGACCAGGGCCGGTCTGGTAGAGACGGCTTTCGAACCGCGTCCCTGACAGGCAGCGCACACTTGTAAAGCACCAGTCCAAACGAGTGCGTTAGACCGCTACGCTATCGTATAGTCATGCCCTTTTCGATGTGTGTAGAGGTGTTTGATGGGCCTTGCTTTCTTCTAAACAAGACATAATTGATTGTGTAAATACTCCTTATCTGTAGTTGTGCACTATGGAAGAGGTCTGATGTCAAACAGTGGAGGGGAATCAGGAATGCAGCACACTTGAGCAATTAGCCGTGGGGGTCGCAGGTGTGTGGGAACTTGGCCTGATTACAGAGCAATCTCAACTTTGAGTGTCCCTGATCAAAAACACTAAACACGATTGGGGCCTAATTGGCTTGATGCTCAAAACATAATTGTGTTAAATTAAACTCGCTTTGCGAGTGTCACTTAACGAAGGCAGCATGTTTAAAGCTTTGTCCCTTAGCCAGAGGAAATACCCACATGGATAAAAATGTCACTTTGGTGGCGGTGGATAGCGTAGCGGTCTAATGCACAGTATTTTGGCTGATCCGATATGGTGTGCGCTGCCGTCTCTGCCAGATTTGCCCTGGTCGTCAGCCCCGATCGGGGTCAGCGTTTGGCTGTCTGCCCCAGGGGGAGCGGAGAGGGTGAGCCGCCTCGGGGTCCGCTGTGGACAGGACAGCAGGCCGTGCCCCGATTGGGGGACTGATGCTCTCATTATAAGGTGACTCCAAAATCAATCCGACTCTGCAACATTGAATCCACAGGTGGTGGGCTCATAAATGACTGCTCACATTATCCGTGCATTCTCAGACCAAACGATGTGCTTCCTCTGCATAATGAGAGCAGCATGCCTGCGCTGTCCCTGCTCAAAGAGACACCACCACACACTGCTCTCTGAAAGCCTAACCGAGCTGTCAGTATCGTCACTGGGTCCCCGCGCTAAATCATCACAGCTGATGACCCTCAATATCCATAGAAGCAATTTCTTCAGGAGTGGAAGCTCTTCAATGGGGCATCTGACAGTTTAATAAGGACGCAAACCAGCTTCTCTGAGATCAACCAAATCCAGGACAAAGTGAAGATGGATCCAGACAGAATAACACCGGGCCTGTAAACCTGCCATATGCATCTGCCTCCTTCAGTGGGTGTTCCCTGTTTAGATGTCCTTTCTCAGGGAATAACACCTGTTCAGAGAGAGCACTCACAACACACACACACACACACACACACACACACACACACACACACACACACACACACACACACACACCACTGCCTAACACCCTACACACACACACACACACACACACACACACACACACACACACACACACACACACACACACACACACACACCACATACACACACACCACTGCCTAACACCCTACAGGCACAATAAAGCCCCAGGACAGAGCTAGCGCTGATCAGAAGAGAGGCGTATCACCCACTGAAAACAGCCTGTGGGAACCTGGCGTGTTGTTGGGTTGGACCTGAATAACCAGGCCCAATTTAAACCCTCTGTACCCTTGGCAGGACAGTGCCACTCAATTGCTCAAATTTGAAATGTTTCACTGAAATTCCATGATAATTTAGTTCACTCTGGTCCTCCAGCATTGAGAAACTCAAAGAATAAATTACGGATATAACAAGTTTCATATTTCCTGTGTACATAATTGAGCCTGAAGTCTCAGCTAATGGCAGCCGATGAATTATACATCCAAGTGAATAACCAACTTTTTTGAAATATGCCATGTTATATATTTACATAACTTTTCTTAAATATTATTTCTTGTAACCTTGCAAGAGGTTTTCAGAGACGGTATTGGTATTTGAATTGTACAAAATTGTCATTTACATAACATCTATATTCATTTATGGCGTGCCTTTTTACATGACGTTTTCTGTCTGTGGACATTATCCACAGTATAAACACACTGTGCATGACAGGGTGTTTGTGTACTGTGTAATAGTTGCATTTGCGTTACTTTCTTAAAAACCCAAAGCACAGTTAGGGGTTCCATTGGTTTAAAGGCTAACATGTGAAATGTGTCTTGAGAGTGTAAGCATTTTAGCATCTTATAATATGAATCTTCTTCTTTCGTGTAACGTCAGATGTCCAACTCGGTGTTGCGTAGCCATGCCCGCATCTCTGGTCCTAGGTCGAAGAGGCTGGCTTCCGAGGGTGGTCCATATAAGGGGCAGATGTTGATTATATGGTCGGCGGTCTGCTCAGGGTCACCGCACTCGCATGCCGCACTGTCCGCCAAGCCCCACGTCTTCATTGATGACCCAAAGCGACCAACCCCAGTCCGTAGACGGTTCAGCGTGGTCCATTGCCGGCGTGGTAGGTCGTCTCCTCCAATGGCGCCATCGCCTGGGTCCCAAATGTAGCGGTGGACTCGGGAGGGTCCGGCCGACTCCCACTCCTGCTTCCAAGCTGCTGCCAACCATGCATCTCTGGAGATGTCCTCAGAGGTGAAGTTGAGCATCTCTTGTGCTGCCTTGTTGTAGGGGTGGCGGGACTTGAGTCTGCTTGGAGGTGCTGGTGTTACTGTGGTGTTGTGCAAGATGTGCCAGTCATATTTTTGTGCCTTCCTGGCCAGGGCGAGGGTGGCAGCCTCCCGTCGGAGGCCGGCCGGTGCTATTCCCGCGAGGACCGGCAAGAGGAACACAGGAGTAGGCTTCAAGCATCCAGTTATTATCCGGAGGGAGGTATTAATAGCCACGTCGACCTTTCTCGCATGAGGGCTTCTGCTCCAGACTGGGCTGCAGTATTCCGCTGCAGAGAAGACCAGGGCTTGGGTGGATATTCGCAGCGTCTTAGCGGAGGCTCCCAGGTTGTTCCAGCGAGGCGGCGGATCAGCGCGGCTCTGGATGTCACCTTGGCCTTGACTTCTTCCAGGTGTTGTTTAAAGGATAATGTCCGATCCAGACGCACTCCAAGATACTTCGGGGCTTGCTGGACCTCCAGACATTTGTTGTCGACGCGCACCTCGAGTTCCCTCCTGGCTTCTCTGGTGCTAAGGTGGTATGCCGCTACGACTGTCTTTCCGACGCTGAGCTGTAGACGCCACCTCCGAAGGTATGCTACCAGTGTGCCCATGTCTTCATTAAGACCCTCTTCCATCGCCTTCCACGTTGGTCGGCTCAGCATGATGGCAAGGTCATCTGCGTAGCCATACTTTCTGGATGCTGTATCAGGTAGGTCGTGGATGTAAACATTGAACAACATCGGCGAGAGAACAGACCCCTGCGGTACCCCGTTCCTCAGTCTTCTGAGCCTACTGCACTGGCCACTGCTGGTCTGGAGGATGAAGCTGCGGTTGGAAAGTGTCTCCATGATGAACTTCACCATGTGCCGGTCTGGTATTGTCCTGGAGTCCCCGGTGCCACACGGTGTCATATGCAGCAGTCAGATCCAGGTACACTACCCCAGCTTTCTCACTGTCCTGGAAGCTGTCCTCGATGTCCTGACAGAGTAGTGTTACCTGGTCTGCTGTTGATCTTCCACGACGGAAACCAGCTTGTTCCCGTGGGAGCTGTGAGTCCACCACTGGCTCAATGCGGCTATGGATCATCCTCTCCAAGATCTTAAATGGGACACAGAGCAGCGAGATTGGTCTGTATGACTTAGGGTCTTCTGCAGGTTTATTTGGCTTCGGCAGAGCTATGACAGAGGCACGGCGCCAAGTCTTTGGGAGCTTTAATCTCCGGTAGCATGATGTAAAGAAAGCACAGAGCCAGCCAGATGTTGTTGTGCTCTGGTGGATGACAAACTCTGGGTGGATGTTGTCACGGCCAGGGGATTTGCCTGGCTTGAGCTTGCTCAAGGCCTCACTGAGTTCCTCTGCTGTGAATTCTCCCGAGAGGTTGGAGTCGACTCTGGCCGCTCCCGAGATGCCAGACACCTCACGCGATGTCAGTCGGGCAAAGGCTTTGTCAGCATCCGGGAAGCGGCCGTTCTTCAGGAGATGGGATGCAATGGCATTTGCTGTGACTGGGCAGCTGTGGGGTGTTGTATTTCTGCCTGTGAGCTGGTTGATGGTCTGCCACGCCTTGCGACTAGAATGGGTAAAGTCGATTGATTCGACAACTTCTGTCCATCTGGCCCTGCGGGTGATATCCAGCTTCTGGAGCAGTGCTGTTGCAGTCACGTCCACCTCTTCTCTGGAGCTAGCCCTCTGGTGGTCACACAGAAGGCGGCTGCATTCCTCGTCCCAACCCGGGATGTAATTCCTGTTATAGCCCCGTGGGATGGTCTTCTTTGCCGCACCCAGGAGGACCTGGCAGTAGGCTGCATAGGCCGCATCCAGATCGGCTGTGTCTGGGTCTGGCAGGCCAGCTGCCCTTCTCTCAGTCTCCTCAGCATACGACTCCCAGTTGGCCTTTCGGAAGTTCCATTGCTTGACGGGTTTCCCTGGTACCGGTTCCACCAGTGCTGGGACTTTAATGATGGATGGTCGGTGATGTGATCGGGAAACCTATCCAGGATGCGTCTCTCCGGTTTCGGGTCGTTACTGTGGCAGATGGCGAAGGCCAGGTCGGGTTGGTGGAGGTATTCCAGCGTGCAGAGAAGAAAGTTGGAGGCTCCTTGGGGTCGTACAGCAGCAGAGCATCGGTGTTGGAGGCCCATTCACTCAGCGCCACTCCATTAGGTGTTGTGTGGTTGTAACCCCAGTCTGTGTGCTGACAGTTGAAGTCACCTGCATAGATGGCAGGTGCAGGTATTGATGGGAGTGGCGTCACGGACAACTCCGATGGTGGGGTTTGTATACGTTGACGACTGATGTTTCCTGGATTTTTGTAACCAGCCACTCGATGCTAGAGCCTGGTGGGGATTGGCTGCTGGCTGACCAGCTTAATTCAGTCCTGACGAACGTTGCCACACCGTGTTGCTTGCTGTAGATGGACCCAGCAAGATGGAACCCAGGGATCTTGAGGATGTTGTCGGATGTGCAGTGTGTCTCCTGCAGGAGCAGAACCGCTGCCTCGTTGGAATCAACGCAGGACTTCGAGTTTGGCGGTTGTTAGGCCCTCGACATTGAGTTGGAGCACTGACAGGCCTCGGTTTTCGACGGTCGGGATGACTGCCCGTCCGCCGGTCCTAAGCCTGCCAGCTCGACGTTTGGTTGGCGACATTCGTTTCACAAGCTGGTCTTGCACCATTTCTTGTTACTTGCAGAGGAGGCCACGTGGAGGCTGTCGTCTTCTCCTCCATAATATGAATAATGTACCGCATCCATAATAAAACTGTGTGCTTTTGGGTGGTGTTTCCAATGCACTTCCCCTGTGTGTTCTGCTGCCGGGAAACACTTTGATAAATCAAATATGAGCGTCCAGCAATCTCTAGCCCCGTGTGAAATATTCCACCCCAATCCCAAATCAAACGGCCCTGCGTCAGATCAGCTCACACCAGGGGGAGTGCAGCCTTCATACCACAGGCCTCATCTTTCAAAATTATGCACCAACTGTCATTTTTCAAATATTTTCAATAAGTAGATTGGAGAATAAATACCTATAGCATTTATAGTTGTAGTTTATAGGTGTTTCATACAAGTTATTAGGGTTGGGCAGCCTCTTTAAAAGAAATGAACTAAAAGTGTTGGTGTTGCAGAAGAAGCAGTGTAAAATGTGTGTGGAAAGGTTGAGTGTTAATCACAGAGGGGAGAATGCGTTCATTAGCACGTCGCCAATCAGTTCTACATGATCAGCTTGTGATCAGCATGATGATGCTCCCATTATTATAATCAGCTCCAAAGTGGAATTCATCCCTTTCAAATTCTCTGGACTGCTGATTCGTCTGCTGTACGCCCCAGCCCCTGTCTTATCACTGTACTGGAAGCATGCTCTGTTACGCAGGAGTACTATATCTTTATCTTATATAGAATAGTATAGAATATTCTTTATTGACGTGTTACACAAGGTAATTGGAATTTGTCTTTTCACATGTCTCTCCTAAGAGAGGTCCGAGCCCAGGGTCAGCCATAGTACGGTGCTCAAGGGCACTTGAACCAGGAAGTGAACTAGCCTCCCTCCGGTTTCCAGTTCATTGTTTTTTCGTTTGGCCTTCCTGGGATTTGAACCAGAAACCCTCTGCTTGCCAGCCCTTGTCGCCAACCACATACAGTGGGGAAAATAAGTATTTCACCCCCTGCTGATTTTGTGAGTTTGCCCCCTTACAAAGAAAGGAACGGTCTATAATTTTCATGGTAGGTTCATCTTAACAGTGAGAGACAGAATATTTAAAAAAATCCCAGAAAATTACATTATATGAATTTTAAACATTTATTTGTGTTTTATTGAGGAAAATAAGTATTTCACCCCCTAGCAAAACATGACTCAGTACTTGGTGGAGACACCCTTGTTGGCAAGCACAGCGGTCAGACGTTTCTTGTAGTTGGTCACCAAGTTTGCGCAAATCCCAGGAGGGATTTTGGCCCACTCCTCTTTGCAGATCCTCTCCAAATTCTTAGAAATCCATTTTCAGTGTCCTGGCTGAGGGAAGGAGGTTCTCACCCAAGATTTCCCGGTACATGGCCCCATTCATCCTCCCCTCGATCCGGTGAAGTCGTCCTGTGCCCTTAGCAGAGAAACAGCCCCAAAGCATAATGTTTCCACCGCCATGCTTGATGGTGGGGATGGTGTTCTTGGGGTCCAAGGCAGCTTTTTCTTCCTCCAAACACGGCGAGTCGAGTTGATGCCAAAGAGCTCGATTTTAGTCTCATCTGACCACAGCACTTTCTCCCAAGCCTCCTCTGAATCATCCAGGTGCTCATTGGCAAACTTCAGACGGGCCTGTACATGTGCCTTCTTGAGCAGGGGACCTTGCGGGCACTACAGGATTTCAATCCATTACGGCGTAGTGTGTTACCAATGGTCATCTTGGTGACTGTGGTCCCAGCTGCCTTGAGATCATCCAAGCTCCAGCCGTGTAGTTCTGGGTTGTTCCCTCACCTTTCTCATGATCAGGTTCACTCCACGAGGTGAGATCTTGCGTGGAGCCCCAGACCGAGGGAGATTGATGGTCAATTGGTGTTTCTTCCATTTTCTAATTATCGCACCAACAGTTGACTCCTTCTCACCAAGCTGCTTGCCAATGGTCTTGTAGCCCATTCCAGTCTTGTGCAGGTCTACAATTTTGTCCCTGATGTCCTTAGACAATTCTTTGGTCTTGCCCATTGTGGAGAGGTTGGAATCTGATTCATTGATTGATTCTGTGGACAGTTGTCTTTTATACAGGTAACGAGTACTTAATTAGGAGTACTAATTAAGTAAGAGGACTAATCTGTGTGCCTCCTGGTCACATAACCGGTCTGTGGGAGCCAGAATTCTTGCTGTTTTGCTAGGGGGTGAAATACTTATTTTCCTCAATAAAACACAAATAAATGTTTAAAATTAATATAATGTGATTTTCTGGGATTTTTAAAAAAATATTCTGTCTCTCACTGTTAAGATGAACCTACCATGAAATTTATAGACCGACCGTTCCGTTCCTTTCTTTGTAAGGGGGCAAACTCACAAAATCAGCAGGGGGTGAAATACTTATTTTCCCCACTGTACATATTATGTTATCTTATGTTCTGCCCGTACTACAGCTTTGTAATATTCATGCATTCTTCTCTGTCAGGCTGTTCCTAGGGCCTCATTTGTAATATCTGGGTGGGACTCTGTCAGGGCCACCTCTCCATATATGGGCCTGTCCTACCTGATTGGACAAAGTAAACTTTGTGTGTGAAAGGAAATGGCCAATTGGTGAGACACAGGGGCTAACCCTGGTGGCCCGCTCTACACATAGCAGCCCCTAAACCCTGGGGACTAAACCACAAACAAGCGCTTGTGTTTTCTTGCAAATGAGAAGTGCTCCTCACGGCTGTCTCAAATCCTCCTGGCTCTTAAAAAGCCCTCACCTGACCACCTTACCTGACCCCCGTCACCTGCCCCCTCTCTCTCTGGTGAGAGAGTGAAGCTCCTATAACCAGGTGTGGTGTTGCTGACTCCCTGATTCCAGCTGAATGTTTTGCTTTCCCAGAGCAATGTTTAAAAAAAAAAAATAATAATTGTTTCAGATTGTTTCCCATTTTTCTCCCAATTTAATAGCCAATTACACACTCTCTTTTCATGTTAATCCCCCCTTTGTATTGTGAGTTCACTGCCGTAGCCCTGAGATGGCTAAGTATCGGCACTCGCCAAGCCTTCGACTGTAACTCTGGTATGCGCACAGGGCCACTCCTATACGTAGCAAGCTCATATCGGCTTCCCTCCCCCCTCCCTGGGGTGGACAGCCAATTGCTGCTCCCTAGTGGCACTCCCGACCAGAGCTGACTCACACACACACACACACACACACAACAGCCACCTTTTTCTTTTACACTGTTTGTTTATTCCACAATCTCTTTTGGTTGGTTTCATTGAAGCCATTCCTGTATTCCTGAAACCTAATTATGTTTTAGATATTCTTTCAAAGCAAAGACTAAAAGTCAGACTGCCAAACAAATATTAAAAACGAATATTTCTATATTTTTAGATATAGTAAAACTGCAGTACCATCAGTCATTTATATGTTTGGCATATCTGTGACTAATCTGGGTTTTTTAAACTGGTCTTGAACCATTGGGTTTGTGCATACTGTGTAAATGACATTTTAATTGAATAATTTTTCTGCCTGTCATCCAGTAAATGGTGACAGGAAAATCAGTAGCGTAGTCGCCAGATTCTTCTAATTTATTTGTATAATAACATGTCAAATTGTGACAAAGTTAATCTCAAATGTCATAATTAAGAAGCTAACAATTATAGTTGTATGTTATTTTTATAAAGCTTGATATTTGGAAGAATATTTCTTCTTTGTTCTCAAAAGCCAGTGCAAATGTGAAGGCAGTATTTATTAGTGGAAATGTGTTTAGTGCGATGGTGTATAATTCAACACATAAACTGCCTTAACCTAGATGTACTAGAGATTTAATTGAGGTGCTTTGTTTCCCACAATATCAACGGAATGAAGAAAATAACTCACGGCTGTTTTTTCTGCGTTAAATTGAAGTTCTTGTCGATTTTATCATGATTGACTAACTAGATTCATGTTATCAGAGAATTAATATACAAGTCAATGTTTCATCAGTGATATCTCGTTATTTGCTGACAATATGCACTCGAGCGTGGTTCTGTGTGGCTCAGTAGGCAGAGCATGGTTCTGTGTGGCTCAGTAGGTAGAGCGTGGTTCTGTGTGGCTCAGTAGGTAGAGCATGGTTCTGTGTGGCTCAGCAGGTAGAGTGGTTCTGTGTGGGTTCTGTGTGGCTCAGTAGGTAGAGTGTGGTTCTGTGTGGCTCAGTAGGTAGAGCATGGTTCTGTGTGGCTCAGTAGGTAGAGCGTGGTTCTGTGTGGCTCAGTAGGTAGAGCGTGGTTCTGTGTGGCTCAGTAGGTGAGCGTGGTTCTGTGTGGCTCAGTAGGTAGAGCGTGGTTCTGTGTGGCTCAGTAGGTAGAGCATGGTTCTGTGTGGCTCAGTAGGTAGAGCATGGTTCTGTGTGGCTCAGTAGGTAGAGCATGGTTCTGTGTGGCTCAGTAGGTAGAGCGTGGTTCTGTGTGGCTCAGTAGGTAGAGCATGGTTCTGTGTGGTTCAGTAGGTAGAGCGTGGTTCTGTGTGGCTCAGTAGGTAGAGCGTGGTTCTGTGTGGCTCAGTCGGTAGAGCGTGGTTCTGTGTGGCTCAGTAGGTAGAGCATGGGTCTGTGTGGCTTTATATATTATCGAGCCAAAATGGCCATCTGGACTTTGTTTCTCCTTCATCTATGTTTATAAGTGCAGTCCTGCTTATGTGATGCCCATTACTGTGACTACTCTAAAGATGCTTGTTACCCACTCAAAGAAAACATACTGGCTCAGGCCAGGATAATTGGCTCTAGGATTGTGAGAGAATGAATTCTAACGGGCTAATAAGAGACACATATATATATATTTTTATTTGTTTGGGGCTGCCGACCAGGGCCGGTCTGGTAGAGACAGGTTTCGAACCGCGTCCCTGACAGGCAGTGCACACCATGTCTGACCAGTAACCAAAATTATTTTCTCCACTATTTTCTCCACATTTTTCTTCCCATTTTTAGTATCCAATTATACCCTCTTTATACATCAATTATCCCCCTCCCCTCATATACCTTACAAGTTTGCTGCCATAGTCCTGATACTGGCAGTGACATGCGGCTGGGCACCACCTCCTCCGAGCCGGAACCCACCAAGCTGTCACTGTAACTCCGGTACACAGAGCCACTCCTATACGCAGCGAGCTCATATCGGCTTCCCTCCTTCCCTCCCTGGGACAGACAGTTAATTGCCGCCCCCTAGTGGCACTCCCAGCCAGAGCCGCCCTGGCATGGCCGGTGAAATCAAACCCTGGTCACAGTGGCCAGCGTCGAACGTTGTAACTGCTAGTCCACCCGGGAGGCCATAAATCGGTTGTTTATCGTGTCTGATTAATGCAGTGAAGAAGATGGGGTCTAGCGGTGTTGACGTTGTGCTTGTTTGTGTTGATTGTGTTTGTTTGTGTAAATCGTGATCACACAGCGCTGTGTTTGCTCTGTCCTGAGACATTTCAGTAGCAGAATACTGCTGTTTTCATATTTAATATGTATTGCACTGTTACTGCTAATAAGGTTATCATATACATCACACATGCATATACATATAATATAGCAATTATGTTTTGATACTATGTTTTGATACTTAAACTGCATGATGTACCTGTTTTCATTTTACTGTAAATATATATATGAAAAATATATAATTTCTAAAAATAATTTCTGCGGCAAAACGACGTCCCAGCTTTGCAGGGTCGCGTCAGTAGTTTTGAAAGACCTGCAGTGTGGCACAATAATAACGTGGAAAGATCTTTCTGTGGGGAGGAACACAAAAGTAGTCCAAGTGATGTCACACTCAATTAACGTCCCGAGCCGGTGGCCCCATTACAGTCCCACGTGTGGGCGCAACTTACGATGCAAATGGGGTCACGCCAGGAGAATTTACTCAGGAAGAACACGGGCCTTTAATATTTCATTTTTTATCTTTATTTGTTTTTCCATTTCAAAATCTAATTAACATTCATTGACTTTAACACACAAAGCAGAAACCTTTTTAAACCGTGATCTTAAAAAAATTAGTTTAATCTGCAACCCTGGAATACAGTGAGCTCATGTTCTGGTATACTGTACAGTATTTAGCCATTTGGCACTGGGCTTGTACATCCCACTCCCTCAACATGTAAATTATTATTATATTGTTAATATATTATGAAAGGCCTCAGTGGATTTCACTAAGGATCAGGCTTTTTAAAATTATTATATATATTTTTTTGTTTCAGATTTTTTCCTGTTTTTCTCCCAATTTAGTAGCCAATTACACCCTCTATTTATTTCGATTTGTCCTCCTCACACGAGTCCGCCACTCTAGTCCGGCAAGCTAATTCTCAGAGGGCAGCAAACTCTGCTTACTTCGAGACGGAATTTACCCACCCACATTCTGGAGACACCCTTACCTGCTTCACGGCAGACCCGAGCTGGCTCACCCTCCCCCTCCCCCTGGGGCGGACAGCCAAACGCCGCCCCCAAATGGGGCTGATGACCGTAGAGTTGTAGAGACTGGTTTCGAACCGGCTGCCCTGACAGGCAGCGCACACTGAGGAACAGGCTTTGAACATTTTATTGTTATACTATGTTTAGTTACTTTTGGATTGATCTCTATTTGATAATCAGTAAAAGCATGGTGTGCTTTTAGAAGTCTCCCTAGATCAGTTGACTCACGCATATGGGTCAATGACATGACATGCATATTTTTGTGTCCGAGTTCATTATTTCCATTTAAAAATAAATTAGTCAATTCAAGTCATATATGATTTTATTATATAAAACATTGTTGAAGTTTAGTTTGAATCAATTTTCAGTACATTCAAATAATATATATTACTTTGTGTTTTGGCATCTCAAACCCCCAAAATGTCAGGTGGCGCAACCGTCCGAGCAAAGGAACAGATTAAGAAAACTGTAAAAAGTGGTATTTTAATAATAATAAATTCAATATAAAATACTGTGGCATGATTTTATGTTTGAAACCTTTCAAATAAACACAATTTTACAAATAACAATAGTTTTAAAGCTATTGAGATAATTGAGGAACTTTTGTCCGGCAATTTGTGCTTTTAAAATGTCAGGGTGGCACAACCGTAAACATGGGACTTTTATTTTAAAGTCAAGAGGCTATTGCATCAGCCAGATGTTGCATCATCCAGGGGACCCTATCTGACATCCATGGCTGACTGAAAAGGTTTGCGGAGCTCTCTCAAATATTGATAAAAATAGCTACGTTCACCTCATAGGTAGGATGGTACACTTTCCATGTCAGGTGGTACAACCAATGTAAAACTAGGAAAACGTTATTTTATCATAAAACTACTTATTCTGTTTTAAAGTGATTTGTATGCTATTGCTAGCATAGGTCAAAGCTAATGCAGGTGTCCAAGTAGAAGCGTGTTTAATTTGAAATCAGTTGCAAAAGTCAGGTGGCGCAACCTGTAAGTCAGGTGGCAAACCGTAAGGAATGCCACTATATGAAATAAATAATGTTATTTAAAGCTTCAAGATGCTCTAAAATGTTTATTCGTTTCAAGTTAAATATGTTATACACGTTGGATGTTAAAAATACGAAATAACTGACCCTTAGAATGCAGTAATCTTAAATTATTGTTAATATAATAATCAACCCCCAAAAAACTAATCTGTAAGGCACTATAGACACTCTAATAGATACTTGACCAAGATTTCACTTCAAATAAATAAATAATAAATAATAGGAAAATATAAATAATTTTACAAATATTTGGTTGCGCCACCTGACATTTTTGGTCAGTCAAGTTAAAAATACAGTCAAAAAATGAATTTAAACACATTGAAATGTTATTTAACAAATGAGGCTTGTTTAAGCACATTGTCACAGATTCAAAAATATGCATTTTATCTATTTTGAACAAACTTTTTTTAAATAACTTTTTAGAGGCCTTATTTGTCATTGACCCATATGAGAATAATTAAGAATATATGATCAGTGAAACATTTTTTAATGATTTTGACACATAGCATGAAAATGTAACCTGTGTATTTGGTGTTACGTTGAAGATTATTGAAGGACCCCTGTGCGAAACCGTCCTTTGCATCATCATAAGAACGTCTGGCTGCATTTAATCTCTCCCGTTACCAGGAGCCTCTGAGTGAGTTTAATCTCTCCCGTTACCAGGAGCCTCTGAGTGAGTTTAATCTCTCCCGTTACCAGGAGCCTCTGAGTGAGTTTAATCTCTCCCGTTACCAGGAGCCTCTGAGTGAGTTTAATCTCTCCCGTTACCAGGAGCCTCTGAGTGAGTTTAATCTCTCCCGTGCCGGGAGCCTCTGTCTGCGAGCAGCGAGCGGCAGTGTGTGAGATCTGGCAGAGAGATGATGACTCCTGCAGTTAGGGTGCAGAGAGGTTCAAGGTTTCTGCCTTTGGGGGGATTGAAGTGTTGTGCTGACACCGTCTGCTGTGGCGAGAGAAAGGGAAGACAGACAGACGCTCTGCTTTTTTGTGTTCGTCCTTTTGAGCTCCACTGGCGACGGCGCGGTTTTCTCCGTGTCACATTTTGAAACATCAAGCTGCCGTGTAACTGGAGAGCCCGTGTCAGGTCTCATCTGCTGTCTCTCTGAGGGGAGGGTGGGGGTGAGGCTATGCACTTTCAACTTCTTTCCCCTTTTAAAGGGTAGAGGCTAGATTCTTCTCTTCCAGAGGACGGTCACCTGCGCTTGTGTCGAGATGTGAGCTACGCATGACGTTAGGGGTTACGGTTAGGGGTTAAGGTTAGGTTTAGGCTTAGGCTTAGGTTTATGGTTAGGGCTAGGGGTTAGAGTTGGGCTTAGGGGTTATGGTTTTGGGTTGGGGTTGGGGTTAGGGGTTAGAGGATTAGAGTTAGGGTGCAGTAAGCTTCAGACGAAGCGATGTGTGAAAACACAGCTGAAAGGACCTGAAGAGTGACGTCACGCGCACTGTAAAATCTACACAAACCTACAGGCCAATCGCATCTCGCATCTCCACGCAGGCGCAGATATCCATCCTCTGGAAGAGGGGCATCCAGCCTCTACCCTTTTAAAAGCGTTGGACCATCCTGAGACAGATTGAGGAGGGCGTGTGCAATGAGACGGCCTGCTTGTTTGCTTGTGCGCGATCCTGGAGCTGTAAATGTCATTTTCTGATATGGATCTTCTGTGCGTAAAACCTCTGATTGGATTTATTTTATTTTTTTCCCAAAGATTTTTAGATTTTTTTCCTGTTTTTCTCCCAATTAGATAGCCAATTACACCCTCTATTTCTTTTGATTTATCCTCCTCACACGAGTCCACCGCTCGTCTCTACGAGGCAAGCTAATTCTCTGAGGGCAGCGAACTCCGCTTCCTTCAAGATGGAATTCACCCACCCACGTTCTGGAGACTCTCTTACGCGCTTCACGGCGGACCCGAGCCGGCTCACCCTCCCCCCTCCCCCTGGGGCGGACAGCCAAACACCACCCCCGATGGGGGCTGATGACCAGGGCCGGTCTGGTAGAGACGGGTTTCAAACCGTGTCCCTGATAGGCAATGATTGGGCTTTTTTCAAAGTGGCATCAAGTTATCTTCACAGTTATTTGACAGTTTTTTTTTTTTTGTCTTGGAGTGCTTTGTTGTGGTTTATGGTGTTTACGTGTATGTAAATCCAATATTTAGCAAATAAAAGCCATCCGACTTAATCTTGCATGTTCAAATAATAGGGCCTGTATCTTTTGAATACATCTTAGAGAGAGAAAAACATCACAGATGGGATAAACATGACCTTTTCCCTTTATCGTCACATAAATATGACAGCAACGTAAACTCACGCTTTTTATGTAAATATTTCATTTCCGTCACAAAATGAAAAGACATGTCGGGTTTCTCATTTTCGTTCCTCTTAACTGTAAAGAATTGTGAACATAAAGGAAACACATTAATGTCAGACTGTTAAAGAGAAAAGGGAAATTATATCAAGGCTGTTGGAAAACCCCCTTTTACTAAAATAATGCCAAGGGCTCCAGTAAGTGACTCCCATTTAAAAGCGAATGTACTCAAAATCACCGTGTGCAGAAGCACAAGCAGAGATGGTCTTGACCCAAACACGGGACCTCTCTAGTTCTGGGGCTCCTCCTTGGAACAGCCCGTTCATATTCAGTTAAGGTGACAAGTGATGGAATCGTACGCATATAGTACACACACACGCACACTCATTGTACACTCAAACAGGGAATAAAGGGACTCAAAATGGCCATGCGTTGCGGATGAAAGGTAAGCAGAGAACAGAGAGAGGAGAGGGGTTTAATGAGGCAGAGTAAACGCACACGTTGGCTGATTTGATGGGTACACTTTACTTGAGCTTGAAAATAAAGAGGTACTGTACATACTGAGTGTGATATGGAATATACACTAAATGATACAATTGTCTAAATTCATACTTCGTTTGCATGAACTCCTCTTCTTTCTGCACTGAGGCAGTCGATTTACACTGGGGCAGTTGATCTGCACTGGGGCAGTCGATCTACACTCTGGCAGTGTGATAGGAATCTCTCTTATTATTTGGCCATGCTCCCAGTATTGTGTTCCACTCTTTGGTGTAGCCAGCAGGTTTTCCGTTACCTCCGAATGCGAAGTCATAACAGGGCTGGCAGTGTAGTGTAATGGTTAGGGAGCTGGGCTTGTAACTCAGAGGTTGCAGGTTCAATTCCCAGGTTGGGCACTGCTGTTGTACCCTTGAGCAAGGTACTTAACCTGAATTGCTTCAGCAAAAATGTCCAGCTGTAAGTCACTCTGGATAAGAGCGTCTGCTAAATGCCTAAAATGTAAAAATGTCAAATGTAAATGTTAAAATCTGTACTATGGAGTCTGATCTCGAAAAAGAGTGGCTTGACAAATAGAGCCTCGTGACAAACCATGCACCATAAATGATTAATTGCAGTAAGAATACATTTACTTCAGGGGCAGCTAATGGATTAATTATTGCTTTGATAGTACTGTTTATCTGTGTGTCACTTCCACAAGTTTTTAATTGAAAAGCATTTTCTCAGAGTTGACATGGGCAGCCTTTTGTAAACAACCCACTTTTCAGATGTAATTTGTGTTAAATATGTACCCCGTTTATGCTCATGGATTCACGATTAGCAGTACCTCGAATGCCAGTGGATAATGTCTCTGTTGAGGATAAAAATACCCATTGTGATCATATTCATAAAGAAATGCCTGTCTACTATTCACTTCTGTCTTATTTAGCATTGGAAATATGGTAAACAGTATCAAAGCACATCATAATCTCTGGGGAAGCTATATATTTGGAATTGTCCATTACACTCAAAAACATTTCAAACACACTGCCATACAAAGCTCTGTTATATTAGCTCTAATTGCTTTGTCGTGAAAATCGCAATGCTGCTTAGCTGTCGGTTTCTACTGCAATCTTTGATTGACACCCGCGTTAATGCTTCTGAGCTGGCCTTTGCGAAATTGATGAAAATGTGTATTTTCTACATGTTGTGTTACTGTAAATAATTATCCTTTAAGATGGCAGGGATTTAAGTGTACGCCAGGCATCTCGGATGGACGTGAGATATAGCCCGACGCTAAGAAGCCATCATCTCCATTATTCTGATGGTCTCTGTGATGAAGCTGATCACCTCATTTCAAACGTTTCTTCTATCCTTTCTTCTCTTTTTTAAAATGTATGTACAGATGAAGTAAGAACAAAGAGAGTCACGCCTAAAACAGGAGGCTATACTGTTTTTAGCATGCAAATATTGTTCCAAACCAAAGTTTTTTTATTTAGTTTTTGCTACTGAGCCAACTTTTTTTTTAGTGTGTTAGACACTGCAAATATGTTTTAAAAAACATTAAATAAGTTGCTTTGGGCCCGTCTGTCTCATACCTGTATTTTACTCAAATGGTCCAAACTGCTACCGTTGAGGGTGGTTTGGGCAGAAGATGTGTTTATGCAGTCTATGCAAGCTGACCAGTAACGACCTTCACGGTACAAGGTAGAAATGAAGGTCATGGCACTGTATCCACAGAGTTCCACTGCATCTGAACAAAGGCTGATAACTTCCTCAAGGAGCACATGCCCAGGGGCGGGTAGCGTAGTGGTCTAATTTTGGCTGGTCCAATACGGTGTGCGCTGCCTGTCAGGGACGCGGTTCGAAACCCGTCTCTACCAGACCGGCCCTGGTCATCAGCCCCGATCGGGCGCCATTTGGCTGTCCACCCCAGGAGGAGGGGGGAGGGTGAGCCGGCTCGGGTCCACTGTTAAACACATAAGGGAGTCTCCAGAACGTGGGTGGGTGAATTCCGTCTCAAAGGAAGCGGAGTTCACTGCCCTCGGAGAATTAGCTTGCCTCACAGAGACAAGCGGCGGATTTGTATGGGGAGAGTAAATCGAGATAAATTGAGGCTGTAATTGGCTACCAAATTGGTAGAAAAATTGGAAAAAATCTGAAACGTATATATAAAAATAAAAATATATATAATAAAAAAGGAACACATGCCCTGTGGTTGTTATGGAGATTTTGGCGCCTTTCTCGTTCTTTTCTCTCACACTCGCACTCCACTAAAGAATCCAAAGCCTGGAGAATATTCATGATTCTATTTCCAGGTTTAAAAATGTACATGCTAATTGGCTACATTAGAGCATGCGCTGGTCGTCAATAAATTAACACGTGGCAGAAATGATTCAGCTTGGCAAGTGCAGCATTGTCCTGGATTGAAGGTAAAGAAGAGAGAGAGAGAGAGAGAGAGAGACGACAATGCAAATCAAATTAAATGTATTATATAGCGCTTTTCACGAATACATTGTCACAATATGCTTAACAAAAGGGAACCCAGGCCTAGACCCCCAAAAGCAAGCCCAAGGCGACAGTGGCAAGGAAAAACTCCCGTGCCGGTGGTGAACTTCCACAGCCTCTGAAAGGAAGCAACTCGAACGCTGGGCTCCTCCAGACCTGTGGCCCCCGTACGATCATCAGGAAGGACACTCTCAAACCCAGGCCCACGCTACCTCTCTGTGCCAGGATGTGCAGTTCCTGAGTCAGAGGTGATGTGGAGCCGCAGAACAATCCTCTGCTCTGATGACACATGAAAATGCATTTTGATGTGTGGCAAAGGCTTGGGCCTCATGCAAAAGTGGATTCATTAAAGGACAGTAGATGAGTCTCAATATCTTTTTTTTTCCTCCCAATTTAATCGCCAATTACACCCTCTAATTATTTCGATTTACCCTACGCACACGAGTCCGCCGCTCATCTCTACAAGGCAAGCTAATTCTCAGAGGGCAGCGAACACCCCTTCCTTCGAGACGGAATTCACCCACCCACGTTCTGGAGACCTAGGCCGGTCTGGTAGAGATGGGTTTCAAACCGCGTCCCTGACAGGCAGCGCACACCGTCCCACGGACCAGCCAAGATACGGTTACACCGCTATGCTATCCGCCACCCCTCTCAAGCTGTTTTTGAAGTGATCGCCAGCTCCGATGAGGAAGCTTTAAATGTGCAGATGGCGTGGATGACACAGAGGCTCTCTGTACACACTCATGTTGTTGTGAATACAGAAAATCTACCGTGTCCCCCCTCAAATGTGCTGGCTCAACTTCAGTCCCTGTTATATATTCAACAACCGTCTTGTGCCCTCGGGAGCATCACTTCGATCAATTTGGCACATCCCATTTTTAGTTTTGAAATTAATTAGATCATTCATACCAACAGGAACAGAGATTTTGTTTTTATAGTCATTTCGAGATTGGTTAGTGAATTTAAATTGAGTTGGTTCTCCTCAATCTGAACACCTAAAGCAATGCATTGTGGGAAGTGCAGACTGCTGTGGTTATCCGTGAAGGGTTCTGTTTTGCAGGTTGCCTGTTTGTTGAAGTATTGGTGTGCCGCGTTGGATGTCAAGTGACCAGCGTTGAGTTTTAATAAGGACTATTTGTTCAGTCCGCTTTTTAAACACACTACCTTAGCATTCCTATCTTTTAATTAACTCCAAGGCTAATGTGGCACTGACTAATTGGGAGGTTCTGTTTTCTCTTAATTTACTTGAAAACCCATCTTGGGTTGAGCTTTTGTTTTTAATGTATCCGTGGGCAGAGTGGATGCGTTTTGTGGCACTCTGGTAAGGCAAAGCAAGCCTGCATCTTCAGAAAAGACTAAGTTAAAAGAGAGAATGTCTAAAGGATTCAGAGCTGGGAAAACACCACAGCTAGCCTCTAAATGAAGCGCCGGACGGATTTTTATACTAATCACAAACTACTGTTCAATACTAATACCACCAAAAAAAAGGAATGATAATTTGACCAACATTGCATTTTTGTGCAATGTGCCCAAAACCGCTTTATCCTTTTTAAGTAGTGTTGTGGGGATTTCTTGCTTTTAGATTGTATTGGGGTATGTGCCAGCCTTTGAAAGGAACAATTCACAGAGAAAGCTCTAGAGGCTGTCTGTCCAGCAAACTGTCCTTTCACGTTTGTTTTACTGTATGCCCTGTTGTGCCTGTTTGAACACGAGTTGGTTTATGATTCATACAAATTAATTTAGTTTGCTGTTAATGTACTGCGAATGACCTTGTTGTATTGTCTGTTTTTCCAATGGAGGAGTCTTACTTTAGAATCCATTTTAAAAGGTACTCCGCTCTTACTGGCTGCGACCTCCCTCCCCATGTGTATCAAGCCAGTGTCATGTGACAATGCTGAACGGCTGTGATTGGGTGGAGAATAGGTTTGTCATGATCACCCCCACAACCAGGAAATACAGCACATCCTATCCTGTCTTAGTTACTTTCACATCTGTCACCAGAACGGCTAACAAAAGGAATCAAATTTGTCACACACACACACACACACACACACACACACACACACACACAACAAAATCCAACAAATAATTAGCTCTCCTGTGATTTTGGAATTACCGAGATACATTAATTGGTCAAAATTAGCATGAATTAAGGCAAATAATGTATAATGTAATTTATTACATATCAGACGTGGTTTGGCAGTGGAAGGCTCCAATTTCCCCCAAGATTGCTTTAACAGCTATAATGTATTTCTTAATTTAGTCTGTAGAAAATCACTTTTTTTCCCCAGAGTTCATTAAGCACCAATATGTTACTATGCAGCTCCCTCGAGTGAACAGCTACAAACCATTATGCTAATTCCTGGCAGCGCAGAACCCTGTATGTAAATAGCGGTAACACCAGCGTCGGCCTTCTCTGAAAAAGCATTGTTAGGGAAAGCACCTTTTGTGTCTGAGCGCGAGTGTGATTCATCCGATTGAAGAGGAAAAGACTTTCACTTCAGAGCAGAAGAAAAGACACACTGAGCGTGGAGAGAACACACTGCTAACAGTACCCCATTCAGTTTCTGTTATTATCAGGACTGTGACATCATATCTTTCCTAGCACCTGTGCTGCCATTTTTAATGAAAGTGACGTGGCTAGGGTAGGTTCATTATGCATGATTTCTTTTTTCTTTTCTGTTTTATTCCCCATTTTTCTCACCTATTTTTAGTTGCCAATTATTCCCTCTCTTTTTCATGTCAATTATCCCCCCCTCGTATGAGAGGTCGCTGCTGTAGCCTGTAGTCCTGAGACTGGTAGTGAGCACTGCACCGTCTCCTCCGAGCCGACACCCGCCATGGTCACCATAACACACAGGACCACTCCTATAGGCAGCGAGCTCGTATCGGCTTCCCTCCCCCTTCCCTGGGGCAGACTGCCAATTGCCACCCCCTAGTGGCACTCTCGGCCACAGCCGATACTGACGCGACCTGGTGGAATCGAACCCCGGTCTCAGTGGGGAGTGTGTGTGTGACTGTGAGTGTGTGTGCGTGAGTGCGCATGCGTGCATGTGTGTGTGAGGCCACCAATGCAGACGATACATACGCTGTGATGCACGCTTGCACCATGTTTGGTGAGTGCGTTTCTGCGTGAGAGCAGAGCTTCAGTTCCTGATATAACCCTCAGAAAAATGCCACGGCTTTGCCTCCTTATGGGGAATAACCTGGATTGGAGCAGATGAGGGGGGCGGGGAGGGGCACTGAGGCAGGACGATTAAGCGTTTCTACGGCCACTGGAGGAAAAGCTTTTGTCCAGTTTTATGAAAGCTTGATGTCAAAGCAGTTCGTCTTTTTGTGTTCTGTTGAGCAGATCTAGCATGTAACACATACTAGTGATTGTAGTAGCTGAAGAAAATGATTTACCTCAATTGTACCTTGAGCCTTTCACACAAAGCAGTAGGCCAATATTTATCAGTTTGACACGACAGACAGAATTGTCTCAGACTGGCATTTTGATTGTTGGGAATTGGTTTTCTGGATGATGTGAAAGATCACACGTTGGCCTCATTCGATATAACATTTAGTTATTACCTGCCCTCATTGGCCAGTGTTGGGACCCAAAGAAGTGTGTGTTCATCCTGCAGTGTGTAGGTGAGATGTGTTTTTGTTCTTATCTGAATAAGGAGATGTGTGACGTGAGAGCTTGTCAATGTGCAACACCACGAAAGGCCAAATGGGTCATTTCAGATGAAATTCAGGGAGGTTTCCATTAATCTAGTCTGTCCTCTGCCATGCAGTTCACACACCAGCCTTTCAGAGTGACAGCTTGCAGATGTGACATCGACAGAGTCCTGGACTAAGGCCAGTGTGAAAGGGCCTACGATAACCAGCCCTGTGATTGATGGTACAATTTACTTAAAAGTAACATTAATAAACACATATTTTTTTATTACACTTAGTTGAAAGGAAATTGCGTGACTTTAAGTGTGATGCTTAAAGGGACAGATACTTGTTATTGATTTGTTGATTTAAAGCTGGAACATTCTTCTGTTCCTGAAAGAGGACAACCTTCTTTAGTCATGACATCACCCAAGCAAAGAGTGTGCATGTGTGTGTCTGTGTGTGTGTGTGTGTGTGTGTGTGTGTGTGTGTGTGTGTGTCTGTGAGTGTGTGTGTGTGTGTGAGAGTGTGCATGCGTGTGTATCCAGTCAATACCAGCATTGGCTTTCAATGTAACTGAACAGAAGCTAACCCTAGAGAATGTGTGTGCACACTTGTTTTTGATTAAATACGTTTTTATTGATCATTATAATTGATCATTGTTCATCTAGATTCCAGTGACTCTAACTTACTTGATCAAGCAGACCAAAGAAAGTACTACCCTTATACAATACAATCATGATATTTATAGAATTATTTTGTCTTCTGAAAGTCAAAATCACTTACGCTACAAATGTTCTGTGGCTTATTCACTCTATCTGGCTCATTCTAAATGATTTCATTCACTCAATATTAATTTGACCTTCTGCCTGGTATGGCAGTATTGTGATCACTTTATAAATGATTGTGCAATACCACAGTTGCATAACAACCTCAACAACAAAATTAATATGGAATAGAATTGTGTGCTTTAAACCAGACAGCCTTGTTCCACATTGTGTCCTTCGTGGTTGTTGTAAACCAGAATGTAAGAATGTGTTATTACACCGTCACTCCTGAGGTAATTACAGTGTTGTTACATGGCACAAGGTAAACAGTTTAAAGTCTTGCCTTAATTCCTTTATGGTCTCTGTTCAGGGCTCGTGTGTGTGGCCTTGTATAAACGGGTTGTTTGTTTTTTGTCTTAGTTTTTTTCTTTGTAGTTTGTCTGCTGTTTTCTCCCCATTTTTTCTCCCCATTTTTAGTATCCAACTATGCCATCCTTTTCATGTCAATTGTCCCATTCCCTCATATATTGTTATGAGTTTGCTGCCGTAGTCCTGATACTGCCTCCTCTGAGCCGGAACCCGCCAAGCCGTTACCGTAACTGCTGTACACAGAACCACTCCGATACGCAGCGACCTCGTATCGGCTTCCTTCCCCGCTCCCTGGGGCGGACAGCCAATTGTCGCCCCCTAGTGGCACTCCCGGCCAGAGCCGATACTGGCGCGACCGGTGGAATCGAACCCCGGTCGCAGTGGCCAGCGTCGAACGTTGTAACCGCTAGTCCACCCGGGAGGCCATAAATCGGTTGTTTATCGTGTCCGATTAATGCAGTGAAGAAGATGGGGTCTAGCGGTGTTGACATTGTGCTTGTTTGTGATTGATTGTGTTTGTTTGTGTAAATCGTGATCACACAGCGCTGTGTTTGCTCTGTCCTGAGACATTTCAATAGAAGAGCACTGCTGTATCTGCCTGATCCCAAGGGTTGGGCTCACTGACAGGCCGAGACGTACCAGTCTAAACTGGGTCACAATTCACCCTCGGGCATCATATTCCCAACCCCTGCTACCCAGCAAAAATAGATCTCCATTTTAATACACGCATTGTATTGTAGTGTGACTTATTACTACAGAGATCCGCCCAATTATCAATAAATATGATCTATAGATATAAAGAGACAATTGTTTCTGAACGCAATAATGTGTATACTGTGTTTTGTATGAAATTTTCACACTAGAAAACTGGGATACATTTTTTTCCCCCTCTCTGGTTGTAAGCTGCTATTCTATACAGATTTAAATAATACAATTTCTGTTCTCTTTGAGTTTGTGCCTCCGTTTCACAGAATTTGTGATGTTATGCTGATGGCGATTCATTATTTAAGAAATCAGCGTACTGCTGCTTGAGATTGTTATGTGTCCTTTGCTCTTTTGGTGCAGACTGCATCGCATTTTGTCAAATTGGCGTGCATGGAAAAACATTTTCCAGGCGGTGGATAGCGTAGCGGTCTAATGCACCGTATCTTGGCTGGTCCGATATGGTGTGCAGTGCCTGTCAGGGACGCGGTTCAAAACCCATCTCTCCCTGACGGCCCTGGTCAGCGTTTGGCTGTCTGCCCCAGGGGGGGGGAGGGTGAGCCGGCTCGAGTCCACCGTGAAGCACGTAAGGGTGTCTCCAGAACGTGGGTGGCGAATTCCATCTCGAAGGAAGCAGATTTCGCTGCCCTCTGAGAATTAGCTTTCCTCGTAGAGACGAGTGGTGGACTTGTGTGGCTATGAGGGTGTGATTGGCTCTTAAAATTGGCCGAAAAAACTGGAAAAAATCAGAAACACATTTTTAAAAATATATCTTTTTTTTTTCCCCGAGTCTGCAGGAGCATTTCGCAACGGTGCTTGTTGAAGCAGCTGTGACCTTCAAAGATGTGTTTTGTGTGGACGGAAGATTATGTTCTTATGTTCTTATGTTCTTAAGAAGTCACCAGCATCGGCCAGACCACTGCAGACAACTTCTCATCTGTACAGTCGGCTAAATTGAAATACAGAAATGTTTTTACATCACAGATTCATAATGCGGTTAAGGTCTTTTCTTTTAGGTGTGAATAATAGAATATGTGATTACACCTCTAACAGGGCCGATGCAGAGGCAGACGTGATCTGAATGTGATCGTGGTGCTCGTGTGACTTCTGCTCCCGGGTTAAACTGTGTTTGGTACCCAGGGCAGTTCTGGAAGTCTGTCTCGTATGAATGGCTTGTTGTGCAGAATTCACTCCCGATTTCCCGCTTTGCCCGTGGAAAATTGGGCCCCGGCGTATTAGTGAATCAATCGGGGATTTGCTGTCGAGTCGGGCTGTTCTAGCCTCAGGCTATTCCTCCAACAACAAGAAAGATACACAGACAAAGTGATGTCACTGGCTGCTAATGCACTCCAAACAAGACTGTGAGAGCACGTAATCCCACATGGGGGGGGGAGCGGTCCTGAAGGATATCTCCTTCAAAGAGTCTCATACTCCACTTCAGAGAATCCTTTAAAGGTTCGCCGATGTTTAGGCCATCGTGTGATACTGCAGTTCTCAGTGTCTCAGTTCCTTTACGTACATTTTAAAGACATTATAGATCAAGTACCATAGAGGGTGGCAGTACCAAACTTGGGTTGTTTATTCGCTGGAAATATTCCACTCCAATTTGTACGGGCCTCATTGAGGGGGATGGCAATAAGGCGTAGGGACATACTAGATTATATCCACAAACATCACCGGTTACACTGTTGTAGTGGCAAGTCTTAATTTGAATGAGGCTATGTGTGTGTGTATATACATATATATATAATTATAAGGAAGTAGGATTCAGATAGCAGCGCATACTATTTGCAGATTATATTTAATGTCACATCTTCTGTCGATTTGAGTACAGACCTGCGTGCGTGCCCTCTGAGGTGTGTGTGCCCACTGCAGTCGTGGTTGGAAACCCGGCTGCGCCAGTCCGGATCTGGCTGAGAGCCCTGATTGGGGACGGTGATTGCCTGACCGCCCCAGAGGGAGGGGAGAGGGAGAGCCGGCAGAGCGGTGTGGTGTGGGGAGGGTAAATTGAAAGAAATGGAGGGTGTAATTGGTTACCAAATTGGGAGAAAAACGGGAAAAAAATCAGAAGCTAAAACAACGAACTATTATTACACGTTTTTAAACCCTAATTGCTCTGTTTTTTGTTTTGTTTTTCTCAATTTTCACACTGCGGCGTTGACTCCGATACTGTGACATCACCAGGGGAAGGTTTCAGCCGGGCTGCAGAGAGGTGGAGCCCTCCACCAGGCTGTGGCTCGGGGGCCGCTGGCCTGTCAAACACATCCTTCACACCCGAGAAGAGAATAGGATAAAATAGAATATTCTTTATTGCCACGTTACACAAGTTACACACAAGGTAATTGGAATGTGTCTTTTCACATACCTCTCCTAAGAGAGGTCTGAGCGCAGGGTCGGCCAACCCGTGTTGCTGACCACTGAGCCACTGCCGCACCCAGAGTGCTTGGCACAGTGACTCCATATCACCATATCAGTCTGCCGCCTGAGTTTCACCCTCCTGTCCAAAGGCCTTCCATAGCTTCAGAGTGCTGGTGTTGGGCAGTCTGATCAATCTTGAGTGAGTGAGCAACAGAAAGAATAATCTCCTCTGATTAGGTAAAGTCTAAATTCTATTTAGAAACCATTGTGATTTTGAGACAAACCTTATTTGTCATTATGTTCTTGTGAGAATATTATTATCATATTGCGTCAGTTGGGGGTTTTACTCGATTGTAAATCTTCCATTTTATTATTCTTGTTGTATTTCGTTCTGTTTGGTGCTTGTACACAGGGCTCCTTGGAAAAGAGACTTCTGTCTCAAGTGATTACCCCGTTTAAATAAAGATTAAATAAAATGTAAAAGAAAAAAAAAATATATATATATTGTTCCAGCAGAATTTGAGGTGCTCTCTCTACCAAAGTGCAATCACAGATACTTCAGTCTTTTATGTGTGCTGCAGGTCTAATAGTTTGCAGCGTCGATTCCAAGTACAAGAAATACCATTCCTGGCTATACCTTACCTCAGGTTTATAGTTACATTTACAAATAAAGTATTTCACATATTCCTATTATGTTGTGTGTGTGCTTGTGTATGATTGCATGTCAGTTTTAACAACTTATTAGTTCTGTTCCCTCTGAACTAAATACATCCTCATGGATTAGCAGAGTGAATTCTGAGGCCGTTTGTGCCAGTAAATGACACCACTGTACATTTGCAGTTCCATCTGGAGAGATATTGAAAACTATCTTGTGTATGTGTGGCCCGAATCTAGGCGAGCTACATCTCTGCCTCTGTGAGCAAGTGCATCACATCAGCGCCCCCTGTGGTCGATTGTGTAGTAGCAGGGCTGGAAGGTTCTCTGTGCTGTAGAATAGTGAAATGGCTCACGTCTCTCTTCATTTCACCTTGCTCTGATTGTGGCCATGATTTTTTTGGAGAAGAGCAATGCAATGTTGAGGTTTACCAGTTTTGTGTGTGATAACTATCCTGTCTGTAGATAATTTAAAATGATTTTTTTTTATTTCTATTTTTAAATTTTCCCAGTTTTTCTCCCAATTTGGTTGCCAATTATACCCTCTATTTATCTCAATTCACCCTCCCCCACGAGCCGCTCATCCTCCGGGTAACGGGAAAATTTTTCCGGGCTGGTAGATCCACCTCCTCTGAGACGGAACCCGAACACGCCCTTCCTGCTCCTCGACAAACTCGAGCCGACTCCCCCTCCCGTCTCCACCTGGGGCGGATAGCCAAACGCTGCCCCCCATCTAGGCTGAAGCCCAGGGTAGAGACGGGTTTCGAACCGCGTCCCTGACAGGCAGCGCACACCGTATCGCCCGTGTGTAGATTTATGTCAAGAATGGTGGAGCTTTGAAAGTGGTCGACTGGACTCCGGTCATCTCGCCCACGCGGCTCTTTACCACCGAACTCCACACGCCCGCTCTCATATTCTATCTTTGCCCATTCAGACGGATCGCATTAATGCAATTAGAGGAGGCAACCGCGCGTGAAGCTGCCTTTAAGGAAGAGTCGCACCTGACTGCCTGCGTTCTGCAGCCTCCTCCTCTAAATAATTAATCACTCAATCAATCATTTCCCCCCTTTGTTTCGGGCCCCTGGTGCCCGAGATGAAACGCAGCACTGCTAACGCTGCTTTGCTCTCATCTGAGAGTGGGGTGTGATCTTCCGCGTGATCACGTTTACCCCCAAAAACACAGCCCCTAACCTAGCGCTGTTCTTTAAGGCGGCCCGCTAACGATCACACACTCTGTTCAGAACGGGATGTTAAAAAATCCCCTTTAGGCTTGTAATTTAGGCACAAGAAAACACCACTATTGGTTATGCTAACAGCAGACATTAACAAAACGTGGCAATGCTTCCCAACCAGACCGGTTCTAGCCCACCAGATCAATGTCTCGTGGTCGACTATGGTTACTGGAGCTTCTGGGAAAAGAAAAAAATGTTTCCCCTTTGAATCATCGATATTATTCTCTTTCAGGAATAATGCTTTGTTGATTTTATGATTTCAATGCAGCCTTTGTGCAGGAAGTGAAATGATTTGAAAGCAGTGTGTGTGATTGTGTGTCTGTGTGTGATTGTGAGTGTGTGTGCGTGCATGTTTGTGCATGTGTGTGTGTGTGTGTTTGTTTGTGCGTGTGTATATGTATATGTATATAATATACATTCCCCCAAACCCCCCCATAAATAAAATGATTGAGCATGAAAATATATTTGCCGTAATGAGGTTTTAACAACAATGTAATCAGGATTTCAATTTTTAATAATGATATCATCAGCTAAATGTCTTGATCGTTAAAAAAAAGTATTGATCCTGACTTTGTGCACACAGGTGGTAAGTTAGATGCAGCGGTGGGCGTGCAGTGTGTGGCATATGGTTAGGGCTAGGGTATGTGTGGGGTAGGGTTAGGGTTAGGGTATAATAATAATATAATACATCATATTTCTATAGCGCTTTTCTAAATACTCAAAGATGCTTTACAAACACAGGATAAAAATGTAAAAATGTTATATGAGATATGAATATAAAAAGAAAAAAGTAAATGAGTAAAAGAAGGGAAATATAAAATGTGAGCCATGAAGTGGGAGGGAGGGAAGGAGAAGGTGAAGGGGAAAGGGAAGGTTAGGTGTCAAAAGCAATAGTGAAAAGGTGGGTTTTGAGGGTTTTCCTCCGCTCTAAAGGTGAGCGAGGCCCACTCCAGCTCTGAATCACGGGCCTCGCAGCGCCGGCGTAGGAGAGCTGGACATGAAGCTCCCACACAACGCCCGGCGCCTGGCTGCTTCCTCAATCATCCGTGTGACAGTTAAACAGCCTGTTTGTGGCTAATGATTTTCTGTCATGTTTGTTCGGGAGCGTAATGCGGGATTAAATATCACCCAACGACAGACACAACAAGCGCTAAAACGGGCCACTCTGAAGCCCGTCGCCCCCAGTTGGCAGTAATGGATCTGAAATGTGTCGCCTGTACACGTTTATTGATGTAGAGGTTTCAGATGCCATTGCTGTTATCATTATGAAAGTGTTGTATAGTACTCGTGTGTCTGAATTATGTAAATGTCCTTTATAGGCCTTGATGGCCTGGCTCAGTAGGTAGAGCGTGGTTCTGTGTGGCTCAGTAGGTAGTGCATGGTTCTGTGTGGCTCAGTAGGCAGTGCATGGTTCTGTGTGGCTCAGTAGGTAGTGCATGGTTCTGTGTGGCTCAGTAGGTAGAGCGTGGTTCTGTGTGGCTCAGTAGGTAGAGCGTGGTTCTGTGTGGCTCAGTAGGTAGAACATGGTCCTGTGTGGCTCAGTAGGTAGTGCATGGTTCTGTGTGGCTCAGTAGGCAGTGCATGGTTCTGTGTGGCTCAGTAGGGAGACAATGGTCCTGTGTGGCTCAGTTGGTAGTGCATGGTTCTGTGTGCCTCAGTAGGCAGTGCATGGTTCTGTGTGGCTCAGTATGTAGAGCGTAGTTCTGTGTGTCTCAGTAGGTAGGGCGTGGTTCTGTGTGGCTCAGCAGGTAGAACATGGTTCTGTGTGGCTCAGTAGGTAGAGCATGGTTCTGTGTGGCTCAGTAGGTAGGGCGTGGTTCTGTGTGGCTCAGTAGGTAGGGCGTGGTTCTGTGTGGCTCAGTAGGTAGAACATGGTTCTGTGTGGCTCAGTAGGTAGAGCATGGTTCTGTGTGGCTCAGTAGGGAGACAATGGTCCTGTGTGGCTCAGTAGGTAGAGCGTGGTTCTGTGTGGCTCAGTAGGTAGAGCGTGGTTCTGTGTGGCTCAGTAGGTAGAGCGTGGTTCTGTGTGGCTCAGTAGGTAGAGCATGGTTCTGTGTGGCTCAGTAGGTAGAGCGTGGCACTGACAAACGCTTAGGTTGTGGGTTCAATTCCCAGTGCGACCACATATACTGAAAAATGTGTGCATTCACTACTGTAAGTCACTTTGGATAAAAGCATCTGCTAAATGGCATATATATTTTTCAGCATTCAGTGGTACCTTGTCAGGTCTGACCCTATGTCACAAGAAAATGCATTGTTTAGTGAGTATTACATTTAGAGTGGCCTCATCTCCAGGTGATTTGTCTGATATGCGTGTTGCTTTCTTTAAAACTATACATTCAACCCACTGCAGCATGCATTCAGCCTGTCTGTGAGGATTGTGTAAGAATTTTGTTTTGAAATTAGTCAACGGTCCCTTTCAAACCCCCTTGATCAAAACAAGGTGAACAAGTACAACGGATGAAACCATTTTTGGTCAGAAAACAAAAAAAACCTGGAAAAATCTATGTCATCTCTTTGTAAGATATGCCAGTCTACTGACAAGCAAAAAAATAAATGCAAAAACATTTGACACATCACAGGCTGAGAAAGAGGCGAGGCATCAAAGAGAGAACCACAAACACGTCCCTCCATGCCACTGAAATCAAACGGGAAAAAAAAATATAGTAAAAATTAAATAAATAAAAATGCAGAATTTTTTTCAGATTTTTATCCCAATTTAGTAGCCAATTACATCTTTTTCATGTCAATCCCCCCCTCGTATTGTGAGTTTGTTGCCATAGTCCTGAGACCAGCAGTGACAAAGGCAAAGTATCTTCTCCTCCGAACCGGCACTCGCCAGGCCGTCAACTGTAACTCCGGTATGCGCACAGGGCCACTCCTATATGCAGCGAACTCATATCGGCTCACCTCACCCCTCCCTGGGGCGGACAGCCAATTGCCGCCCCCTAGTGGCATTCCCGACCAGAGCCGGCTCTTGCACAGCCGGTGGAATCTAACCGCGGTCGTGGTGGCCAGTGTCGAACATTGTAACCGCTAGACCACCCGTGAGGCCAGAACTAGTTTTTATTAGTACAAACACAGCGAGTGTGTGACTGGGCATGCCAGCCCTGCTGATGGTTGTGGGGTCAATCACCCAATACCCCCTTTCATCACCGCTAACCTTACACACACACCACAACAGCCACCTTTATCTTTCACACTGTTTATTTATTCCACAATCTCGTTTGGTTGGTTTCATTGAAGCCAAAGTGTAAATGAAAAAGTGTATTCCTGAAACCTAATTATGTTTTAGATATTCATCCAGAGTAAAGACTAAAAGTCACACTGCCAAACGAATATTAAAAACGAATATTTCTATATTTTTAGATATAGTAAAACTGTGCAGTACCATCAGTCAGTTATATGTTTGGCATATCTGTAACTGATCTGGGTTTTTTAAACTGGTCATACTGTATAAATTATATTTTAATTGAATAATTTTTCTGCCTGTCATCCAGTAAATGGTGACAGGAAAATCAGTTGCCACATTTTGTATAACATAAAGTTAATCTCAAATGTCATAATTAAGAAGCTAACAATTATAGTTGTATGTTATTTTTGTAAAGCTTGACATGTGGAAGAATATTTCTTCTTTGTTTTCAAAAGCCAGTGCAAATGTGAAGGCAGTATTTATTAGTGGAAATGTGTTTAGTGTGATGGTGTATAATTCAACACACAAACTGCATTAAACTAGATGAACTAGAGATTTAATTGAGGTGCTTTGTTTCCCACAATATCAACGGAACAAAGAAAATAACCCACGGCAGTTTTTTCTGCGTTAAAAGTTCTTGAATTTTGAGGATCTCCAAACACTCACCCTCACACACAATCACCAAACACTCTCATTCTCGCGTACAAACGCTCTCACTCGCAAATAAAAACACCAAAGTCTCTCACTCGCACATACAATCACAAAATGCTCTCACTCTCACATACAAACGCTCTCACTCGCAAATAAAAACACCAAAGTCTCTCACTCGAACATACAATCACCAAATGCTCTCTCTCACATACAAACGCTCTCACTCGCAAATAAAAACACCAAAGTCTCTCACTCGCACACACAATCACCAAATGCTCTCACCCTCACATACATTATTTATTTAATTCTGGACTGAAACTTCAGGATCTGGTCATTTCAAAGTGCTGGAAATCAGCGATACTCTCTTGTCCCCATAAAAGAGAATATTTCCTGTGTGTGGTAACAAACCGATCAAGACAGGCCTTCTGATGAGTGACGCTCACAGTCGCACGGAGGATTCCTTGTGTCTCACACTCGTTAATAAAGCTCCGCTCCTGGAACGGGAGACAGGAAGACGAAACTGTATGCGTCACTTCTGCCGTTTGAAATGTCAGGTGCAATTTCAGGGGCTGTGATCTTAAAATAGCGGCCTTCAGTTTTGCGATTGATTTTCTGTTTTTCATTTTTCTTTGTAAATGTATGTTGAGGAGGACTGCAGTTAAATCTATCAACAGCCAATCGTCTGAAGTTTGGATGAATAAAATATACAGCACAATACTTTGAACAGTGAAAAATGCCTTAAATTGTAGGCCACTATCAGGACTCAGGGGTCTTTTTTTCAGTTGTGTTGTATTAAATTATGTCATTTAATGTTGAATGGTCAATGTTAATTAGGGATGTTAATGATTAATCGATGATTGATTAATCGCCATTAAGAATTTGATTGATCAAGCATATCAAATGAACGTTGATGAGTTATCTAATAGCATGAACTCTAGTGAGTGTAATAATGCTTTTTTTTTTTTTTTTTTTTAAGTTGCCAAACCTCCGCTGCCAGACAGCCCTTTTAATTTCAAAAGGAATATTGTTTTCATTGTTAGGCCTGCTGAATGGTGTTTCATTTCCTTCATAATTCTTATTGTTTTATGCTGTTAAAATAGGCCCGTGTCTCAAAGGTTTGAGTAAAGCTTTGATTGACGAAAAAAAACGTGCATTTTGTATTCTCTATCATACGCTACATTTTGCTTGTTTTAAATGATTAATCGATACATTTTTGTTAACATGGGCAACGATCGATTGAGGAAATTTCTTAAAATTTGCATCCCTAATACTTTACGCATAATTAAGTCTTTTCAGTGCGCAGTTATGGTTCCACTGCAGCACCACACGTATTTGACAACTTTGTTATATGATAATCGTTCAAAATGCTAATTGAAATAATTTGTTTACATACATTTCCCACACTAGGGGCTAGAATTACGAAGCATTTAAGCGGGGGGTATTATAGACACAAAAATGTGCCATAAACCACAGGTCCATATTTACTAACCTGCCACACTTACGCTTATGTGCATGAAATTTACTAAAAGCGGGGGCCACTGTATTTTGCACCTTTAGGAGTTAATGCATATGTATTTTGGGGAGTTCTGATGTGAGACCTCACAAATGTCGGAGGAGAATATGCAGATAGATTTTAACCACCTCATGCATGCAATTTATCGGGGCCGGCTGCAATCGCAGGAAATGTATAATTGCAAGTGATTCGTGCCACCTTGGGAAAGCGGCTCTTAACTTTTGATCAGGCATGAGAACATTAACATGGCTGCCGTAATTGCTAGGAGATATCGTTGGAAATCAGAGATTACAAATTCAAATGGAGAGAGTGTTTTCTTTTCGTACATCCCTCTTAAAAATGGGTTTGGGGGGGGGAGACCATTATCAGAACCTATGGGCTATCACTACAGATGCTGGATGAAATTTACATAATTACTTTTAGCAAAAGCCCTGTTAAATCAACAACTTGCATGGACATTTTTTTCAGAGCACAAACGGTCATTTGGAGCAGTCTTTTTCATTTTAATATTTTTAATAATTTCTTCCTGTATGTGTGTGTGTGTGTGCATGCGCGCACACACGTGTGTTTAAAGTGTACCTATGTGTCAGTGTTTATACTAGTTTGAAAATCCATGTGCATGATTGTGCGTATGTGTGTGCCTGTGTGTGATTTGAGACTTGAGACCATCTTCTGTGCTAATGCATTTCAGTTGTGCTTACCCAAGTAGTTTGATGAGATAAATTAGTGCCAGATGTGAATTGGTGTCATATGCATAATAACATCTTATTTAAATATTGTAAGAGAATGTATGTACCCTTCAGCTTCAAGAATGTTTTCAGAGATAGTCTTGCTTGTCATATATATTTAAAATAGCCTGGATAAAGAGTTGTATAGGACTTTTAGTCAGCAAATTAAATGTTTCAAATCATAAAGTAAAATGTAAATGCTTACAATATTGCTGCTTTCCCATCTCATGATGATTTAATGAACAAACCTCTTAAACCGCTTGCTGTGGGATCTTTTAATTTTTTTTCCAGAACATGCATTTAAAAATAAAACAAACTTCCATGTTCATTTTCATTCATCAAGAGATTTGCAAGTATGATCAATCTTTTTTTTTTCAGTGTTAAAACTCTTCTAAAAATCTCTGTGCCAGGCAGTGTGAAGTGTGAACCAGACTTCAGTGTTAAACTCAGTTTTCAGGGAAGTCTTTTTCTCCGTCATTAATCCAGAATTGTTCCACCGCTTTCATGTGACCAGTGGGGTGTTCTGAATCCACAGACGCACGCCTGTGGCCTGTTTTCCACATAAACGTAAATACAGAGACTAAAATGTCAAAAGCCAGATTTCAGCAATGCAGGCGCAGACACATCTGAAATAGACCAACGCTCCTGCAATCACAGAAAAGGCTACGGGATCACCGCGAGAGAGAGCCTTGATTTATGGCCTCCGTCTGTCTCCAAGCTGTTGCGGCTAAAATGACAGGATACTGCAGCGCTCTCTCCAAAGTGAAGGCTCAGTTCTGGCCTTCTCCGGGGGTTTGTGTGATCAATTAATGGGACGTGTAAGAGGCTCTGCTAGAGGAATTTCCCCCAAAAGGAATATCCATCTGTTCCTCTCAATAGGATTTCCTGCTTAATTGCTTTTTCCTACTTTGCTGCAGTTTAGCTCAAGTACACATTCAGTGCCATTACTTTTGAGTGTAATTCCATTAAGGCCACAGCATCTTTTTGGCTACTGACCACATTTGTATAAATTATATAGAAAGAGGATATCTGTCAAATTAAAGCACTGTAACAATGTATAACTTAGAGACAATTTAGAGTTTAATATGGGATTTTTATCTCTCGTAAACTTAAGCTAATATAACGTCATCGGAAATTGTTGTGGTTGCTGTTTTTTAACTCCTGATTTTTGGTCATAAATATCAGTGTGATTATCAATTATAAGAGGAATTTTTTGAAGAACTGTTCTTTCTATAAAATGTGATTAAAAATATATCAAAAATAGTGATGTGATTGAAAATGATACTGATTTTGTACTGCTGGTTTTCCGTAAATGTCGACACGGATGCCTCGTAAGGCACTGACGTAGGAAGCAATTATTTGATGCTGGGGAATTTACTTTTAGTATGTTTAGTTTTTACTTTTTAAAGTAAAAGTGCTGATTGGTCAATCCATTTGGGTCAGGATTGAACAGAAGAGTTTCCTGTCAGCTAAAAAAAAAATTCCTCTCAGGTGTAATTACAGAAATCTAGAAATATAAGTTGGTTCAATCGGTGCCGTAAGAAACCTGACACGTGTTAGTAAAGTACCGCCCGACTGTAATGACGCACACATCTTATTTTATTCTGCTTCGTTAACCTTTTCAGGGCCTTCATAATTATGGTGAGATGTGCCAGCAATGTCTTTGTTGTTTAATTATCCAGTTAATGCTGTTAGTCTTCGCTTCAAGCCATTTATGTGTTTCTGTGTAAAGAGCATTTCACTTGCCCTTTCCAAGGGGAAGTGGGCGGTTATTCATTTTGTATGAGCACAATAGGATATGAATCACATGTTAATAAGCGGTGTTTGATATTGTTGATCTGACCGCAGAAGAATCATCATGAACTGGTGAAGACCTTTGGAACATGCTACAATAAATGTACACTGACCCTGAGTCCCTCATTAAAATGATTAAAATAGTACAGTATTTCATAACATGCACAGATGGCTGGTTGCGTTGTGACCTCAGGTTATGTTTTGTGTTCATAATTGACAGTTTTACACTGTATAAGTTTCTGTAAATACTTGAAAATGACAAAAAACACACGTAACAATAAACAAAAGGAACATCAAAGCAGTGCTCAAGAAAATTGAATCTTGGATTCCTCAAAATAAACACCCTTTGCCTTGATAACAGCCTCACAAACACGGTCCATTCGGTTAATACGTTTCAGCAGGAAATCACCCGACATAGGTTGCTTTGCTTTGCCTCTTTTGCCCAGTTCATCCCATACAAGTTGTATGGGATTGAGGACTGGACACTGGGCAGACCAGGTCATTAGTTTGAGTTGTCCTTCACGTTCCTCCTTCACCAGATAGTTCTTGCACAGCTGCAAGGTGTGTTTCAGGTCGTTATCTTGCTGAAGAATGAAGGAGTGCCCGATTAGCCATAATCCAGATGGATGGTGTACTCAAACTTTTGACTGGTACTGTATATGTTGTTGATAACATTTATAACGATAAAACACTTGGGGTGAGATGTTGCCTGCTAAGCCAGGAGTGTTCAGTTGCTCAGCAAAGGCAGTTTTCATTTTCAGGGAATGCATCGTCATTACTATTTATTCAAAAAAGATGACATCATTGCACCTCACAAATTTTCCAAACTATTCCCGATCAAGTAATGTGTAGAATCAAGAACTCATGCATGGTATCATTGGATGGATATGTTTAGGACAAATTTTAGGACATTTTTTCCTCTTGTCTCTCTCTGCAAAACTACACTGTACCGGGTGGTTGGTGCACAACATACGGTCATGGGTTCCATGGTCATCTCAGAAAGACTGTGGTTCATGACCTTCTCCAGTACCCGAAAGAGGTGACCACAAAACCACACCTGTGATCACATGATCAGTCGTGGATACCTGTAGGGATGGATACTGTACACGCATTGGTACCGAACCATTCGGTACAGGACTTTGGATTCAGTACGCGCTGTGAACCCAATGAATGCAATCTTGTTTTAACCAGTAATGCACGTGCGGGACTTTTTTTGTGAGCGGTTGCAGCAGTATTGACGGACATTTTTTTTAAATTAAAGAAAGAAAGATATGTGCTTTACTTAAATTATGGTCAGTTAGCCACTGTTTACAAAGTTCATAGTAAATGAAAAGCAATTTTATGTTTTGCTGTTTTTACCCTGCTGTACCGAAAACGTACCGAACCGTGACTTCAAAACCGAGTTACGTACCAAACCGTGATTTTTGTGTATCATTACACCCCTAGATACCTGTGATCACATGGTCAGTCATGGATTCTGTAGTCATGTGCTCCACATGTGCATGGCCTCCATTCTCACCAAGATGACGCAAGCATAGTGCAATCAGGCTAAAGGCAAACAGATGAAACGATAAGACGAAAGCAGCAAAAGTGTAATGTTACTGTTGTATGATTTAGAAAATTAGGTTTACCTCAAGAGGCTGTTTGTTTCTCTCCTTACTCAAGTATGACTCGACGGTAATGCTAGTCATTACTTAGTATCCCTCTGCTCCAACGCTTCTGGTCTACGCCAAATTACATCAATCTTCACAGCACAACTGCCTGACACATTTTCTCATTAAAAGGCTCACAGAAAACTGTCTATCCTTTGTTATTAAGATAATGTAATTAGCATCCAGCAGATGGTTTATTAAGTGATAGCTGCGGTTGTGTGTGTCCCGCGTGCCCGTGATAAGTATGGTGGAGAGGTTTTGGGTTTGGCTCTTCTTTCCCAGCGACTCTCTCAAGGGATTCCCACATCACTCGGTCTCTGCCTAACGATTCCACAATAAGGGTTAAAAAAGGTCTACATGAAACAAACATGAATAACTCGGATTAGCCAAAAGATTACTACCAGATTCTGAACAGCAGTCAGCAAAGCCATCACCACAAAAATAAACATTTCAATGTTTATGCCCCCCCCCAGTTAGCACCATATGCCCATGTGAATAAATGCTTTGTTAATAGAGAATAGAAGATATAAAGACATGTTTGGAGTGGGTCAGGACTGGAGATGAACATCCAATCCCAAGGATAATACCCTATTATACTCGTTTATGTGTATAACTATACACAACAAATGCATGACGTCCCAAACCTGGACGTGCTCCAATTTGCTGCCGACTGCTCAGTCCTCTGTTTGGAACTTTTCCGGGTTAAGCTTGCCTATTACAGCCACGGTTCGAAACCCGACTGTGCCAGGCCGGCCCTGGGCATTTGGCTGTCTGCCCCAGGGTGAGGGGGCAGGGTGAGCTGGCATGAGCTCGCCAAGAAGCGCAAAGAAAGTAGAAGGGGTATAATTGGCCACTAAATTGGGAGAAAAACTGGAAAAAATCTGAAACGCATTTATTAAAAAAGTAAAAACAGGTGGAGATGTTGAGAGAGGGTAGGATCTCTGTTTTAGATTGATGGGTTGAGATTGCAGAGGTTGGCGTGGCGATGTTCGGTGAAGGATTGCCCTGCGGAAGACACTGAGAAAACAGAACCATGAGGAGACAATAATGGCTGCTTTTCCGCTGGGAAAAAATGAAAAATGAGTGGGGGCAGATTTTTACTAGTTTTCTTAGTTTCTAAAGGCAGCGTGGCTCACTAAACAGCTGTCGAGAGTGAACATGAATATGGTTTTTTTGTTTGTCGCTGTGTCCTCTTGTATATATGCCATTTTAGCAGACGCTTTTATAAGAACATAAGAACATAAGAATACATAATGATGAGAACGGGCCGTTCGGCCCATCTAGGCTCATCATGTCCTAATCTAAAGAGACTTACAGTAGTGAATGCATACATTTTTCAGTGTATGTGGTCCCTGTGGAGATTGAACCCACAACCTAAGCGTTGCCAACGCCATGCTCTACCTACTGAGCCACACAGAACTACTGCACCCTTGTACCCTGCTTTACTGTTGCGGTTCCTCTGATTCACCAACATTTCAAGTTAATTGCGAGTCATTTGGTGAAATGGTCGGTGGCAGAGTTAATTGGGGTTTTGGACTCTTACATTTCCCCATTTTTGAAATGAAATGCTTTTTTTCCCCTCATTGGCAGAATTGAGAGCGTCATTACTGGAGGTCTACTCCAGCCACCTCTGCTTTAGCTCTTAACCAGCGCTTTGCTGCCTAATCCGTGTTATTGCTAACATATGCAAATTTAGTGATGCCAATTGCATTCAGCTTTGAATTGAACAGTTTTTAATAATCTGCTGGATTAATCATGAGCACGTGCAGTCTGCAATCCTAAACAAGCAAATACATATCATCATAAATCAGTCACAACTAACAACTTCCAAGCAGAGGGGGATTTTCCCATCGTATGATCTGGAACTACATTTATGTCCTTCGAATATGTGCTGTGTTTCTCTGAATTTTCCAGAATTGAATAAATGTATTGCCTGTATTTAAAAGCAATCTAATTTAATTATCAATAATCCAGAAATCACAATTGATATAACTGCAAACTAGATTCAGTCAAACTGTCATCTCAAGAAAAGTGTTTAGTCGAAACAGAAATATCCCTATATTATAGTGACTCTTGATTTCAATTCAGATTCCTGTCTGTTTTAATATTTTAATAAATCACTCGATTAAAGTGAGAAGCTTTTTATTTTCTACAGAAGACGGCAGAATGTGAGAATATTTCCTTATCACGATATGAGACAAATGTACAGTATTGTTTGACATTGAATGAGTGGAAGAAGTAAGTTGAATATGAATCGTGTCGCTTCTACTGACTGTGGTAATGTACGGCTTGTAGAAATGAAACTTATGAAATCCATTATACGTATGACACCATGTCTCCATTCTCATAACAAGGTGCTAATTGCTTCAGAGAAAGCCATACCTCAACGCCAAGCAAGACCATCAACAACAAGCATCCCTTCACTTAAAACTTCCCAGCCATTCTGGGGGGAGGAATTGTGCTGCTATAATCTGGGAAGTTTATTTATTGCATTACTTTTCAACCAAATTTGAACCGTAATTGAATCTTTTCGCCTCGTCAGGAATGCAGTGTATTTATATGTAATATCTCGTTGCTGAAGCCTGCTCTGTCAGTCCAGGACAGAGTTCTTCTCTGAAGTGCATGCTAGGAACTGCATCATCTGAGCTAAGTCCCTATAAGCCAGTCATTGTGTGCCAGGGGGGGAGTGACCAAGGCGTAGCTGGGGGGGCAAGAGGGGCGCAAACTGCAGGCTTTTTAGCACCTGATTGGCCAGCAGGGGTCGAACTGGTCTCAGCTTTTTGCATGATGACATAAACAGTTCTCAGGACTAAGTCCCTATAAGCCTACATATACAGTATTTAGCTATTTACAGTACCAGTCAAAAGTTTGAGTACACCTGCTGGAAACTAGGTTTATCTCATAATTGACAATGTTTTACACCGTATACGTTTCTGTAAATACATGAAAATGCCCCAAAATACATGTACCAATAAGAAAAAGGAACATCAAAACAAAGTTCAAGACATTTTAATTGAAAATGTAATCTTGGATTCCTCAAAATAGCCACCCTTCGCCGTGATAACAGCCTCACAAACACAGGTCATTTGGTTATTACGTTTCAGCAGGAAAAACGACATGTTTTCCCAGCTCTCCTGCAGCAATTCCCAGAGACACTTGTGTTTTGCTTTGCTTTGACTCTTCCTTTCCAGTTATTCCCATACAAGTTCTATGGGATTGAGTTCTGGACACTGGGCAGGCCAGGTCCTTAGTTTGAGTTGTCCCTCACCAGATAGTTCTGGCACAACTTCAAGGTGTGTTTCAGGTTGTTATCTTGCTAAAGAATGAAGGAGTGCCCGATTAGCCGTAATCCAGATAGAACGTGTACTCAAACTTTTGACTGGTATATATATCTATATATCTCCTACTCCAACAAATATTGATTTATGCTCAACTCTAAACCGACCCCAATGGTCATCTGTAAAGTAACAAATAATTAATGTCCTAATGTCTAATTTTCAAAGTGGTTGTGCGTTTACAACAAAAACTGAGTTCAATTTGCATTTTTAATGTTTAGTATTGACAGCAATTACATTGATGAAATATATTGATAAAAGACTGGAAATACTATCAGAATTGGACACAGGGGCATGGCTTGGCACTATTGCTAAACAATACGACGTGGGACAATCTAGCAGGTCACTAAAAACACGCATATTGTTCGGAAAAGCAAACCTAGCCTCCGTAACGGATTAAAGTTCTTTAAATTGATGTATTTAGATCAGGGGTGGGAAATTCCGGTCCTGGAGGGCCGGTGTGTATGCAGGTTTTTGTTTCTACCAATTACCCTGGCTCTGTTAGATAATTAATTGGATACGCCAATGCTGGTTCACTTGTAGATTAGACCACAGTAACATGTTTCATATGGGAACACAAGAACAGTGTTCAGCTGTCATTCATGGGCTTATCAAGAAATTTAGCAAAAATGTCAGATCATGTAAATGATTGGGGCTAATTAAATAATTAAGAGCAGAAGTTGGCATGAAATCCAGAAATGGATACGGCCCTCCTTAGATGTTACTTTCAAAGTTTTAGCATTTGAGTTCTAAACCGCCTGCATTCCCGATGTGTTCTATTTGCATTAAGTACAAACGAAGCAAACTGCTTTTCTGTGTTTGTTGTGTAACGAGATCTAAGTACGTTGCAGTAGTTCGTAAGAGTTGCAATGCAATTATGTAGGTAAATTGAGTACTTGCAGTAAATTGGTGTACTGTTATGCTCTTTGATATGTAAAGAATGTAAATGAGAATTGTGAGGCTCTCAGAATGAATGGGCCACACTCTGCCTCCTCTGGCTGCTTTTCTTCTGAAGAGAAATGAAATGAAATGAAGATGATGACCAGCCATCAATACAACACATTGCTAATGAAAGCGTGAAAATGGCTTCCTTTCATTCAGTGAAAACAGGCTTTGTTTAAAAAAACAACCTCTCAGTTTGAGGGAATTTATTACTTATTTATTTATTCGTTTATTTGTAAGGGACAAGCACAGAGAACATTGACAGCCGCAGAAGCAGTGCCCGATGCACTGTACATGTGTATGTAGCCGAAGCTAATCTCCAACACCAGTCCCTTGATGGGCATTGATAGTTCAATCAACAACAGCAACAAAAACCATACATGACATGACAAAAACAAACAAAAACAAAAAACATTTAGAATATGAGCTCAAATACAGTAATGATTAGTTGGTGTCATGATTACAATTTTGGCCAAGTTTTAGCCAGGACTTAATTTGTGGTGGAAAACATTTTAAAATCTAGGATTTGTTTTGAACTGCCAGCAATATGTTCCACGGGTCTCACTGTGGTTCTGATGGGTCTGTGTGGTTCTGCTGGGTCTCAGCGTGGTTCTGATCCATATACCTTTCACTTACCGCTCCTTAATTACTTAAACGACTTTATACTATACTTTTACCTGTAATAGTTTTCATTTAAAACCATAAAAGATTTGATTGGAAGTGAATTTAAAACATGATCTGTTTTTTGTCACAGCCGATTTGCACTGTTAGAGCTAAATAACGGTGTGTTTGGGTGGGTGGTTTGAGGAATAAGGCCTCTGTTTAGACGGATGACAGATACCCGAAGTGGCTGATTCACTGATTCTCACAGCACACGAGTGCTTAAACCCGGGACAGGTGAAGCATGTCCCAATATGGACACCGTACGTAAATGTGAGCCGAGATAGGATAGGATAGGCAGAAAACAGGAATCTATTTTCACGCACTGATGTGCTGTATGCCATGGCAGGGTATTTTAAAACCTGGCACCGTTTGGACACCGTTTCAGGTTAATTTTGGAAGGCACATGCCTGGTGGTTTACAGGCCGCGTGCAGTGACAACCCTGCGCCCCTCCTGCTGTTTCTGTGTTTGTGTTAGCGAGCCCCCCTGCCTCCTGCGTTATGTCACAGTGTCACAGTGAAGACCCTCGGCTTGTCAGCGCGCGTTAGCGCCTTAGCGTATCACACTGGCAATGACCGTCAGAGACAGGCCTCCCGTGTGGCAGCCCCCTCCCCTCCCGCACCTTGCCTGTGAGTCGGGTTTGACGGGCGAGCGACAGAGCAGGTGGAACCGTGGGAGAGAGAGAGAGACAGAGAGAGAGATGTATATATTTTAATATATATATATTTTTTGTATTATTATCATTATTATTTTTATTATTATTATTATTATTATTAATGTCATTTATTATTATTATTATTATTACTATTATTGTACTTGTTATCATTCTATAAATATATATATATATATATATTTTGTTTAGTATTGTTGTAGTATAGTATTGTATAGTATTTACTGAGGGGGAGGGAGGGGGATGGGAGGAGGAGGGGGATGGGAGCGAGGAGGGGGATGGGGAGAGGAGGGGGATGGGAGAGAGGAGGGGGGATGGGAGAGAGGAGGGGGGATGGGAGAGAGGAGGGGGGATGGGAGAGAGGAGGGGGTGGGAGAGAGGAGAGGGAGAGAAGCAGAAGGAGAAGGAGAGAGGGAGGGAGAAAGAGGGAGAGGGAGGGGGAGAGGGAGGGAGAAGGAGGCAGAGTGAGGGAGAGGGAGAGGGAGGGAGAAGGAGGGAGAGAGAGGGAGAGGGAGAGAAGGAGGGAGAAGGAGGGGAGGGAGGGAGGGGAGGAGGGAGGGAGGGAGGGAGGAGGGGAGAGGGAGGGAGGGAGGGGAGGGGGAGGGAGGGAGGGAGGAGGGGAGAGGGAGGGGGAGAAGGAGGGAGAGGGAGGGGGGGGGGGAGGGAGCTCCCACGTCACACTGAGGATCCTGGAGAAGACAGGTCACAGCTGCAGCCTGTCACGTTAGTCAGCCTGACTCCCTGCTTTTTAAAACCGGGCTCGATTCCTGACTCTGTTTGGCATGTACGCAAGGCCTCAGCCCGACACTGCTGGGGCTCTCTGCTATGGAGGGCCTTCCAACTAATGATGCAACTGTGCTATTCACCAATCAGAATTAGGTGGTAGTAGGATATTTCTCAGTAAATAAATTATAGTTAATACTGTATTATGTTTTAGTTTAGTATAATACTGTAGCATTATTTATTTATTTATTTATTAAATGTATAGTTTCAAATTTTTCCTGTTTTTCTACCAATTGGGGAATTATACCCTCTATTTATATTAATTCACCCCCCCCCACGAGGACAGCCAAACGCCGCCCCCGATCGGGGGCTGACGGCCGGGTCCGGTCTGGTAGAGACTGTTTGAACCGCGCTCCTGACAGGAAGCGCACTCCATATCGGACGAGCCAAGATACGGTGCGTTAGACCGCTACGCTATCCACCGCCCCCTGTAGCATTATTAATATACAGTATTATACGAGGGAGAAATGAGGCCGTTGTTTTTCTCCTAACAGTGAGATTGTGTCATATATGGCAGTTAACATGAGCAGAGCGCGTCTGTGTTTAATTTGACTGCTTTCAAACCCACATGAAAGCGCCGCGTTAAAAGCACCGCTCCCACGGCGCTCTTCTGAACGAAATTGAAAGCTACTGTTTATTCCCACTGTTAAATTGGATTAGTGAGCAATTGTTTTACACTGGGGGGTGTTTTTGTGTCTTTGTCACGGGGAGAAATATACAAAAGTGTATTTTTTTTACTTGATAGAAAAGATGATTTAATTTGCTTTGCATTTCCAACCGTTGAGTTTGACAGAATTCAGATAATTTCATTTTCCCCCTGTCAACACTCGCTCCTTGTCGAGCAGTCACCGCTAATTCACAAAGGTGTCATTCCTCCCTCCCCCTCCCACCATTTCAATAAGGCCCCGTTTTATAATCCTCAACGAGCGTTTGTCTTTCCGGCCGAGAACGCGTTCCGAGGCGCACAACAGAGGCTGCCTTTTCCCGATGCGGTCGATTGATTCGGCGGAGGGAAAAAGCCTCATCTAAAGCCGGTGATATTTACTCCGGCTGTACGCTGTGTGTCATCTCTTCTCCTTCGTACGGAAATAGTTCTTCCTGTGGGGAAAGAGCTGCAGTCATTATTCATCTTCCTCAAGACTGCTCTCCCTCTGCAGTCTCCAATGGCAGCCCTCTGTCTCTAATTCATTCATCATTTTTAACCCACAGTAGCTTTTAAAAGGTGAAGCAAATCAAGCCCCTATTGTCCTAATGAACTGCTTTTGCTAACGGCAGCTATTAATTGGAGTTTGTATATATATATGTGTGTGTGTGTGTGTGTGTGTGTGTGTGTATCATACCCCTAAAAACCGGCTGAAAATGCAACTTTTACTAACATGTTTTTTCCCCCCCCAGATTTTCCCACCCATTTTTTCCCAATTTGGTGCCCAATTTGACCCTCTATTGTTTCAACCCCCCCATGAGCCTGTGGTCTGCGACTACAGGACCAGCTGCTTCTCTGGACCGGGACCGGCATTGACCAAGGCATCGGCCCTCCTCCTTCGAGACTAAACTAGCCAAACCGTCAACTGTGATTCCAGTAAACACAGGGAAGCTTTCTGTGCATGTGGCAAGCCTGTGTCGGCTTACCTCCCCCTGGGGCAGACAGCCAATCGCCGCCACCGAGCGGGACTCCCAGCCAGAGCCGGGCTGGCAGTGGGCAACCTGCACCTTGGGCAGGTTGGGCAACCAACTGCCTTTACTGGTTGCGCCATCCAGGGGCCCAACATGTGCTTTTAACATGTGTGTGTGTGTGTGTGTGTGTGTGCGCGCGCATGTCTGTGTTTATTTGTTCTGGTCCTGCTTGCCCCATAAGCATTCCAGTTGTTTGTATATTCACTGTCACTGTTACAGCTAAAAAATATTTTAAGTGCACGTGGGAATATCATCACACACAATAACAGCATCAAATACAATTTAAAGTCACTGGAATAAGGGCAGACGAGGTACCATGTCTCTGACAATATCAGTATGGAGATTTCATAAGAGCTGAGTGTAAAAGAAATCTGCTTGACTGGAGCGTGTGTGCGCATGTGTGTGCATGTGTGTGTGTGTGTGTGGGTGGTGCCCACAGTAAACATTACGGCCCTTGTGGTTTTAGGCTGTTGTAACAGTACCGTCTGCTCAGTTCTACAGATCGAGGTTCTAGAGCGATCCAGGCTGAGGGACTCATGTCCTCTCCTTGCAGGCTAAGGGAATGGCAGCTGCCCGGCCATGTAACCACGTGTGAATCCCAGGGGTGTGACTAGGGCCTGGCTATTGGGCTATAGCCCCGGAACATTTTTGGCACATCAATTCATTGATTTGAGTAAATTATTGACTGTGTTTGAGCGTTGAACATTCCTGATATAACCATGAACACTGCACTGTCAAGTGTTAAATGTAGCCCAGTGTGTAATGTCATTATAAGTATAAGAACTATAATGATACATCAGTTGCATTGTTTATATTCAGTGTACGTTTACTACACAGTGAGTAAAATGATGGATTATTTGATGACAGATATTTGCGATGTCTAGACACGCACCTGGTAAATCCTAACGTTACTCGCAGGAGGTGTGACGACGTGTAAATCCTGACACAGTGCGCTTCGCGGGAGGATCGTCGATACTCTGAGCCGTATCAGCCCTGGCAGTGTTTCTACAGGGACAACATTTTGCCTTGAAGTGCAATCTTTTCTCTTCTTCAGTGTCAGCTAGCCTGCAGGCTCCCAGACAACATATGTTCGTGTGTTTCATGTGTCTCAGAGACGGCCTCTGATATCACCACAGCGGTACCCAATCTTCCCCACCCCCTCTCTGTCTGTCTCTCTCCTCCAAACAGATGGCGCGAATTACAGTCTGAGCGGAGTTCACCAACGTTTAAACGCACGCTCGGAGCTCCACTGTTGGGATGACACAGACGTTAATATATATATATAGAATGTTCTTTATTAGCCGTGTTATACAAGGTAATTGGAATTTGTCTTTTCACATACCTAGATACACACACACACATAGGCCACTATACATATGTATTCCACCAGAGAGATCCGAGCACAGGGTCAGCCATAGTACAGTGCCCCCGGAGCAGTTTTAAGGGTTCAGTGCCTTGCTCAAGGGCACCCCGGCGGTGCCCCAGGAAGTGAACTGGCATCCCTTGCGTACCATGTCCCTGACAGGCAGCGCGGTATCGGACCAGCCAAAATATCACTGCAAAAGACAACTGCAAATAAGCATTTTGAGCATTCAGGGGTGCACATAAGTAGTGCGCCAGTGCGCATTCCCCGTCCTCAAACGTTAATCGCGTACCAAGCAAGATGACACACTTTTGAAACATACGTGACTTTAACTCTGACGTATGTTTCAAAAGTTTCGTTGTCTCACTTGGTACGCAATTAACATTTTTAACGTAACGACAAACTTTGAAACATACGTGACTAAGTTTGATCAGTCCATCACTGGTACGTTAATTACCTCAGTTAGTTAATTAATTTACCAGTGTTTCAAAGGTTTGTCGTCTTGCTTGGTACGCGATTAACGTTTGAGGACAAGGAATGTGCACTGGCGTACCGCTTATGTGCACCCCTGACTGTAATAGTAAGCCATAGTCATGTAGCGGGCTGTGTCACATGTGGTGGGACGATGCATGCCACTGCCTGACAGCTGCCTCTCCACAGAGGAGTGCTACTGGTGTTACCTCGTTTACACTCAATTTTCTTATTTATCATACTCAATATCATAAAATAAACAATGATTTTTTCAATGCATTCAATCTTGTGTATGAGAAGGGCCTCACCTTCTGTAAGAAGATTGGCCTTTTGAGTAAGAAGCGCACATCTTTTGTGCAGAATGACCGTCATCGAACCCTCCGTACACACGCCCCCTGTCTCGCGCTCTTACTTTGTCACGGACTGCTGCAGACTGCGTTTCCATGACTTCAGCCAAAACAGAGTTTTTCATCTCCCTGAAATCCCAAATTAATAACAGAGTTTTATTGGAGGGGTATTTTCTGATATTAACTGCACATTATAAAAGTATAAATAATAGATGCTCGCTCCTGAGGCCATGACATGAGGGATGTTCTTAGTTCCTGCCGCTGATAATGAGCTCCTGTCTTTGTGATATGAAGTCTGCCTGATCACACAGGTACTCCCTGCTGTAGTAGTGTGTTTAAAATGAAAGCCATCAGTGACGTTTTCCAGACATGCATGTTGCAGAGTATGTATGTATGCTTTCTGTGCAGCAGCCTCCTTCCAAACCTTATTTCCAAACTTTGCTTTGCAAACATCTTCCCTCCATAACACAAAGTTGGAACGATCGATATTGAAAGCTGGCTTTCCCCTGGATTATATTGTTTAAATTGCCTTGACACGCTCAGGTTTTTTTTTTGCTCTGAAGTTATTCGTGGAGGTACAGTACCCCCACACTGACACTCACTCTCACACACACACACACACACACACACACACACATGTGCGCGCTGCATATGGATTCCCCCTCTTATGCGTGTTACACTGTCTCTCCCCCACCCCCTCCTCCTGTACCCCAGGCAGTCCCAGTGGGTAATTACTCCTGGGGTCTCCACTCTCCTGCTCCGTGTCACATTGACCCACGTCTTGTTTGCCATTTTGTGGAGCGGGTTGCTTATTTAACAAGAAGCAGAGTGTAGTGTGTTTGTGAGCCGTGCGTGTGATAGCGGCTTCGACACACTGCCTGAATAATAGCCCTTATTATGGAGGCGGTGACAGCCCCCTGAATGGCCTGATTTATGAGCGCGATGCTGCTGCTCCCCTCTCTCACTGCTCCACACGCCCGTGCGCGGGCTAACCTCACCCACCAAGGAGCAAAACTTCCCCTCCGCACGGCAAGACCACGGCCACCATTCACTCCACGTTTGTCCTTAAGGAGCTTGACTTTTAAACTCTTTGGGCCCTATTTTGGTGAATTAGGATGGTGTCGGTAACGCAGACGCAAATCGAAGACGGTGGCGCTTTAGGGCGTGTCTAATGCAATTTAGGTAATTTCGTGACTTAGGATGATAGTGCACCTCCGGCGCAGTTGCAAAAGAGGTTGGATTAACTTTTTAAAAATACATGTGGGTGTGGTGGGGGTTTGGTTTCATAATGGCCAATCAGAACACCTATTTTCTATCCCTTTAAATACCAGTCCACTAACGCTATAGCAAATTGGCAATTTCCTGACATGGATGACAGTTTTGCACGGCTGCGCCAGGAGGGCTTCTCAAAAGAGGAGAGCGAGGAGGTGCAGAAAAGTTGGCGCTCGAATCAGAGGGGGAAAACAAGGCGCATATTAATTTGTTATTTTCATGAGTTGAGTTTATATTTTGAGACCTACATTGTTAAAAGAAAGTGCTTTATTTTACCATCTCTTTTTTTCCTTATTTGTAGGCTTTCCAAATTTAAAAAAAAGTTTATTTTCTTCTAACTTAATGTAATTGTTAAATGGAAAACAATAAATAAAAAAACTCACAACTGCAACTAGGCCTGTTTCATTTATGTTCATCATGCAGTAGGCCTACATGCGTCACCCTGGAGTGTGCATCACAAACCACCTGGATATTAATGGAGTGGACCCCCTTCCGATTCACATAAATGATACCGTGATCAGATGGTGTGCAGGGCGTATAAAAAACTGCATGTAATTTGCAGTTCGAAACTGATAGTTGTCTGGCCAACACCGGCTACCAAACTCAGGGTATCGCTCACGGTATCGCCTTCCGCGTCTAATTATGTACTCCATTTTCTGTACTGCAAATGGAAAGAAAAAAACCCCTTTCACATAAGAAAAACAATGTGCATACAAACTTATATTTATTTAACAGGTGTATCTTACTGAACGGTAGCAATGGATGGCCTGCTGGCTTCAGTCTTTCATGTCCGTGCATTGAATAACCACAAGCTGTGCTACCCATGGATTGGACGATTTGCCTCAACGTGATGGGAAATTCACAAAACATTCTCATGTGATTTCAGATAACCTTATGTTCATATGTGCGCATCAATAAAGTCACCAAATTGCACAGAGTGCCAGGGTTTGCGCTAAGAGGTGGTCTAGTTGGACGTTAACGCAAACTCATTATTTGACACCAAACTTGCATAGCGCCCGACTGTTTTTATTGTCACACCCCCTATTGCGCTGCCCAACCCATAGTCGCGCAAACGCCTTCATTGCGCACTATGAAATTGCTGAACTCTGCGGAGACAGGAAGTATTCCGTTTGCGACAGACAAAACTGGTAATTCGCCTGCGCTAGGGCATAACGGTGCTTAACGCCAGCACGAAAATAGGGTCCTTTATGTCTCATAGCACAGTTTGGTGACATACCATTTTTTTAATCCCTGAACTCGTGCCAAAGCATTTATTTGTGAAGAAAATTCATACATTATAAGTTTAAATTTAAGGACTGATTTTAAATCCTGACCAACATGTTTACAGTTTTCGTTCAGCTTTATAAGTATTGTTCTGGCTTTTCAGTTTTACAGTGTTGGTTGAAAGCAAATGATTGAGAACAAATCTTTCAGGTGCATCTCAGCGTTAACAGCGTTTTTTGCCCTTCACTTTGAGACTATATTTTCCTCCCCATCTTTGTATTTTTATTAAGTGCTGATCTGTGTCACGCAAACTAGCGAGGGTTCAGGGTGAGCAGGTTTAGCATTGGGAGCAGGTTTCAGGGTGAGCATGTTTAGCAGAGTGAGCAGGTTTAGCATGGGGAGCAGGTTTCAGGGTGAGCATGTTTAGCATGGTGAGCAGGTTTAGTATGCTGAGCAAATTTAGCGTGTGAGCACGTTGATTTGAATGGGAGACTGAGCAGGTCAAACAGCCGTGAGCTGTATTGGTCCCCAGAAAACATTTTCTGGTCAGTCCATGAAATTTTTATATCGCCCTTCGAGATTAACCACTATACATATTAACCCTTTTTAAACTCTGCTTGTATCAGAGGCTCTATGAATAAGTGATGCTGTGTGTGTGTTTGGGCTTCCAGCAGAATCTATTAAGTGGGTGAAAAAGAGTGAATCTCTCCAGAGAGGCCCTGAAAGGAGGGCTACAGTGTGAGGAGTGGGTAGGGTTGCCAACTGTCCTATATTAGCCAGGAAGTCCCATTTTTGGGCAAAAATTGGCTCGTCCCGTACGGGATGTTCCTTGTCCCGTATAACAAAATACCAGTCAGACATCAAAATAGAATCCCATCATATTGTAACGGTGTAAATAGGTTCAGTAGTAATGAATGTTAGCTTAGCCACATCGTATGCTAAGTAAACTTGGGGGCTGCCATTGTTATTGTTATGTGTTCAGTCTCCCATGATTCCTTGTGTGCCAGTTTACCATCACCCCTTGTGCCATTGAGTGGATTAGTGTTGTAACCGTGACTGTGTTTGTACATCTAAGAAGTGACTGCCGTGAGTTTCTCGTGTTCTGTGCCCTGTGTCTATAAGCTTTGTTGTAGTAAAGCCTGGAGCGTGATCATGGAAAAGCAAACTTTTGAGTCTTTAGCAGTCGCCGTTACAATATACAGTGTGTGTTGATTTACCGTTACCGTAAGTGTGGGCTTGTAACGTTAAGGTTGCGGGTTCAATCCCCAGGTGGGACACTGCCGTTGTACCCTTGAGCAAGGTACTTAACCTGAATTGCTTCAGTAAATATCCAGCTGTATAAATGGTTTGTAAAGAAATGTAAACTGTAAGTCGCTCTGGATAAGAGCATCTGCTAAATGCCTGTAATGTAATGTAATGTAATGTAATTTACATCCATACACACTTTGCCCCGTGTGCCCCAACTTCTGTCCCGTATTTTGGGGTTTCAGGGCTGGTATGCGCAGAGGGGCAGCAGTCGCTGATAAAGCTGTATGATCCTGTCAGAGTCCCAGACCCTCTCCAGTGATTTATGAGCGTCTCATTGAAGCGCCAACACAACCACGCCCACAAGCCTTTGTTCTGGAGAAGTGCTCTGTTTGACCACTACGATGTTCAATATGCAGACAAAACAATCATGAACGTGCTGTAGCAAAGTAGATCTCTCCCCCTCCATCCTCTGATTCAGTCTTATTCTCAGAGGCCACGTGCAAACTTGACTTTTTAATGGATCGAGGAACTAAGAATGAAAGTGGCCAATGTGTCAATGGTTTAATGCCCCTGGTTTGTGTTTGTGTTGTAAAGTATTAAATCACTCGTGCACAGTGAGGCGGGGAAAACCCTGTGGAGGGGACTCCTCCTCTCTGGGCCATGCCATCACCCCGTGAGATATCCAGTCACAGTGAAGCATTGGCATGCTCATCGATTCGGGACCATCGTGTGCGTCCCTGTGTAGATCATGGCTCTCCTCAATCTTTCTTCATTATTGAGGGGAACGGTTGAATAATCCATGCCCAGCGACAGTTTTCTTTTCTCTGTATGTGATGTGGTCGTGTTGCTATAAGACACTTACAGTTTAGTGAAATTAATTTATTCAACACAAAGACAACACTTTTTTGGAAAACGTACATTAATCCATGCTCTTTGGCAATGCCCTCAGATACAAGGTTTTTGGAAACAAGTGGGAAATATCAGATATACATGTCTAAGGATACGTAATGCATTACACTACAACACAGTATTGTATTCCAAAATGGTAGTTAATTTCTTTAATGGGCCTTTGTAACTTTACACATTTTTCTTTTTCCAGAGAGGGGATTTATCATTTATAATGTCTAATTTAATTTTATTATTATAAATACATTTTTTATTTATTTAATTTTTGTATTACATTTTTAATTTTTTTTTTTTTTTTTAGGTCTCTACATTGTGATCTCTAAAATGTAAACCAGCCAGAATGGATACTTAATTTGATGCCTTTTCTTTCCTTTTTTTTTTGCTTTTTATTACTAGTTTTTTGTTTTTTCTATTATGTTATTTGTATTTTGTCAAACTTAAAACCTTTCAATAAACTTTAAATCATAAAAAAAAATATATTTGGAAAACATTAAATTCCATGAGCACTCTCAGGTGTGTGAGAAGGTGAGCTTGTCTTCATATGACCTTAGTCACGGAGTCAATCTTTAGAGTAATGTCTTTTTAGTGCATGCGGTTGTATAATCAATGGTAGTCTGTGTAAACGTTGCACAGATTCAAGACGTGAATAAAAGAAATAGCACCACAAGATACAATTAAGAGAAATGAAATTGGCTCCCCACTGGTACAGATTATTCTGTGAATCACTTTAATCAACCAAATAACCAAAAAGAATGAACCAATCAGGGAAGAATTTAAAGATTTATTTTAAGGTCTGGGTTTGGGTCGTGATACACCGTTATCACAGTAACTCAACTAACCAAGTCGTGTTCCATTTTACATTTACATTTGAAGCATTTAGCAGACGCTCTTATCCATAGCAACTTACATTATAATATTAATAATATTATATAATAATGATATATAATATTAATAATGATAACTTTCATCGTTATCACAGTAACTCGACTAAACGTGTTTGGGATCTATCATCACATTAACTCAACTAAACTGCCACGAGTGTTTTATTGTGGTTCACTAATTCTCAGGGTTTCTTTTGTTTCATGTCAGACACCTGATGGTTCCGTCTTCAGGGATGAACAGCGAACGCTCCTCTTTAGTCCAGGTGCAGAAGAGAAGATCTGGAGACTTGCGCTGCTGCACTCAGAGAGAAGCGGATGGAAAGAAAACGGTAAGGATTCCTACTTTATTGAATGTGAAAATGGCTGATGGTTTCTGGGAAGAGAGCCACCTGGGATTGGGGAAGAAGCCTGGACTTCAAAACGTAGAAAATAAACAGCGGGGGGGAAGCAGCTAAAAATGCAGACACAAGCCCCCGTATCATAACACGTTCTCCCAGACTCCTCGTAAAATGCAGATATCCCCAGCCCCTCGCTGTCGCCAGAGATCTGTGGACTGGAGCTTGGCGTATGTGGTGGGTGAAAGACATGTGTTTGTTGCTTCCCCTGGACAGATGTGCCTCGCTCAAGGGTTAGGAGACTGTGACTGATTGACTGTGACTGAGCTGCAGTCTGTGGAGGCCCTAACCTGCCCTGACCTGGAGTCCCCCTTGTTTCCCGTTTATAGGCGACCATTCACACCCACACATGCAGTCATTTACAAGTGTTACTGATATTACCAATTTACTGGTAAACAGGCCTTTTTGAATGAGTTTGAAGCCAGATTTTATTAATTTATTCATTCATTTTATATTCATTTTAATCCTATCCAGACCAAATGACAAGGTCACCATGACAAAATACATAATACATGCCACTAAAGCAGCAGGAGCAAGAGCATAGATACAGATAGATAGATAGATAGATAAATAGATAGATAGACAGACAGACAGACAGACAGACAGACAGACAGACAGACAGACAGACAGGTACAGGTAAATATGTTGATTGGCAGATGGATACTGGAGATGGATAGATAGATTCATAGAGTATATGACATTTCACTCTGAAGAGTAGTGCCAAGATAGACAGTTACTATAGTTTGTTCCAAAGTTTGTTACTATAGTAAAATTACCTTACATCATATAATGCTAATGTGTGCTGCAGGAAACAACAAACCATTAGCAATAAAGAAATGCTGAAGAAACCAAACCACCGTAGCTACATTTCTGACTCGCGTGCAATCTGTTTTAGTGGAGCTGGGAGATTTTCCACCTCCTCAGTTGAGTGCTTTGGTTATTTTCAGGCGTCAGGAGCCAAGGGAAAGAAGATTATTTCTGTCCAAATACACACATCAACTTGGACGTGCTTGGTGAGATCGCTTCAGTTGAGGATAATCACAAAATCGCGGGATCTGTGCCCACCCCTCTTACTGTGAGATTGTAGCAGTGTGCTGAAAGACTTCTCGCTGGATAAAATCAATACAATCATAAATAAGGAAGGAAGGCTTTGGTGGGATGGCTGATCATTCAGCCATGGCCGCATTTGCATGGAAATGGGAGTGAGTGTGTTTCAGAGAGCTTTGCCCTCCGCTGTATTGTTGCTGTATAGTTGCTGTATATATATCTCCATGTGCTCCAGCTCTGAAAGGCTATATTTATTTATTTCTCATGACATAGCAAAGCAAGCATTGTTATAATTTAAAAAAAATGAGCATCATTATGTTTTTGTAGCCACAGAGGCTTTGTGAGTCAGTCTCTGTCCGTCTGCTCTCGGAGCTCACACTGGCAGTACGCCCGTTACAATGTGTGGGAAAGAACAAGACCTCTTCCGTGATCACCTGTTCCGTCTGTGCCCCCGAGTGGAGGCAGTCCGAGACGACACGCTGTAATGTGTTTCCCATGTAGCGGGTCAGCGCTCCGATACTTAACCAGCGATGCGTCCCTTTAAGAGCTGAACGGCTTTCTTCTGAAGGACGTGGGATTGTTTAGGCATGCATGCCGGAATCTGAGTCCTCCGTCAGCGCCAAAGACAACACGAATCGAAAAAGGAACTTTTCAAATGTCGGATCAGCTGGTGTCATTACTGCGCCATTTTATGGACAGCTGCACTTAAGCAGCTCTTCCAAAATAAATATCTCTGTTCTACAGGAAAGATTGAGTCATTTAGGCCTACGGCTTTTCTTTCATTGGCAAAATGATCCACGACCAAGGCCACAGGAAGACCTGTCTCATGGATCTCTCATACAGTGGAGTGGGGCAGTCCTGCCGATTAATGCCAAAACAAGCTTTTCGCATCTTCCTATTGATTTTCTGCTTGAAAATGAACAGCAGATCGATGCGATCGTCTTGGCGCGCTGACAGGAGTTCCACGATGCAGTCAGCAGCTGTTCTACGCTCACGTACGGGCCCCAGGGTCTGCGGTAGCTCAACATGGAGGAGAGCTCTGCTGGGGGCTGCGTGATGTAACAGGTTTACTGAGCAGTTATGCTGTACTTTTGAGAGGGGAGATTGAGAGGTGCTGCTGTTCCTTTAAACAATTTTTTTACATTTGTTTCTGTTTTTTTCCCATTTTTCTCCCAACTTGGTAGCCAATTACACCCTCTATTTATTTTGATTTACCCTCCTGATGACCAGGGCTGGTCTGGTGGAGACGGGTTCGACCCATGTTCTGGAGTCCCTGACAGGCCGATCGGGGCTGACAGGGCGTCTTGGAGGATTAGCCAAGGTATGGTGCGTTAAACCGCTATGCTATCCGCCGCCCCCGTCACACACTTTCCCATTTGCTCCTTAGCTAGCTTATCTCCGGGGATATGTACTCGGGGCTAGCGTTTCCCAGACATTTACACACACGTCCACATTATATTAACTTCCCTGCAGATCAACAAATACCTCTCGATCACAGTAGCGAAAGCACGCACACACAAACAAATTGATTAATTTATATAATGCTCAATTTGAAAAAGGAGCAGCAGTAGTTCAAAGTCTATCAGGATCTAAGCAGTGTGCTGTAGCAGTGAAGAAGGCCAACAGGATGCTGGGATATTAAATCGAAATAAATAGAGGGTGTAATTGGCTACTAAATTGGGAAAAAAATGGGAAAAAATTTGAAATAATTATTTTAAAAAAGAAAGTGTGAGATGTTGCTGTTGGGTCAGATTGACGTGCTGTTCGTGGCCGGTGACAGAGCCCTCGGTCACACAGACAGTCCAGCCCAGATTAATACCCGACCGGATCAGAGAGTGACCCAGAGCAGACCAGGCAGACATTGAGACATTTGAGCAGACTGGGCACCCCACGTCAGGTACGGCCATTCCGCCCCTCTCCCACGCACCGATGTGCTGAAACACTGCTGAAAACACACACCCTTAAATAGGCACCTTTCAGAGGTGGGAGTGCGCAAACCACCATTTCCTTTCCCTCACAAAAAAACACACAACCAATCCCGCGCAGTGCCTCCGCGATCGTATTATAAGAAAAGCCTCGCTCAGAAGATTACTTTACAATTCAGGCATCAAACGCCTTAAATGAAAAGAGTTGTGTTTAGCCATGCCAAGAGAAGCGTGTATATCTATGTAAGCGTCTGACTGTTTGCATAATAGATTAGACATTAGCATTTCCCTGACTGCTCGGCGCCTCAAAGAAGAGCGCTCCATGCATATCAGATCAGACGGCCTACAATTCTGCACGATCTATTACTTCACAATCTTTAAAATGTGTAATTTGCATGAAATTGCTTAATTAAAATACAGTCACTTGGGGTATTAATTTCTTTGTCTGACAGTTGAATGCAGTAAAGGCGGGCGGGGTGTTGGATGTAAACCCCCTGTCAGACAGAACTGGCAGGACAGGCACTGAGAATTCCTCTTCAGTGGCACGGCGTTGAAAGGGGGGAGTGTGTCTGCGGCCGCTCTCGATTGGAGCGCTAATTGAAGGCCGTGTCACGGGGGAAGATGCGGAGGCTGGACTCTGGCTCCGTGCCAGTCTTTGAGTGACAGCAGCCCGCTGTGTCTTAACGTGATAGAGTTTCACACGCTTGTGTGTTATTCTTCACGGAGAACCGTCCAAAAATGAGGATTCGTTTTTATTTTATGATACGTGTTAAGTGCTTGAGTGCGCAGCTGAGCGTTCCTAATCGTTTCCTGTAAGCTTCGAACCCTTCGAAAAAACCTTATTAAAAAAATATAGATTTTTTTTAAAATACAAACTTTTCCTTCCCTGTGTTACAGGTACGGAGTGTAGCTGCCAACAATGATGTCTATCGCTGTATTACTGCACTGATCTCTTGCACTAACCATGATTAATCTTACCGTGTATAATGCATGTTTTGTAAGTTTCTCTGGATAAGAGTGTCTGATAAATGCCTCAAATGTAAATGTTCATGTGACCCGGGCCTTGCTCTGCTCAATGAGGCAAGCAGGCCTTAACTGCCAGCCAGCAAACAGAGAAATACACAACGTGTTTGAAAAAGGATGTTTTTTCCCCCAGTGGATTTCATGACTAAGACTGCAAGAATCACGCAGAACAAATAAATTAAAAGGCATGTGAGTGACCGGGTTGCCTGGCGACTGTTTCTTTGTTTAGGAATGATGCTGTGCTTTGATCATTTCATAATGTTTTGTTTTATTTATTGACTATTTATTTTGTGCATCTCTAAATGCTGTTACCAGGCTATCATGGCGAGACATTAAATGCACATCACAGGAGCGCCAAGTAACACAGTAAATGAGCACCATGCAGAAAAATATCATACATTTACATTTACATTTTAAGCATTTAGCAGACGCTCTTATCCAGAGCGACTTACAAGATGTGCATTAATACAAGGTAAGAACAATCATAGTTAGCGCACAAGATCAGTGCAGTAAAACAGCAATAGACATCATTGCAGGCGTCTGCGTATCATACCTGTAACACTGGGAAATAAGTTTTGTAATATCAGGATCAGGATAAGATTGTAATATCATTTTAAATACACCATTAGGAGAAGGAGAAGAATACATTTTATTGATGAAAAGCTTTTCAATTACCCAAAGTGCTGATATTACAAACTGAAAGCTTATAACTAGATAGCCTAGTGCTTAAATCCTATTTTCCCCGTTGTGAAAATCTGTCTACGGTGTGAAATGGGGCGAAGGGAAGGTGAAAAAGAGCTCATGATTCAGCCGTGTTTCAGGCAGGAGGGTTTGGCAGCGCGTGAAGGAGCAGGATTAGATTTTCCTTTCCCCGTTTACAGTTTGCTGAATGCCTCTGTCTCTCGCTCTCTGTACCCTTTTGTCTTAAATATCAAAGGCGGCCCCAGTCGTGTTAACATTTGAATAATTCCACAGCAGCGAAAGCAGGGATCGCCCGGTGGGAGAGAGGCGAGGTGGTGACGTGGGGCGCGTCCGTATGAAAGGGTGTTCTTCACACCACCGCCACCCGCCTGCTTCTACCATTCAGCAGAAACGTTTCAGCAGAGTCCAGACCCAATTACAATCCTTCAGCGGTCAGGATCAAACGCGGTGGAGAGAGTGCACTCTCCCCCCACGCCCTGGGCTCTCATCTCTCTCACCTGTGTGCCCACCTCTCCCTGCGCTCTCACCTGCGCTCAGCGCCCTGTGCCGTCCCACAGTCACCCTGCCGCCTGCTCCCTACCGCAGGAGCACAATCACCCTGCCGCCTGGCAGGAGCACAATCACCCCGCCGCCTCGCTCTCTACCGGAGGAGTTAATTGGCCCTTTGATGTCTCTGGGAAGGTTCACTGTTTATTTATTTTGTTTTAAGGACGTGTGTTTTCAACCCTTCCCTTTTTTTCCCCAGTCGTGCTGCACCCACGGGTCACGGACCTGTTCCCGACGTTGCTCTCCGCTCGCTAATTTCCCCCACTGAAAGAGGGATGAAAAAGAGAGGGAGGGAGGGAGGGAGGGAGGGAGCTGTCGCTGATCTGAATGGAACGACGAGGCGGTTCCCCCCGCTGGCTGGCGTTAGCCGGCGCTCCTTTTGAAACGGTGACGATAATGGATTCAGCCCCGCTCGTTAATGGAGGCACGGTGCTCGTTAAGAGCGAACAAACAAAGCCAGGCTGTCACCGCTGCAAATGCCAAGTGCTTGTTTTGGTTTTTATCTGAGGAGGGGGGTCTAGAGACGGGCCGTATCGTCTCTGTGCTCGATCCCCTTCTCTTCTCCACGATCAAAGCCCACCGGGGGGAAGACAGGACAGGAGAGCCTGCACCCCCCTCAGAAGCTCTGGTCTGGATCAAGGTCACACAAGGTCACTGGTGATCCAGAGGCCCAGAGAGGTTCCCCTTATTTATCTCTGATTCTTTACTTTGTATGTGCTTGAAAGCCTGTTTACAGCATGGGGAGGGCTTTCTCTGTTTTTTACTTTTCGTAATAACATTCTAGAATCGGGCCTCATTTTGGGGGTGGTGCATTTGTAAATCCTGTAGAATCATACCAATGGTTTGTGAAGATATGAAACAAAAAAGGGTTTCTATTCCAGGCTCAGAAGATGAGGTCCTTAGTAACTGAGTCGATGGAAAATGTATTAGCAGCCTTTTAACAAAGTATTATTATTATTATTAATGCTGATAACCAGCAGATAAAGACAAGAGAACCCTGATGTTTACAAGACATTCACGGCTGAGAGCAGCACAGTGGCAGGAAATGACCGTGATTCTCAACACGTCTGTATGTTTTTGGGAACGTCTGTGCTGTGTAATAGTGTGCTTGTAGCAGGCGCCTGGGTTAAAGGATCCTAACGTACTGACCAGGCAGTGATAAAACTGAGTGGCACAAAGTAATCATTTCATTCAGCAGCAGCGCAACAGGTGTGGGAGGTTAGGTAGGGGCAGGTAGGGACAGGTGTGAAGAGGAAGGGTGACAGATGTGGAAAATGTCTCCGTGAAGGGAACGCTTCAGGGTTGACATTTCGAGTGGTTGCATTTTTATTTTTTATTTTTTTAATAGTTTCTAGTTAACTTTTCCCCCAGTTTTTCTCCCAATTTGGTTACCAATTATATCCTCTATTTATCTCAATTCACCCTCCCACGAGTCCGGAACCGCGTCCCTGACAGGCAGCGCACACCGTATCGGACCAGCTAAAACACGGTGCGTTAGACCCGCTACGCTACCCACCGCCAGGAGGGGATTGTTTTAACGCTCTCCATCCTCATCCACCACGCTCTGTCACCCCTCCACTCAGCTTCATCACTGACACAAAATATGTAGTCTTGTGATTTTCTGCGTGTGTGTCCTTTTAATGAAGCGTTTGTTGAGGCTGGCAGATCCCGCTTGTTCTGGCCGTATCTCCACGCTCAGCAGTTTCTCTGCAGTTTTTTTCCTTCTTATTTAAAAAATGAAGCGATAACAGAGCTGTCACAAAGTTAAGAGATCAGAAGATGTGGTTCCACTAAAGGAAATCACTTGGGCCTGTCGTTAGACTCCCTGTCTTGGAACAATTGTAAAATAAAATGCAGACAGGACACAATTTTGTCATTCATTTTGTGTTTTTGAAGCAAGATATGGTTATATGATGTGGATAAATGATTTGGGTGCTGAAGATCTGTGAAGTCGATGCAACTTTAACATTTTTGGGGACGGGACGGGATTGCAGGGGGATTGCATCTGACAGAAAAAGAGTTTCCATGTCTTGCCCATGTTACAGTATTGTAACTATTTTAAAATCGGCAAGTTTTAGCACAAGAACGCTCAACGTTTCTAGTTTGTAGCGCTAGAATGTTTGATGCTGGCCACTGCGACCGTGGTTCGATTCCACCGGCCGCACCAGTATCGGCTCTGGCTGGGAGTGACACTAGGGGGCGGCAATTGGCTGTCCGCTCCCGGGAGGGGGGAGGGAAGCCAATATGAGTTTGCCGCGTATAGGAGTGGCCGGAGTTTCAGCCGACGGCTTGGCGAGTGCCGGCTCAGAGGAGGCGGTACATCGCCTTTGTCACTGCCGGTCTCAGGGCTACGGCAGCGAACTCACAATACGAGGGGGGGGATTGACATGAAAAAGAGAGGGTATAATTGCCTACTAAATTGGGGAGAAAACTGGGGGAAAAAGAGCAGAAAAAGAACTGAGGTGGGGTCAGCTCTCAGAACAGTCACTCTAAAGTTGTCATTATCAGGAGGGAAAAAGTTAAAATAAAAGACAAATTAAAATACCACCCAGTTTAATTTTCCAGCACAAATCCCTATTTCATTATGCTTCTCTTGCCAAACACCGCATGGCTGGCGATACGTTCACAGTAACACTGATTCAAAATCTGGGTTCAGCCACCTGAACACAATCAAGACTTTCTCTGAACACACACAGTCACAACCACATCCAACTAGTGACCCCCAAGGTCAGCACTACTCTGGGCCGCTCCTCATTTCAGCATGCCGCAGCCTCAGACTGGAATGAGCTGAGATTGGACAATCCTGTACCAGTTCCTGTTTTTAAATCTCTGATCATGGACACTTTCACAGACTCATGCTCCTGCTACAGTTGATGCATGAGTGCTGTGTCTCGTTTATCTTTAATGCCTGTGTGTGTGTTTTTAAATTCCTGTTTGTCCAATTTCGTTATGTTCTGCTGTGTTTGGCCTCTTGAGAATTTGTTCTCAATTAACTTGCCTGGTTAAAGATCGGTTAAATTAAAAAAATTAAAAATGGTAGCAAAATGGCTCATAGTGTGCCTGCTTCTACACGCAACGTGGTCAACTCTCCCTCTTACAGGCCACAGTGGCTCGATTCAATCACCTGAACCCCCTGCTATCAATTAGCTCACCTTTTAAACCAAACGGACATGACTAATCAGTGACATCGTGTCTAGTCCCGGCGTGGCCCGTTGTCATGGCACAGAGCTCACAGTCTTATTTGGGAAATCTTTTTTTTTATTCTGCACGGAATTTAAATAATTTACAGAAAATATGCTTTTGATAAACTTCACCTCATATAACTGGATTCAAATAGAAGGACCAATGCAGGTCTCTTGGTATACGTAAATACAAAAAAGTGTTTCTTTTTACCTTGGATAGTATTTATGGAGGATTATTCTTCATTTTAAGTGTAATATGTTACTTGAATAAAATCATTCCCCCAGCATTGTGCATAAAAAAATACACAGTTGAAAAATACACATGTTGAGGTTTCAAATGTAATAATAGTTTAAGTTTTCCATGAAGTAAAACAAAAAGAGATTAAATTAATGAAACCTTATTCTTAATTATTTATTCCTCAGGAGTCTGATTTAAGCAAGAAAGCGTCGTTTTAAGAAGCTTTAAAGCGCAGCTCTGTGCTGCATGCATATGGATATACCGTACGTAAATATGGCCAAAAAGCTGAGGTATGAAATGAGCTTTGATGCCTTCCTGAAGAAGCCCATGCTTGGAATGTATTTGAATTTAAATATTAATGTCATTATAGTACTGAGGAATATGTAACTATGATATTTTATTGAGCAGGTTTTAAAAATGCATGCCCTCCACACTCCTTAATAAAAACCGGTCTTTACTCCTGAGTCGTGAGAGTGAAGGGTTTCACACTTTGGGTTGAGCAACTTCCCACTGGTCAGAGTGCGCTTCTCCTCGGTCATACCGGCTCCATGCCGCCTGCTACCCCTGACACACACGCTCACACACACACGCACATACACGCTCACACACACACACGCACACGTTCACACACACACACACTCACGCACACGCTCACACACGCACACGCTCACACACACACACACACACACGCACACACACACACGCTCACACACACGCACACACACAAAAACACACACACACACGCTCACACACACACACACACACAGAAACTCACACACGCACACTCACACACACACACAAAAACACACACGCTCACACACACACACACACAAAAACACACACGCTCACACACACACACACACACACACACAGACACGCACACACACACACAAAAACACACACACGCTCACACAAACACACAATCGCACGCGCGCACACCCGTCATCGCCCATGCTGTCAGTAAGTCATGTGGGAGTGATATTTGAGTTGACTGTAAACTCTGAGTTTACTGTCTCTGGTGGCTAACGTTAGAGAGACTGAGTGAAGGTTTGATTCATCAACACAATGTCATTTCCACCGCAGGAGACATTGCCACAGGATTGAGGGGAAATCTGCTAACGGGACTCACAATCCTACCTTCATCACAAACGCACTATACTGACCTGAAAGTCAGCATATTTCTCAACAAATTAATATAATTCACAAAATGTCTTGCCGTTTAATGTTGGGACCTCTGCTTAGACGTCCAAAACCCGCAGTATTAACAGCCGTCCAGAAAGAGACGAGGATTGCGTATCTTACAGTCGATCTCATGCTGCTTTTTAAATCTTTTCGTTTGACTCTCTGCAGAAAGATTGAAAGGCGTAAACCTGTTTGATGCTCCGCACAGCACAGAGCCCCTTCCCACGTCCTCCTCCCCCCTTCTTAATTATCTTCTCTTCGCCGTTGATAATCCATGGCCTGTTCTAATAATGAAGGCCTTGAATCATAGGCTGGTATGAAAACAAAGGCATTGTCATAGCTATCATCGGCGTGTTATAAATAATGAATGAAACGTGCATTAAGTGGCGGCGCAGAGTTTATGAAATGACTTGTATGAACGGATTAAAGTACAACTATTATTACTTGTCTTTTGATGTAGTGCTTCGAAGTAATTACAAAATTGGAAGAAAAAAAAAGAGAGAATCCTTTCTTCAACATGTTATAAAATAAAATTTACATTAGAGGAGAATCGTGTCCCAAGCCAATGGTGTATAATTTATTATTTTAAATAACATTTTCTAGAAAAGAGAGAGAGAAAAAATAAAAAAATCCTTTCACTGTCTTTCATGAAATCATTAGGCTTAGAATAAAGCATTAATTTTCCACATGAAGAATCTGCGCACATGATGGGTGTGGGTGTGTGAGTGTGAGTGTATGAGCGAGAGAGAGAGAGAGAGAGGGGGAGAGGGAGAGGGAGAGGGAGGGAGGGAGGGGGGGAGGGAGGGAGGGAGGGGAGGGAGGGAGAGGGAGGGAGGGGGGGAGGGAGGGAGAGAGACTTGGCCTCTGTTCACACAGTCTGATATGCTGTAGCCTTATAACCTGTCCCAGAGAAGTACTCATCTTTAGATATATATATATGTGTGTGTGTGTGTGTGTGTGTGTGTGTACAATAATTTTGATACTTTTGATCTTCATAACTTTGAATATAACGTGTGGATTTGTGACTGGGAATGTGGAGTTTGTTTCACCCTGTTATGGAAAATGTGTAAAGAAGGTGTCCATCACTTTATACACATTATAAACATTTCAAAATAATTTAATAACCCCATGTTATCACAGGATGTAACAACATGAATGTGTGTCTTTTGTTTTAGTCTTACCCTAATGTGCTGTTTGTGATGTTGCTGTACAGAGGCCTGGTAATGTGTTTATGGTGATATTATCTCAGGTAAGCACGTGATGGAGTATCGCATGGCTCTCAAATCACATACTTATTGTTGCAGTTCTAAATTGATCAGCCTGCCATAAATGATAATAACCATACTCATATAATTTTTTATTTGAATGATTTGCTGTGGACTGTCCCTGCTGTAGGTATGGATTCTGAAACACTGGCTGTGATTCTGACTAAAACATGATTCTGGCTCCTGAGAAATGTAATCCCAGACTGAAGCTGTGATACTAACTCCTTACAAGTGTAATCCCAGATTGAAGGTGCTCACAACAGAAATGATTGTAGTTTTTATTTTTTTATTTATTCATTTGTTTCAGATTTTTTCCAGTTTTTCTCCCAATTTGGTAGCCATTTACACCCTCTAATTATTTAGATTTACCCTCCCCATATGAGTCCGCCGCTCGTCTCTACGAGGCAAGCTAATTCTCAGAGGGCAGCGAACTCCGCTTCCTTCGAGATGGAATCTGCCCGCCCACATTTTGGAGACTCCCGTACGTGGTTCACAGCGGACCCGAGCCAGCTCACCCTCCCCCCTTCCCCTGGGGCGGACAGCCAAACGCCGCCCCCGATTGGGGCTGACGACCAGGGCCAGTCTGGTAGAGACGGGTTTCGAACCGTGTCCCTGACAGGCAGTGTGCACCGTATCGGACCAGCCAAAATACGGTGCTTTGGACCACTACACTATCCACCGCCCAGGTTATTGTAGTTTTTAAGCAGGTGGCACAGGCCCAGATCTATGACAATAAGCTTATATATAATCTCAGTGTTAAAGCAGAGTTTCTCCAATCATGGCCAACTCATGGGCAACTTTTTAATGGCTATTATCGGGGGCTAACGCTGCCCTGTGTGGTCTGGGCCTTAGAGTGACGGCAAATGGGACTTCACTTTGTCTGGTCATGTGATTGGTGTGGGGTTCTGGGTAGATATACACCCTCTGCTGTTGGAGGGGTGGGGGGGCGGGGGGATAGAATGGCATGTGTGAAAATGATCCTCATTTGTTCTGGGAAGTTTTCAAATGGTGGAAATTGTGTTATTTCATTCCACCACAATTGTAGTGGAATAATGTGCAATTTGCCATGCCCGGTCCTGAACTCTGCAAGATGGGAGAATTAAAGGGGAAAATTGGCACGAGCCACTCAATTACTGGGTTTGATGGGTACGGTGACCCCAGGTTGGCAGAATGGCAGGCGTTGAGCCAATCAGCTGTCACCGGTGACATGGAATCGGAGTGAGAAATGAAGATGTTCGCATGCGCTCATTTGAGTCAAATCACCTCTGATGCGTTTATTTCATATCAAACAATTAAGGGCAGGAATAGGATTTCATGGGATGTGTTCGAAGCAAAGCATATATTTGATTCAAAATGGGGGGGGGAAATTACTCAAATTGTTCATCTTACATGAAAGGATCGTAACATAAAAGAGAGTGAATTGTTCAGGAAATATAACTAATAATATTTAAATATAACCTTCATTCATCACAAGATACATTTTAATAACATTAAATAGTAACATTTGTCACTGTGGCCAAGATTCCTTTGGTCAACATCATAAATACGCAGGTGGTAAAAGACCTCAATCTATCAAAAGGAAGATTTGAAGTTTCACACTACACCTTGTTCCAAGTAACACCCCCAGTCTGCATCTATAACTGCAGAGCTGAGTTTAAAGACATGTTTGTATGGGCCTCCCGGGTGGTCTAGCGGTTACAACGTTCGACACTGGCCACTGCGACCCAGGTTTGTTTCCACCTGCCGCATCAGCATCAGTTCTGGCCGGGAGTGCCACTAGGGTGCGGCAATTGGCTGTGCACCCCAGGGAGGGGGGAAGGAACCCGATATGAGATAGGATGTATCTAGGAGTGACTCTGTGTACCAGAGTTATGGTGATGGCTTGGCGAGTGCCAGCTCGGAGGAGGCGGTACATCTTTGTCACTGCCGGTCTCACGGCTACGGCAGCGAACTCGCAAAACGAGGGCGGGATTGACGTGAAAAAGAGAGGGTGTAATTGGCTACTAAATTGAGAGAGAAATGGGAAAAAATCTGAAACAAAATCTTTTTAAAAAATGTAAAAATACTTTGTATGAATTATTGTAAAGTGTGCAGGTAGTGGGGGAAAAAGGTGGCATCCTGCTCTTTGGAGTTCTCAACAGCCCGTTCTTGATGAAAACTACCTCCTCATGGCCTATATTGAAATTCGCAGTCAATTGATTTAGAGTTGCTCGCCTGTTTAGCCTTGCACCTTAAACAAATGCACAGACGTCACGATCCAGGAGTATGTGCTTCTGACCACAGTTGCCCTTTGTGGATGATGTCTTTCCCTCAGTCACTGTTCCTCGTGAAACATCAGCAAGTTGAGCGGTCTTCATCACTGAAGATCCTACCAAACGTGCACCAAAAATCACCCATCTTTCAAAAGTCACTGAGATCTCTTCTTCTAGACCTGATGGAGCCTGAATTCTTAAGATGTCATTCGTTCAGCTGAATAGTGTGACCTACGCAGCAAAATGGTTTAGAATCTGATTCTGTGATTCACTGTCAATAATGTTGAGGAGCTTCAGCAGGGTGTCTGGATTGCCATCATGTTTAGAGATATCAGTGAACCGCATTCGGAGTGCAACTCCTGGAGTCCGCAGGAAAAATCTATGGGATCCATGCACAGGAATCAACACTTTTATTGCTGAATCAATCACAGCTCTCAAAGGGGAAAGAGTAGACTAATTGTTTAGGGAATCATTTTTTTGGTCTTGGATGATTAATCTCAGTGTTGGGAGAGAGAGGGGTGAGTTTAAGGATTAATCTCAGTGTTGGTGAGTTTGGGGATTAATCTCAGTGTTGGGAGAGAGAGGGGTGAGTTTGGGGATTCATCTCAGTGTTGGGAGAGCGAGAGGTGAGTTTGGGGATTCATCTCAGTGTTGGGAGAGAGGGGTGAGTCTGTGGTTGATGGACCCAAGATGAAAGTGTTTCCTTCAAACTGAAGTGTGTAGAAATGTTTATACTGCGGGAAAATGCGCTTCACCTTGGATTTTATTTACATATTTTATTCATTTTATCATGTACATGATCTGACATTTTAGCTACATTTCTTGATAAGCCCATGAATGACAGCTGAAGACTGTTCTTGTGATCCCATTTGAGACATGTTATTGTGGTTTAATCTACAAGTGAACCAGCATTGGTGTATCCAACTAATTATCTAATTGAGCCAGGGTAATTGGTAGAAACACAAACCTACACACATACCGGCCCTCCAGGACCACAATTGGCCACCCCTGCTATAGGGATTCGTTCACCGGTTCGTTCAGTACTACGTCGGGTTAGTGTTTCGTTGGCGAGAGACTCACGTGCGGCCTGCATTTGTTCAGTACGGATTTGTTCAGTGACTGTTTGCGGCAGCAACGTCTTTGCACCGAGGTACCTGATGTACGCCAGTGTTAAAACAAGTTGTGGGGGCGGCGGATAGCGTAGCGGTCTAACGCACCGTATTTTGGCTGGTCCTGTACGGTGTGCGCTGCCTATCAGGGATGCGGTTCGAAACCCGTCTCTACCAGACTGGCCTTGGTCATCAACCCCAATTTTATATACATATATATATATATTTATATATAATATATAAAAATCTATTAAAATAAATCAATAATGAAGAGCTCGGGTGTGTGAAGAAGGGCCTAATCTATTGCCTTGAAAACGCAGGGCACTGTGCTCATGACAGCTGGGCCTTTGCGGGCCGCGGGTTTGAATTTAAATGGGTTTTCCGTGGCCGTCAGCAAAGGGTATCGTACCTCTTGGTAGTACCAGCGCGGTGTTTCTCAGCCTCTGTGTAGGTGAGACCTTCCCTTTGGGGATCAATTATGTGGCCACAGCCTCTTCCAGAAAAAAACAGCACCTGATTAAAACTCCAGTCCTCTCCCAAGATTCCTTTGTATGGAGAGCGGTTCGCTGCAGCAGCTATTTATTAACATAGAGAACTTTAAAGGTCAGCCACGGTTTTACATGGCCGCTTCGCCCCAGAGGGGGTCAGAGGGGGAGAAACAAGCTCTATTGTTCTGTGCAGGGGCTTCTTAAGAACTTCACTTTTCTGGTTTTCTTGTAAAAAAAAAACCTGATTAAATGCGACCCAAAGTAGCGCACTGTAGCCTAAATCAGGGCTCTCCAAACTTTTGGCCGCCCAACACTGGAGTGAATCAGTTTTTCTGTGACCCACTCTTTATTAAAATGTAGATATAATATGTAAACATTTTCAAAATGAATTTGTCAATTATATTGATATAATACGATCCGGTTAAAATAATGTGTGTGTGTGTATATATATATGTGTGTGTGTGTGTATATATGTGTGTGTGTGTGTGTGTGTGCGTGCGTGTGTGCGTGCGTGTGCGTAACAGTGGGGATGTTCTGGGCCCTCTGTTTGTAAAGCAGGGCTCATTCATCAGCAGAGAGGTGTGTTGGGGTGACTGCCAATTTCTCAGACCACCACTGTGATTTGTGTACATTTGACAGTTTTAAGAAATTGCCACAATCGTTTCACACGCTTCTCTGTCAGCGAGGGAGGGATGAAACATGGCACACACGCATGCACACACACACGTTTGCTGTTATCTCTCTCTCTCTCTCTCTCTCTCTCTCTCTCTCCCTCTCCCTCTCCCTCTCCCCTCTCTCTCTCTCTCTCTCTCTCTCTCTCTCCCTCTCCCTCTCCCTCTCTCTCTGTCTCTGTGCTGTGCTCTGACAGGATCTGTAGCAGCAGTGCCCTTTTCACGGTATGCACACATAATTATTGTCTGTTCCAGCTGGTAAACAGGCCCAATCCCCGTCGTCACGCAGCGCACCTGATATCTTACACACACACGTGTGATCAGGCTATTGAGTTTGATGGGTACAAATGCAATTACAAGACGGGAAGGCTGGTGGGCTGCCTCTCAGCTCAGGGGATGAAATCAACAAGTTTAAACTGTTTAACCTCAAAGGAACAGATGGTGTGTAAGATCCCAGAGATTACAGAATTCACAACCGCTCTATTGAAATCAGACACTGGTGAGTGTCATCCAATTTACTGTTCTGTACAAAAGCAACAAGAAGCATGGTTAGATTGTATGGCACACTTTAAAATAGTTAAATATGGATATTTCATTAAAATTCCTCTTCGTCTCTTCTTTAATCAGGGAGTACAGTTAGTGTAATGTGTTTTTTTCTCTTCTCTTGCTGCTAATGAAGCCTTTGTTATGTGGCGAAGCTAAAAGGAAATTGTTTGAATTTCTGTTTCTCAGCGTTGATTCTGTTCACTGAGGAAAGCGGGCCGGCCTATTGAGTTGTGTTTAACCCACCACTGTGGAGGTGAAGTTATAGCTGTTTGCCCAAGTACATTACAGTATAACACAGGGGTGGGCAATTCCAGTCCTGGAGGGCCGGTGTGTGTGCAGGCTTTTGTTTCTACCAATTACCCTGGCTCAATTAACTAATTAGCTGTATACATTAATGCTGGTTCATTCTCAGATTAGATTACAGTTAACATTTCATACAGGGGCACAAGAACAGTCTTCAGCTGTCATTCATGATCTTAACAGAAAGCTAAAATGTCAGATCACATAAATGATAAGGGCTAATTAAATAATCAAGAACAGAAGTTGGCATGAAATCCAGAAACGGATACGGCCCTCCTTGCCCACCCCTGGATAACACAAAGGTGCGATCAGAATGAGCCCAGAAATGCAGATAAAATCTCCGTTTGAGCTTTCCGTTGACGGTTGTGACACGTTAACAGGAGAGCTGATCTGTGCGTTTGTGCGTTTGAGTCTGAGAGAGTGTGTGTGGAGAAAGTGCTGAAATGCAACTTCGTCTTCCACGGGGCGGTGCGCTGCATGCCGCTGTGGAGAGAGAGCCGGGGACAGGGACGAGCGGAGGCTCCGGGCATTCAGCCACATCTGACTTTGATTAATTGAGCGCCAGAGTTTTCCCGTAGTCTCAGCGTATATAGCGCCTTACGGGAGGAAGAACAGGCCATGATGCGTGGACCCAGATCGGCTCTCACAGCCCCTGTAGGTTCTACAGCACCACCTGATTACTACAGCGTGCTGTTCATCTATTTCTTTATTTTTTACATTTATGGTTTCAGATTTTTCCCAGTTTTTTTCTCCAAATTTGGTTGCCAAATTATACCCTCTCTTTATCTCAATTCGCCCTCCTCCACGAGTCCACTGCCCGTCCTCCGGGTAACGAGACAATTTTTCCGGCCCGGTAGATCCACCTCCTCTGAGATGGAACTCGACCACAGACGCCCTTCCTGCTCCTCGACGAACTCAAATTGGGAAAGAAACGGGAAAAGTGAAGTGGACCCGTCCCGAGCAGGTGGATCTCGTCGTTTCTACAAAAACTTTGTTCAGCAAAGAGGACGCAGTGACGCTTGGGACGACTTTGCTGCCCCCCCGGGAGTTGTAACTCAGACTGCTGATCTGAAGCCAAGTGAAGCATGATGTAGGTGTACAAATCTCTCACATTATAAAAAAGTTGACTGCTTGAATTATAACCAGATTAATGCTATTCATCTTCAGAGATCATCTATTGATAGCTACTTTGTGTGCAGTTTTGTGTACTTGCTAGCCAAACGTAGCTGTCTCTGTCTAGCTGACTGTTACACAAACCACTTTTTAGTCAGACTTCACAGTGGTGATAGGCTCATTTAGGCTAACGTTACCTAACGGCTATACATTGACAGTGGTGATAGACACAAAACTAGCTGAATTTTTGTGTCTATTTTTTCATGACCTCTCTAATTCTCGACTCCTGGATATGGCTCTGTCCACCAGTGTGAATAAAGTCCATCGCTTTGGTTGGTTTGAAGTCTCACATGGTTAGGTTGGCCATATGTCTGGCATTATGCCGGACAGTCTGGTTTTCAAGTGCTCTGTCCTCAATCGTCCCATTTGACGCCCATTTGTCCTCCTTTTGAAGTCTAGACTAGAAAAACACTCAGTTCTACATAAATCACCCTTGAAGATTCGAACGTGCCTCTTATTGGTTTATGTATTTGTCAAATTATGAATCGCCTATCATTGGTCTAATAAATGTCAACAAATACCACGCTTTAATATGACATTCTTACGTACACTATGGGAGTGAGGGGCAAGCCTCGCGATTTTGGAAGCGGACAGTGTCAAAACAGAACTCCAGATCTGCATTGCACTCCCCAGGAAGGGACAGAAGTACCAAAGTAGACCATCCAGCTATTGTGAATACACATTTTCAGTCTCAGTTAGTCTGTAATAGGTTATGGTTTTAAATTGGTCATGTAATTACATGTTAAATTGCCGTTGCCTGAAGAAATGGCCACCCTACACATGGTGGTGCAGCGCTACTGTAACATTGTTTGAACCTTGTCATATGACCCAGCTCTCTGCTCATAAGAGCAGAGCTGTAGAAACGTGATACTGTTTCCCTGAGAAATGCATCTCTCTGCTGTGTAAATGAAAGGCAGGACTCTGTTGTTATGTTCTTAACGAGCATGTTAAGACCCTTGGCAGGGTGCCTTATCCCCCTCCCGTTTGTGGTTTTGGATTCCTGCCCAGCTTATTCTAAGCTAATTGTTTTTATTGTTGCATTGTTTCAACTGGTGATATCACTTCTCGGATTCTCAGACAAAAGGCATTACACACTGTTAGTGAGTCACACAGTCCATTCAACTTTCCACACTGCAGATTTAAGATGTTTGTGCCACTGTTTAAAAACTGCTCGGAATAAAATAATTAGCTGTCATTGCCACTTGATGATGTGTTATTTGCCCAGAGTTGGCAGTGAGCTACGTACAGGAGAATAATAAAAGGTGTAGATGATTTTAATTATCGGTGGAGTTTGCCATAGTTTACCATTGCTGAAATTACCATATCTTGTTTTTTCTAGACCTTTCCATACAAAAAACTGTACAGCAGCAATTTGACATCCCTTAAACGTAACCCCCAATGGCAGCTACAGGCATCTTTACACCAGTGCATCTCTGTAGATATTTCCATCACCCTTTTAAAACCTGAAAAAAATTATTGGTAGAAGTTGCAATTGATTTCCTTCTGGTTAAGTTTGGTACAGTTGGTGCGTTTAAAAATATATTTTGTCTCCCAATTTGGTTGCCCTCTATACCCTCTATTTATCTAAATTCACCCTCCCCCACAAGTTCGCCGCCCGTCCTCTGGGTAACAAGCCAATTTCCCGGGCCGGTAGATCAACCTCCTTCGAGACGGAACCCGACCACAGACGCCCTTCTGCTCCTCGACGAACTTGAGCCAGCTCACCCTCCCCCCTCCCCCTGGGGTGGACAGCCAAACGCTGCCCGCGATCAGGGCTGACAACCAGGGCCAGTCTGGCAGAGACAGGTTTTGAACCGCGTCCCTGACAGGCAGCGCACACTCGTATTGGACCAGCCAAGATACGATGCATTAGACCGCTACGCTATCCGCCGCCCAGTTGGTGCTTTTGCTTCAGAAATTGTTTCAGATTTTATCCCATTTTCTCCCAATTTAGTAGCCAATTACACCCTCTATTTTTCATGTCAATCCCCCCCTCATATTGTGAGTTCGCTGCCGTAACCCTGAGACCAGCAGTGACAAAGGTGAAGTATCGTCTCCTCCTAGCCAGCCCTCGCCAGGCTGTCGACCGTAACTCCGGTATTACAGAGCCACTCCTGTGCGCAGCAAACTTCCTGTTGGCTTCCCTCCCCCCTGGGGTGGACAGCCAATCGCCGCCCCCTAGTGGCACTCCCGGCCAGAGCCGATACTGGCACGGCCGGTGGAATTGAACCCCGGTCGCAGTGGCCAGCATCGAACGTTGTAACCACTAGACCACCTGGGGGCCCAGTTGGTGCTTTTAATGTTTTCTGTTTGGGGCTCGCTCTCACAAAAAAACGAAGGGGATGCAACAAAACCAATAAATGATAACGATGATTCAAAAAGGGAACATGCGAGGCTTTGAAACGTGTTCTGAACCATCAGTTTTTATTAAAGAGAAAGCCCACTGCCGTTCAGAGGAGATTAGGAATGTTCTGCTGTTTCTCTGTCAGCCGTATTGACAGAGTAATTTGTAACGTGTGGGGGAGTGCACAGCGTTCCCAATCAATTAGTAAACAAGCTGTTAGCAGGCGCTTACGCCTGGCGCCAGCATTTGGACCATCAGAAGGGATCAATTACACCTAATAAAAAATGCATCATGTTTGTTGTAAATGCATTCCATATCGGTTGAAACTATTTATAATTCAGCCTGTGGACTGGCGCAGTTGGAGTTTGTTAGCGTTGGGCCCGGATGGGCGTGGAGCAGTCGAAAAAATAAGCAAAAGTCTGCATGGCATGCCGAGTCAGCCTTGTGATGTGCAAATTAGTGTTTTCATTCGCATGAAACCGTGCTCTTATGATGCATCAACACTGAATATAAATAGATCCAGGAGAAAACAGCTTTATTCAAATACAAATTAGCATATGTTTAAACAAAACAAAAAAAAAAAACAAGTGGAAGGCCTCTCGACTAAAAGGGGATTCTGCTCCCGCAATGTTGTTGTTTGTGATACTGTTTGTCCCTGCCAGCAGTGCTGTACTTTATTGTTTGAATAAATCTGTTTGAATGCTCTACAAAAGCCAATGAGACTTTCTCAGTTTGAGAACACCTACAGTGCAGGAGCAAGTATACGAGTGTTAGAGATCACTAGCTAGCAAGCCAATCAGGGTTTTTTTCCGTTGTTTAATTTGTTTCCGATTTTTCTTGTTTTTCTCCCAATTTAGTAGCCAGTTACACCCTCTATTTGTTTCGATTTGCCCTCCCCACACGAGTCTGTTGCTTGTCTCTACGAGGCGAGCTAATTCTCTGAGGGCAGCGAACTCCACTTCCTTAGAGACGGAATTCGCCCACCCACGTTCTGGAGACTCCCTTACGTGCTTCACGGCGGAACCGAGCCAGCTCACCCTACCCCTCCCCCTGGGGCGGACAGCCAAACGCCGCCCCCAATCGGGGCTGACGACCAGGCCGGTCTTGTAGAGACAGGTTTCTAACCGCGTGCGTCCCTGACAGGCAGCGCACACCGTATTGGAGCAAGCTAATCGTTTTTGACAATAAAAAAGAGGAGATTGCCCACCCATCCTTCCAATGATTTGAAGGTTTCTCATTAGAACTGTTTAAGCGAGAGCGGTAACTAATGAAGAAGCCTCCTCTTGGGTGGAAGGAACGACAGCCTTGGGGCGGCGATATGAATCTGGCAGATTTGACGAGATTAAGATTGTGTCATAATTACAGGCGTGCTCTTCTAACAGAGGATTGGGTCTTTGGCAAAGGAATCTTTGGATTTTTACACTGTGCTCTTATTCCATGCATGGCACCACAGTGGGAATGGGGGAAGTTAGTTAGTTAGTTCACAAGCCACTGTTTCATATGCAATTGCGTAGAATCAGTGAGTAGCTCTAGTTGACAGACTCTGTCAGGTAACTGGGGACCGGGCATTCAAATAAACATGCTTTAATTATCTATACAGAAATGGATATTGGATTTCACAGTTTTAATACAGTGCAGCTTGAGTTGATTATTCACTGTGACACACACATCGGCTAACGTAGAGATGTAACACTGCGTTTAGCCAATTAAAGGATGATTAGATGCCACAAGTAAGTAACTGATGTGGGAATTTGTTCCATGGGATCTTTAGTGACCACAGTGAGTCAGGACCTCCGTCTAATGTCCCATGCACTGCACCGGGGGCCTTGTTTTTGGGTTTGGCCAGGAGGGAGGATTTTGGCCACCACCGACAGGAGCAGCCTAATTTTCCCAGGAGGCCTCCTCTGCTCCAATTAAACGGGCTCAGCCCTGCATAGCTCCGCCCTTCTAGGAAGTAGAAGGCTGCAGGGTGGCATGGGCTGCTGGTTATGAAATGTCATTTGACACCGAGTGTAATAAAACAGAGATATCATCTTCAAAAAGTAACTTTTCCTACCCTGTCTGCATAACGCACCTGTATAAAAATCTCAATAAATAACAGGGAGAAGTGGCATGAAGTGGAGCGTATATTTCCTGCTATTGTGCAAACTCCCAACTCTACCCAACAAACTTATAACCCAGGGCCTCAAGTGGCTTTCATGACGATATTCTGACAAACTGACAGAACCTTGGACGGACGTCTCGTCCGCGGACTTATTAATGTGCTATGCAAAAACAGATTGGCATTCATCATCCCATAAACATATTCCTCCCAGTGAGGAACGCTTCCAGAATAGAATTCCCCTCCTACGTAGGAAAATATTTAACATATTTTGGTGAGTGAAAAGTCCGATTCTGTGACAGTGGATTTGAGGCTGACATCATATTAAGAGAGCTAGTTAAGATGGCAGTTATTTGTTGGGGGCGCTGATTGTTGAAAAGCGCTTTCTCTCCCCGTCTGACATTTCAGACTGAAGCCCTGGGGGCAAGGGGCCCCATTCCGACAGGGGAAAATCACGACAGGGCTTTACCCCCCTTCTAAATTAACCTCTGCTCGGATATTTATTGGCTGGCTGTTTTTAAATAATTTAAATATTCACAGTTATTTTTGAGTCAAGCCCTTCAGCGGAGTGTTCCGTGAGTGGGGAGTTCTGACACTAGGAGGGGGGGGGGGAGTTTGGGGGGGGGCCGCAGAGGGATCATTTATTTCACACATTTAAGCCAGTCACCTGTGGAAATATACATGCAGGTGACAACTGGGGTAAGTCAGCATGCATGCATTGGTCACACACCACATACACACACTCTCTCCCGTTCTCTCTCAGACACACATATTCATACACACCACATGTAAACATACTAATCACACACACACACACATATTCATCCCACATGTAAACATACTAATCACACACACATGCATATGCACACACACATGCATGCGCACACGCACATGCAAACACACATGCACACGCAGGCACACACACACACCCACACACACACGCACGCACACACACACGCACGCGCATGCACACACACGCACACATGCACACACACACACACACACACACACACACATGCACACACACACACATTGCATGCGGCTGGAAGTGAAGGTAAACCTCTTGATGCTCATCATCACCACGCACTGTCCTTATAAGGTCATAGCTTTCATCGCCTCTTCTACTCAGATAGAGGTCTCTCTTCCCATACTACATAATACTGCATACTACAAAGAGTGAAACATATCAAATGTGTACAAAACGAAATACTGCTAACGAGCACTTATAGACTACCTTGAACATTCCCCCGAATACATTTATAAACTTGCTTTAGTGATCCTTAACACGCAGGTTAAATAACTCGTACACTCTTATGTACCCTTACATACACAGATTACCAAACACCATTTTTTATGAGCCTGTTACAGCTGCAGTGGTGAAGCGAAGCGGTCTTTAAATAGACCGGGTCTTGGGAGCCAACTGTCCGGATGGTGTCCCGGAGACAACCAGCCTGCAGGAGACGGACAGTGGCTCCGATTTACACGATTCTTGGCATTCGGCTGGCGTAAGGGAGAACACATCTGTCAGCTGTATTTGAGACTCTTCCCGACAGGCCCTGTGAGTCGGTGTGTATATAAAAGCTTTAAGGCCGGGGCTGTAGAAAGGCTGACTCTTATTGGCCATCGTCCAGGTTACAGGTACGTTGCCGTGACAATGAGCCCTGACAGGCCGCTCTCTGAAGCTCGGGCAGAGTGGCGTGAGTTGTGGCTCCGCGCCTCGGCGCGATAACGGCGTGATAATGAGGAGTTGGAGATATGGGGGAAGAGAGCGCGGTCGCGATGCTGACCTTTCAGAACGGGGACTCACACACGGGCCGCCTAATGATGAGGGCGGTTGAGTGAGCAGCTCACACAGCGCACGCTCGGGACGGAGGGAAGGTGCTGACTAACGCAGCTTCTCAAGTTTAAAAACTTCCACATTCGTGAGCGTGGCAGCCATTATGCGGCTGCTCTGTTAGGGGGTGTGATGTGGAGAGACCCCACTGTTTGTGATGCAGCAGATTGCAGAGCAGGCATCTCTACGAATACCCAGAATCAAACATGACTGGAGGCAGGGAGGAGTTTACCACTCTATATTTATTCCCCTCTAACATTGTTTGGGGGAAGGAAGGCCAAGTAATATATATATATATATATATTTTTTTTTACACAATATTTTTTGTAGCCTGATGTCAGAAATGCCTCAATAATGGTTTTGTGATATTATTGTCCTGCATGTATTAACCCTGATGGGCAAAAGAAAGAGGAATGGAGTTAGAGTAGAAGGGGTGGAGTTTGAAATAAGGGGGTGGGGTTAAAGAGTGAGAAGGGGAGGGGTTATAGAATAGGAGGGGTGGGGTTAGATAGAATGGAAGGGGCTATATAATAGGAGGGGTGGAGTTTGAGATAAGGGGAGGGGTTAAAGAGTAGGATGGGTGGGGTTAGAATCAGGGGGTGGGGTTAAAGGGTAGGAGGGGTGGAGAGTTGGAATGGAAGCTGTTCAAGGTTAAAGAAGACAAACTGTTATGAACTAGGTGTGTTATATTTTTGCTGTTTTCTGCATTTATATTTAATGTGGAATGGCAGCCTGCAGTTTTGTGATCTCTCTCCCTGCTCTCTCTCTGTACTGGTTTTCTCTGCTACACGGTTGTGACCAGTCTGGACTGCGTTTGTCTCTCTGCCACCATTGTCCAAATAGCTTGTGCAGAAATGTCGGTTTACAGGACAAATACTTGTAGAAATATTTTGATTTGTAGAGATGTTGATTTGACAAGATCTAGATTTTGTCATTAATGGCAGTTAGTATGTATTTTCGTCCAGGCGTGCTGGTGAGATACCAGGGGTTTGGTGGTATAGCTGGTTGTGAATAGTGGCTCATGCCCAGCCTCTATGAACTATCATTTTCCTCATCCATACTTCTTCTGTTTGCAAGCTTATACATTCAATGACCTTTTTAAGGATCATGATTTTTTTAAGGATCCCAATTTAGTAGCCAATTACACCCTCTCTTCTCATGTCAATCACCCCTCGTATTGTGAGTTCCCTGCCGTAGCCCTGAGACCGGCAGTGACAAACCGCCCCATCTGAGCCGGCACTCGCCAAGCCGTCGACTATAACTCCGGTACACACAGAGCCACTCCTATACACAGCGATCTTGTATCGGCTTCCCTCCCCCTCCCCGGGGCGGACAGCCAATTGCCACCCCTAGTGGCACTCTCGGCCAGATCCGATACTGGCGTGGCCGGTGGAATCGAACCCGGTCACAGTGGCCAGTCAAACCTTGTAACTGCTAGGCCACATTCAATGACTTTTTAACGATCATGATTTTGATTGGTTTATTTATTTTTTCTGAGGGTTTTTCAAAGTTGAACATCTATCTAATCTATCAGGCAAGCAGAACTTATATATTGAACTTGATATAAATCTGCTGTAGGTGTTTGGGAACTTTCTGTGGACCAGAAACTGTCCCACAACTGTAATGCTGTAAGTTTTAAGGTTTCGAATTTCAGCTTAACAATTCCAAAAATATCTAGAGCCTACTTTTTTTTTTTCTGAAAAGACCCCAGCCTCTCAGACTCTGTCACTCAGATCACAGTGACTGAAAATGATGACGACCGTGAGAGACAGGAGTCTTACTGACACCGTAATTAACGCAGTAGAGGCTCCAGACTGCAACCAATTTGGTTGCATATTAGGGTTGCCAACTGTTCCGTATTAGCCAGGACATCCCATTTTTGGGCCAGATTTGGCTCGTCACGTACGGGATGTTCCTTGTCCCGTATAACAAAATACCAGTCAGTCATCAAAATAGAATCCCATCATATTGTAACAGTGTAAATAAGTTCAGTAGTAATGGATGTTAACTTAGCCACAGGGTATGCTAAGTAAGCTTGGGGGCTGCCATTGTTATTGTTATGTGTTCAGTCTCCCATGATTCCTTGTGTGCCAATTCCCCATCACCCCTTGCCTCATTGAGAGGATTAGTGTTCTAACCGTGACTGTGTTTGTACGTCTAAGAAGCAACCCCCGTGAGTTTATCATGTTCTTGGTTGTGAATTCAAAGCGCTTTACAACAATAGGGGCAGCTCACCTCAACCACCACCAATGTGCAGCATCCACCTGGGTGAACGCGACGGCAGCAATAGTGCGCCAGTGCAAACTC
>JAINUG010000023.1:4257033-4292033 GCA_029706075.1 Aldrovandia affinis
AAGTCTACACACCCTTTCAAAATGTTCACCTTTTGTTGCCTTGCAGCAAAAGTGTGCGGTTAAACCAGAGACAGATGAATCTCAAAGTTACGGACTGACAGTTATGGACTGACTTAACAGATGTGAATCTCAGTTACGGACTGACCGGTGAACGCAACGCAAAGGCTCTTTAAACCAAAACAAATCACACTTTCCATTGATAAAAATGAGATGCATGTAATTTGGACTGCCGAAATGGAAAAAAGTATTCTGAGTGTTCTCAGGAAATCCTGATTACAGGTGGTTTGATTATTGGTTCATCTAAACTAAGGTTTACCAAGGCTACTAAATCAGAGTAAGCCTATTTAAAAAATGAGGCAACAGCAATGTAAGTAAGTTGTGTGGTTGTTAGGGAGCTGAGCTGAGCTGTGTGGTTGTTATGGAGTTGAGCTGTGTGGTTGTTAGGGAGATTAGCTGTGTGGTTGTTAGGGAGATGAGCTGTGTGGTTGTTATGGAGCTGAGCTGTATGGTTGTTAGGGAGATGAGCTGTGTGGTTGTTATGGAGCTGAGCTGTATGGTTGTTAGGGAGATGAGCTGTGGGGTTGTTATGGAGCTGAGCTGTGTGGTTGTTAGGGAGATGAGCTGTGTGGTTGTTAGGGAGATGAGCTGTGTGGTTGTTAGGGAGATGAGCTGTGTGGTTGTTATGGAGATGAGCTGTGGGGTTGTTATGGAGATGAGCTGTGGGGTTGCTATGGAGCTGAGCTGTGTGGTTGTTAGGGAGATGAGCTGTGGGGTTGTTATGGAGATGAGCTGTTTGGTTGTTAGGGAACTGAGCTGTGTGGTTGTTAGGGAGATGAGCTGTGTGGTTGTTAGGGAGCTCCAGCTGTTTGTCAGGGATCTAAAGCTCTTGGCCTCTAGCTGCCCGATTGAAGATGGTGTTTGTGGGGTCATCTTCAATAATAACCCCAAGGTCCCAGCATTTTGCCCCTGGGAAATGGCTCATGGCATGAAAAACTGTTTCAGGATTCATCCAGCTGCTTCTGCAGCAGCCACAGTGGAGGAGCCGGGCGTGGCCCAGAGCCTGGGTGGGTCGAACCCGGGCCTGGCTGTGAGACTCTGCAGCATGCAGTGGGGTTTGCTCAGTCCCCTGTGCCTTATGGATGTGGTAGTTTGTTAGTTAGTTAGTTTGGGGGGGTTGGGCAGGCAGTTATGGGTACAGCTGCCCAGGATGCTGTCACCTTTCTTTCCTCTGAACATTTTTGTTTACTTTGACAACAAAAATACACATACACAAATACAACTAACTGGAGCTACTGTGTGGAGATTTAGACTGACAGAGCTTACATGCAGATCAATACTTTGTCCTTGGTCTTAACTTAATTTGGGTTCCCTTCCCCCTGTACCCCGAGCCAGTACCCTACACTCCTGTACTGCCTTCAGCACTGCGGACAGGTGAAACCACACAGGTGAGACCACACAGGTGAAACCATCCCTCTTCAGTCTGAATGAGGTATCACACATAGTGACCCACATAAGACAATGCTGACGCAGGCATTTCTACAATATAATAATTATTTCAATTGTACACATTTGGTGTACACTGTAATTGTTATTTGTAAATAAAATGCATGCCTTTATTTTAGTGCTGTAAAACAGTAAGGATGCCTACTGTAAAAAGCATTTGAGCAGCTGTATTGGCTGTGGCATGCCTGTGAGAACATTACTGTGTGAAATGAGCCTTTCCTCTTGAGCAGTTGTAAATTAGCCCACAATATTCTGTCCCATCTTATCAGAAGGCTGACGCCAATAAATGATTAAACTCCAAAGACAGAGACTTAATTAAGGGGCTGTCCTCATATAGTATGGCTTTTGGAGCATGAGGTTATTTTCCTTAAATTACATTAAATGTGATCTTTCTTGTTCAATGTTTGAAAAGCTCCACTGCAGAACTGTAAACCTCATGTTGTGGTACACGCTGCCGATAGATGTTGGACTTATGTAGTTGTGGGAGCATTCACTTATCTTTTCAAATCTTTATTGACCAGTCACATTTAGTCTCTACTTAATTCTGTACGTTCATTTAACACATAGGCCTTTTTAAAAGTGTAAATTGATATTGACATTCATTTAAAAATGCACTGTATTCCACATTTGAAGACAGGGTATTTTGTGTCAATCAGTGGCAAGAAATCCCAACTAAATCCATTTTGATTTCATGAAGGAAGAAAATAAAATGTGAAAAATGCCAAAGGGGGTGAATACTTATTATACCTACTGTATGTATGTATGTATGTGTATATATATATATATATATACACACACACACATTAAAGTTCTTCACATATTATATTTCATATATCAAAATACCACCTGTCCAGCTCTTTTTATGATGTCAGCACATTTCCTCTTCAGATTAATTTTGCTCTGATGCGGTACTAAATTCCTGTGCTCGCGTTGCTGACAGACTGTGAAGATTTAAGCGAAAGGATAAAAAGCAGCGTAATAATCAACAGTTTTATTTCCGTCCTTAAGCACTCTCCCTCTGTCCTCTCTTTAAATGTACGGTGTGATTCACGAGCGATACAGAGCCGACGCTCGTTTCACTGATAAGGGGACGAAACCGGTTTGAGAAAGCACTCAAACAATGATCTCCTTCAGATTCACAATTTTACATCAGAGATTTATTTAAGGCCGGTTCTCGGGCTGTGTGCTCCTCCCTGGAGTCCAGGCTATATCTCTTAATTTCTTACAAGATGTTCATTATGAAACATATGAGAAATTATATTACTTGAGATAATCTTTTTTAAAGCTGCATTTAAGATTTGCAATTTGTCATGTCAGCTAAAGATGTTTCCTCTGGTTTAAAATCCCGACCCGATCACATTTTTTAAGACTGCTGCCCGCGTTTCCATGTTAAACTAATCGTTTCAGTGTCACCTGAGTGTCTTTTCTGACCAATACTGAAATTGTGCTTTCTTAAAAGTGTGAAACTCACAATATTCTTTTTTTTTAATTGTATGTGTCTGATATGCAGTTTCCTGATTTTTTTTTTTTTAAAGATCACAGAGCTACATCCAGCTCAAAAACAAAATGTGACATTATTTTTTACCTTAACATTTCAGTTATATGTTACAAGTTCTGCTTATGTAAGTACAATATGGCGCATATACAGTTTTCTTGATAAATGTAATTTTTTGCATATTAAATGTATATTCAGCAGAATTGTATAATGTTCTAAAGAAAAGTACAAATATGTCAATCGTTTACCAATAATGATTAATTAATTAATTAGCTCTATGAAGTACTTTAAAATGATGTCGATACTCGAAGAAGTAGGTTCTGCTCAAATATGCAGGAATATTTCCTAGACATTATTATAGCAACATGGCATTTTTTAAACAGGATGAATTTTTTTTTTTACTGAAAAGGAAAGGCAAGCCGCCCAGGTCAGGTTTTCCTGTTATAGAAACTTTGCTCTCCTCTTCTTGTTCGGTGTTCTGCCTTTTTTAGGAATATTAATGCGGGGTGGGAGGGGGCAATGACAGGAACGAGTTGGACACACACGTCAGGAAAAAGGGGTCAGCCTCTTGGCAGCGGGATGTTAATTCAGCCCCATTAATGAAATTTATCCTTCTCACTGTCTCCTCTCTCCTTTTTCAAAAAACCATGGTCCCATTTTTTTTTTTTTTTTTTTTTTTTTGTAGACAGATATTCTCCCCCCACCGAAGAGGTGGGGGCCACAGGGCCGATTGGAGGTGGGAGAGTCTGACAATCTTCAGGTGATTAAGACGGCTCAAAGAGCGAGGCAGAACCCACCCAAATGAATAAGCGTCCGACCCCCTGAAACCATGCCGCTGCCACCAGGCTCAACGGTGTGCGATTTGCAAGTTGATAAGACGAGGAGATTAATAATGCTGCATGATAATGGGGCGCTCCCGCGCGACTCACGGGCGGTAATGATGTGATCCTGCTGCAGGAGGGGGCGCGTGGGGGGGGCAGGATTCACTCATCCCCATTGGCCCGCAGGACATTGAGAGGTTTGAAAAATGGGAATGCACTTATCATTTTAATTAGATGTAAAAGCTTTTCTTTTTTTTTCTCGTAATTTTGCTGAAATGTGGACTTCAAAGAACATATTTTGCAGTTTTCTCAGCCCCATAACTCCCTGAGTGACAGTTTCGGTTAATTTGCAAGTTTTTTTTCCAGATCAAACTTTTGCCCAGGGCGTCACGCCAATGGTAAAATAAAAATGTCAATTTCTCTCCTGGATGCACTCAGGTGTCTTATTTAGGCAGGTGTGCAGAGTTATTTTGGGGGGGGGTTTAACCTGACTGTCCGTAGGTTATGTGCTTATTAAACCATATGTTTTATAAGGGGGTGATGATTAGCATTATAAATAAAGTGGGATTAAAATCCATCTTTCAGCAGGAATGTGTTGAGTGACCGCTGGTACACAATGTGTGGATTCGTGTGAACGATTTGCTTAGACGTCTGACTGCAGTATTTAAACGACAGAGGAAAAAACTGTGGATTGATTGTGGTCCATAGGGAGGGAAGGGTAGTGCTGATGTTTAGGGCTAATCTCACACGGCCTACACAGCACCATGCCCAGTGCAGATCTCTATGCTGTGAGCAGCATTTTCCTCACTAAGAAAGAGAGAGGCCTTTTGTGAGTAACCTGAGGTAACGTTGGGATGTGGGGAAAGTCACATTCTTACTGTGTAACTACAAACCCCCTCACAATCGCTCACATATCTAAATAACATTCAAACATAAGTGACAGGGTTTAAAAGAAAAAAGAGTAGCACATGATTTGTTTATTTTTTTTCTACTTCAGAATGTAAGTAAGAGAACAGGGACATTATACCTGTGTATTTTATATCTCCCCTCTCTCTCCCTCTCCCTCTCCCTTTCCCTCTCTCTCTCTCTCTCTCTCTCTCTCTCTCTCTCTCTCTCTCTCTCTGTGTTTGCAGTGTGTTCTCTGTCTCTCTCTCTCCTCTGTGTAGTCTGATATTTTTACAGTGCTGTTTCTGGCCTTAGGTTTTACTGTGTGGGGAGAAAAAAACTATTAGCTCAGACTAATTAAAATGTTGCAATTTTAGTTTGATTAGTTTTCATCCTAAACAGGGTGTCTGTGTCTGTGTTTATGATCTAATTACTCCTTGTGAACTGTCTCCACCTGTTTACACCTGCAATTACATATCATTTATGATGAAATTACACAGTTCACATGTCAATAATGTTGTTTACTTTTTACTTAGACAAATTATGTGTATCATGCACATTGTAATGTGTCTGTTTATAGAGACCTGCCATACAGACATGTGCACTGATATGTGTTTAAATGGAACATGTAAAGACAGCATGAGAGAAGTGCCTGTGTGTGTGTGAGTGTGTGTGTGTGTGTGTGTGTGTGTGTGTGTGTGTGTGTGTGTGTGTGTGTGTGTGTGTGTGTGTGTGTGTGTGTGTGTGTGTGTATGTGTGTGTGGGTGTGTGGTGTGAGTGAGTTTGTGTGTGATGGTGACTGTGTGTGCATGTGAGTGTGTGTGTGTTGTTTGTGTGTGTGTGTGTGTGTGTGTGTGTGTGTTGTGTGTGTGTGTGTGTGTGCATGTATGCCTGCTCATATTAATGCTAACTTAATAAAGGCCCTAGAAATGAAATATCAGCAGGAAAACTGGACAAAAATTAGGTGAAAATGCTGCTTTGCTTGTAAGAACAAAGGAGACTGAATCTGCTCAACTCGACTGAATGGAATTGAAGCCAAATTCAAGGCATAAAAAAAAAAAAAATACATTTCTGGTTATATTTTTTAATCTATTCCACTCAGCCTTGGTCGTTAATTAATGCAGTCACTTTGTGAGATGACAGGATACACATTTGCATAGGTCACTATTAAATAAATGAATACCGAAATGACTGCAGCATTGAAGTCTCACCTTTAGTAGAAGTCACACGGGCTCTGAACGTTCTCCTAACGTTTCTTAATGTGTTAATAACCGCGATTAAACTCCAATTAGAAGGCCAGCACCAGGTGAGCGAAACGGTTAATAGAAAAACAGCTTGCACGACATTTGTCTGTACACCAAAATATAAGATTGCTTATTCAAACAAAATGCAGAACAAAGATTGCACGTGAAACCATGCAATAGCTCACAGTTTTGTTATAATGAAATCTAATTAGCCTTTTTAGAGCAGTAAAATGTTGCAAAATGTGTTTTGACAGGAGAAGAAATTGGTTTACATGATGCTTGTTATTGCAGTAATTTAGTAACTATTTCAGTAATGTAGTTACTATTGCCCTAATGTTGTAACTATTCCATTGACATAGTAACTCTTTCCCATAGTCTATTCCGTACAATATTTGTGTAATTTGACCATTTCTGTCTTTACTGCAGCAGTGGATGTGAGTGGCAGATTTTTGGATAAAATATTTCTCCAAAGCAGAAGTGAGCCCTTTCATACATGGTGGCCCAGAAAGTCACCTGAAAGCCAGACAGCCAGATGAGTGAGTGGGACACCACGCCTCTCAACGCCCGTATAAATGCCTCGATAATAATATACCGGGAGATTACCAGTGTGCAATGCTCAGTAATGAGACTGAACTGACAATGTCAATAGTCATAAGCTTTCTCTGCAGGAAATAATGAAGTATGTGTGTGTGTTGCCAGTCAAACATCCCTTCAATATCCTCAACAACAAAAAAAAGAGGAAAATTGACCCCCCCCAAAAAAACAATCAATAAATCGTCTGAAAATAAGTCTAAAATTGCTGTGCAGTGAACACCACTGGAAAGGGACGGAGCCCATTTGTATGTAAATAGCAGATTGATTATATTTATGTTCCTTGCTCTGCGTGCCAGGGTGCGGGGAGAACTCTTCTCGGTGTTTCCGCGGGCTGTCGAGGCTGCGGCTCCCTCAACGGGCCCGGGTCTTCTGTGAAACGTTCTAATTATCTTCCCTCCTCATTAGAAATATGTCCTTCTGAATAATTTCAAACGGCGCGGACAAATCTCGCAATTTCTTAATGGCTTCTCCCCCCCCCCCACCCCCTTCTTCTTTTCTCACAACCTTTTGCGCACGCCCGTGTTAATAGCATAAATTAAACGTTGCTTTGGTTTAATTCTAAATAGGCTATCACGCCACGGATGTGGTGCTCAGTGAAATCTATTACTCAAATTTACATAGGCCTTTTATTAGAGGGGAGAAAAATAGTCACAAAGGCAGGAAGAACAAAGAGTCCATGAGGGAGGAATGGGACAGAAGTGATCTGGCACCGCTTTCAATATGATGTCAGCTCCCCGGTGAAATCTTTTGACTGCAACCACAGCGAATGGTGGAATTTATATCTGCCACTTAATGCTTTGCATAGAAATTAAGAGAGGCTCTCTGTTAATACCCCTGGTTCATTAGGAAGTCCCCCCCTCCTAATGCCCCCGATTCATTAGAGAGCCCCTCTCCTAATACCCCCACGATTCATTTGATGTACTTTTGTTAGGTTGGTGCAACCAAAAAATAACAATAATGACATAAACCAACGGGCAGAAATGGCAGCGGAATTTTACAAAAACGGCATTTTGAAAAAACCAACATAATACAAAATTAATTTTAGCTGGCAAACGCTTGCCATTCCTGCATGAGGAGCCAGCGTTTGATTTCCTATGAAAATTAATCGCCTATCACACACTGCAGTTCTGCTGCAGAGGAGGGAATTGTAACGCGTGGAGGGAAATGCCCTTTGTGTAGGTGAAACGTGCGACTGACTGTCATTGTAATATACCTCCCCGAAACGAAGGTTAATTCTGATGTACAACCTGCGTGTGACAGTCGTTATCAGTGAATCACGGAAATAAATGAAGCCTCTGGAACAGATCCCGTCTCCTCTCGCGCACACAGCGGCGTTTCCTGGGAAGAGAGGACACGTGAACTTTGCAGATTTTTATTGGAAAATGGTGCCAAATTCAATTCATGCGCCTAAAGACACCTTTATAGAGGGCAGCCGTAATTTAAACAAAGGCAGGAAGTCATTTTGTCATTTATGCGTCAAATTTGCAGAGTTCCATGTTCCACATTATTCATTCTCAAACATTTTATTCTTTCTTTTGAAAATGATGTACCAGAAGGAGGCTCAAACATTTGGGTTTAATTGATTCATTCATTCATTTTAACCATTTTATTCTTGATTTTATATATAGATATATACATATATATTCAATATTTTCAATATTTGAATTGCAATACATGACTGATTAGTCTTTTCCATAGTATTTTAACACAAATGCACAGATGCAGGAGGTTGTTATATCTGTAAGTGAATAGTTTGTCACACACACTCTTTAATGCTGTGAATGGATCGGTTGTAGAGAGTGGGACTCTGGCTTCGTGGTGCACAATCTCCAGGTTGGCGCAGAGGGGGTGTTGGGGGATTGGACTAAACAGCCCACGCTCTGTGTAATCTGAGCGCCTGACAGACAGCAGGACAGGGAGACCTGCTCAATCTGAGCTCAATCTAGCGGGGCGCTAAATTAGCTCAACAGCAGGGAACAGGTAAGAACATAAGAATACATAATGACGAGAACGGGCCATTCAGCCCATCTAGGCTCGTTATGTCCTAATCTAAAGAGTATCTTGTACTGCATCTAGCCTGGACTTGAATAGCCCAAGTGTTTCTGCCTCTACTACCTGACCTGGCAAGCTGTTCCAGGCATTGACAACTCTCTGTGTGAAGAAAAACTTCCTAATATCTGTGCAGAATTTGCATGAATGAACTAATTTCTTGTTTTGCTGACCCCACTTATCTTAAAAAATCTTTGGTAGTTCAACATGCCCCACCCTACAGAAAGGAAAGAGATCCCACTCTCACACCTGACCCTGCCCCCTCCAATAAAATACTCCTCATTCGCACCTTTAAAAAAAGTGACATGTCCAAATGTTGGTCCAGGGTTTGCACTTCACAAGTTCTTTTATCTTATTTTGAATCATTAACGGATACGAGACCAGAAATTAATACACTAAAGTGGCACTGGGATAGCCTGATCCTCCAGCGTTTTTCCATAAAAGCCACCAGTGTTGCATTTCTGAGATGATGAAGTTATCGTGCTGTTGGTCCAGAGGTATCTGGCGAATATGCGCTCAAACACAACTAAAGTATGAAGTGTTGAGGAGAATGTGCGCTCTATAAAATCACATATATCCTCTGAACTCTGAAAATGTGGCTGTGCATTTCAGATATCTTCACTGATGCGTGATAAAAACAGGACAGAGATGCGTGAAAATGGGGACGTGTGTGCCGGCGATGAATTCACAGCGTCTGCGACACTAACAACTGCAGACAGAGCTGAACATCTGTTTCAAAAGTACATTTTAAATAGAGTTAATATAGTGGGGGAGAGGGACATTTACGACATCACACATGCAGCAACACAGACGCCCAGACAGGGACCGTCATCGCCACCTCAGACATCCCGCACGCAAAAGAGACTCTTCATTACTCCTATTAAACTCTGGCAGCTGAAAAGACTTCGTTCTGTTGTGTCACTGAGTATTGAACTCACTTCTGAATTTTGAAATTCCTGAGCGATGATCACTCATTGTAATGGGTATTAAAATCAATACGCAGTTTTCTAGGATTGAATTTTTTGGCGGTCGGGCGATGCTGTGGAAAACTGAGACATGGGGGCCCCCTCTCGACAATGCAGGAACTGTCAGGAGGAGAGGGGAGGATAGAGAGAGAGAGAGAGAGAGGAGGAGGAGGAGGAGAAGGAGAAGGAGAAGGAGAAGGAGAGGAGAGGGGGAGGAGAGAGCGAGGAGAGGAAAGGAGAGGGGAGAGACAGAGACAGAGACCGAGAGAGAGAGGAGAGGGGAGAGGATAGGAGAGGGAGAGGGAGAGGAGAGAGCTCGCTGAGAGAGCACCACTGCACGCTCCAGCCACAGGCTAATTAATCAAGTCATTTTAATCACCCGCCTGACAGCAGTGATGAAATCCTACGTATGCAATTTCCCCAAGAACTCCACGTTTTCCCCTCTGTGTGATTTCGAAACGCCGCCCCGGCCTCTCACCCTCGTCTGAAGATTCTTTTCTTTCTTTTTTAATTCTTCAGCAAGGAGATAATCTGTTCGATCACTCAAAGCTTTCTCTTTGAGGCACGCAGTGCTTCTATCAGTTCGGAAGCTCTGAAATGAAACCGTAATATGTCCTTTAATTGTTAACATTTTTTATGTGGTAGTGGGAGCAGTCAGTCTTATTTTACCACGGCGTGTACGAATGGGAACATCAGGACCTGCTACCGATGACTAATTTAAGCTGTTACAATTTATCTTGTTTAATCAAAGTATCTTTCTGAATTGTCTCTACCTGGGAACACAATGAAGACAGTATTTATTTGTTTAATATTACTATATCCTGTACAAAAATGTTTTGAAAGATAAATCACTTGTAGGTTACATATATATGGCATGCTGTTTTCTGTATCTTCCGGTAATAAATTTAAGCAATTATTCATATATTAATTTGTACAATTATTATAAAATCTGAAGTTTGGTGATATCCTGCATACGTCTATCCATGGCTTACATTTTGAAGTGGTTAGCAAACAGATAATTAAACAGTGTAAGTGTTTAGCTTTCGGTTTAAGAGCTTTATGACATTCGCGTTTGTTATTTGGAATTAGTCTCAAGTTTTGACATTGCTAAAAGTGGTTAAATCGGGTATACTCTCTTCCTGACTGAAGTGGCCTACCAAGAGCCAAAAATGGATTATCCCCCATTTACTTCATACTTACTGCTTGCTTATTAGCTGCATGTATTGTGACCAAACTTGTATAGAAATGTCATAAAATGTAACAATTTGAAATTGATTACTCGAAGGAGAAAGTGGCGTAATCATCCTGAAGGGTTCATCTGTGGTTTAGATCTAGAGTTTTTTCTTTTGCCAGAGTTTTGAAAGAAAGAATTGAGGAAATCTCCAGGGCCTAGCCCTCAGATTCAATTTTATCAAAACCGCACAGAGAGGTAAAAACACATTCCTTTCGGCTGTGTTTGTGTGAATTGTTTATTTTCCCTCACCATGCAGGGAGCCAGCAGCTGTTTGCGGTGAGCTCTAACACTCGCTGGCCTTGAAAGATCGGCTCAGTTCACAGTGGCTCGTATGACGCAGTTAATCTCAGCGCTAAACTCTTCCCCTAAACATCTCTCCTTCCCGCCCGCGAGAGTTACATTGTGAACATCTGTGGTAAAGGGAGTGTGGAAGAGGGGTGATCCTGTCTGTGAGGACGGAATTCACATCACCATACAAGGAATTTAAATTTAGGGATTATAACCTTCTGCAAGGACCAAACACCCCCTTTACGTTCCAAACACATTGTTTTAATTTGGGGTGAGGAAATCGCCAAACGTCTGTTTCTGCCCCGTGGTGTTTAAAAGCATTCATATTCCAGAGTGAGCTTTGTGTTTTCTTTTTAAGATTACACTTTGAGAATATGAAGCTTATGATAACCTGTGTGATATGTTATAGAAAAGCTATTTTATAGAAAGGCTATAGCTCCCTATTATTATTATTACACGAATGAGGAAGAGAGAGAGAGAGATCCTCTTTCCTTTAGTGTGTGGAAAAGACATCTGCCAGCACTCAAGCAGTTCTAATGAGGAGTGAGGTTTTGTATGCACTTCCCAGACGGGAGTTATTGGGGCTGGTGAATTTGGCGTGACCACGATGTTTATTTGGCCTGACCCTGCTGTTACTGCAGCCCGTGAAAGGATCTTTTGTGTTGGAGGGGGGGGGGAATAATATATCCGTTACAAATATTTACAGCTGGGGAATGCAGGAGCATGATCCACTGCCAGCTAGACAGGACTGTAAAATTCACCTCACGTTTCAGAATTAGGGCTTGATCGGACTGGAAAATCTTTTCCTTTTCTAATGAGATCATGCTGTCATTCATTATTATCCAATTGTGCTGTCAAATTATAGATCCCAGAATTTCCTCCGGTTGAGATTTATTCCATAATTTGGTTTCTTTAAATGGGGGGGAAACAGTTTTTGGAAAATATTCTGAACGTGATTGAAATGGTAGAATATCCTGTTTATTAGTATTAAGGCGGGCGACGCCACCTGCCCGAGAGTCTCCTAATTGTACAGTATCACATGCATCATAAAAATGTGTTTCAAATGCGTCTTCAATTTGGTAATTGGACCACATTTCCCCTTTTCATTCGTTATTGGAGTGGACACACAGATGGGTCACTGGTAACAAATGCAATTTAAGAGACTGCATGTGCCAATATTTTTATATTATATTTTTCCCCAAAAATGTCTTGAGTGGCTTAAACTTTCGCGTATCTCGTATCCACCAAGTTGTTCCTCTTCACTTGCTACCGGACTTATCGAACATCTTTTTCCTGACATGCAACAAAGCTAATGGTGCCGGATAGAGGATACCCTAATCTCAACTAACTGACAAGATTTAAATTGAGGAGACGTCTTCTGTTGATTAGCTCCCACACTCACAATTATCCAGCTGGGGTGTCGGGCACGGTTTAACATCTCCAGTGAGTCTGCTCTCTGGAGAGATCCCGCCGAAAAACGCAATCGCGTTTAATAACTGCCACCTTCTCAACACAGTCCTGCACAATCTCCAGCCATTCAGCCTCCCTTCAAAATTAACCTTTCCAGCAAAAATATAATTTCACACAAAATGAACCACAGAGTGATTTTTCAGCGTAATTTATTCAAATTGCTTGGCTCAGAACAGCGGAGCGATCTCTGGGCTGAATGGTCACACACGAGTCGAGAGAGAAAAAAAAATACAAAAAAGTTTGTGCACCTGACTGTCTCCTGGAAAATGAAGGAGACTTAGTTTAAACATTCCCAGAATTCCTTGTGGATGCCACACCACTCCTGTATGTGTTTTTAATTCAGGGTGAATTCTACACGTAGATACAGTTTAAAGTTTGCTTTCTTTTTCATAAAACAACACGTGTCACATTACTCCCAAGTGCCTATTGTGCAACATGTTGACGACATCATTGCTTTAGTGTACCTACACCCATTTTATGGGCGTGTAGTTTTGCAGGCAGTTTGAATGCAACAGTAGCCTATATAACGCATGCTGTGGGTTTTTTTTTCTGTCCTATCGTGATCTGCCTGAACAAAAGAAAATGAATATGATTAAGAAATGCATGTTAATGTAAATAATTTATCTTAAACTCTGGTTCCCTCCGTGCCCCCTTGTTATTTAGCTTCTTTCTTTTGTGAGGTTTGGCCCACGTCAGTGTTTCATCTCCGTCTTCACACAGAACAGCACCCTGATTGATTTCCCCCCTCCCCTGTAAAGTTTTGCCGCTAATGAAATGTGTTCAGTGTGATGAGGGCTGGAACTCAAAGCAAGGTTAATAATTGAATGTTCATGTTTACTAATTGATCCGTTTGGGGAGTTGGAATAAAAGTTAACATGCACACTCAAATAACATCGTTTTCACATGGCGTCCTTCCCTGAGCCACAACTAGGGTTCAGGAAATGAATAATGAGCAAAAACCAGATCAAATGATTATCACAGGAGAGTAGGAAGAAGCCATACCAATTTCCCTTCATTTCCACATCGAACTGAGAAGGGCTGTAACAGGTAACCCATCTCTGGTCTGTTCTGGTACGTCTTGAGATAGACAATCTGAATACAGTTTTCAGATATGAGATATTTACAATTAAATCTCTTGATTCAAATGATCAAAAGTTCAATGATGATGATGATGATAATGATTATTTATTATTATTTTATTTTTATTATTATTATTGACAATAATAATAAATAAATAATAATAAAAAAATAAAAGTCATGTATTTTACTACTGTTATTATTAATAAAAACAACAACAATATAAATAATAAATAGTTTTTTACGTTATCCGTATTTCTACTGGATAACATTTTGCTTCAGATGACAGTGTGTGAAACAAAGTTAAGAACTACTAGCATGCTGAAAATAATATGTTAATTGTGAAGACATTATGCCATGTTTGTTCATAAATTGCGATTATTCATGAAAAAATAAGTGGACTTAACTTTCAGGTAAAAAATAATGTAAAAAAATTAATTCAATGAATGCAAAGTAGAGCATATGCATAGTGTTAAATGCTAATGTGAGCTAAAGCGATGTGCAGTGCAGAAAGAGTCTTGTTTACTTAGTGTGTTACCCCTTTTATTTGTCCCGAGGTCAGGCATTAAGTCAGTTTCTTCAAAAAAAAAAAAATTCAGATTTTTTTCAGTTTTTCCAATTTAGTAGCCAATTACACCCTCTATTTATTTAGATTTTCCCTCCCCACACAAGTCTGACGCTCGTCTCTACGAGGCGAGCTAATTCTCCGAGGGCAGCGAACTCCGCGGTTCCTTTGAGATGGAATTCACCCACCCACGTTCTGGAGACTCCCTTACGTGGTTCACAGTGGACCCGAGCCGGTTCACCCTCCCCCTTCCCCTGGGGCGGACAGACAAACCGATTGGGGCTGACAACCAGGGCTGGTCTGGTAGAGACAGGTTTCGAACCGTGTCCCTGACAGGCAGCATACACCGTATCGGACCAGCCAAGATACGCTAGACTGCTACGCTATCTGCCGCTTCACTAATCTGGATCTGGATACATGTACACTCCTGCTCCCAGCTATTAGCACCCACCTCCGAGCCATTCAAAGTGCTAATTTCAGCGAGGAGGGGCGAGCTATGATATGATTCTCTCTTTCTCCCAGTGCATCATCACCAAAGACCATTGATATGCAAAGGAACACAATCTCTCACCGTGACTCACAGTCTTAAGTAAGAAGTTGAAAATTATATATGTCGAGAAATGTATGTGCGGTTTGCTCGTGAGGGAGGAACGACGTTACACCATGTTAAATCACAGATTTCTCTGTGTAACCTTTTTAAGCTTTTGACAATATCAAGACTCATTTCATGTTTGGTCACTTTGTCCTGTAAATACACTGTAATAATGTCCTGATTGTCCAGGCTGGGGTGTAGGTGGGTGTTTGAGGGCTGTAAGAACACAAACCCCCAGGCTTGCAGGCCTGTCCCTCTCTGGTGAACGACTACTTTTACAGTCAAACGCCGCCCCCGATCGGGCCTGACCAGGGCCGGTCTGGTAGAGACGGGTTTCAACCAGCCAGAATACGGTGCAGTAGACCGCTAGGCTATCCGCCGCCCCTCGTGAACTCATTCTGGACAGTCTCTCGCTCACAGGCGAGAATATCAGGGGAGTGACATGCTTTACCTGCCGTGCTCCTTTACAGGTGTGCATGCAGGCGTTACGGCCGTAACTACAGAGGCACGATAACGAGGCAACAGTATAGTCAAAAGTCAAAAGAGGCAGTAAAGACTATTAAAATTAAATTACATTAAATTAAAATCAGCAGGCAATACAGTAACCAGTAAGAAGGACAAAATGGTGGCGTCTGCCACAATTAGATCACTTTACGTCACAGTGGTAAATCCGAATATGTGCATTTTTAAATTTGCCTTGCTTTTGTTGCCAGTTATCTGCCTAAATGTGTTACTGAGGGAAGCAGGCAGGCCTGACCAAAGTATGGATTTCTCTCTAGCGCACATTAACGAGAGACGAGAGCTCTCATCAGGCGGTATCTTTGAAGTGTAAATAATGGAAGTGTGATCGGGTAGCAAAAGAGAATCCAGGGGAACCTCTGCTGGAAGAAAGAGAGGAGAGGAGAGAGATGTTTCTGTTTGTGTTTCTCGTTTGGCCACGTAGTCCTCTCTGGACCAAATAAAACAGAGGGTGTGTCTCGGTTGTGTGAGCTCTGTTTCAGATCCGTGAGTTTTGGCTGCTCTCACCCACCACAGCGCTAATAAATGTTACATCAAAAATGTGTTGACTGTGAGTCCTGTTGAGGCAATCTCTGCTTTCTCTCTTCGCATTTTTTTGCTTTTACATGAAACATATTTCATCCATAATACATTTGCCAAACTATGTTTTGTGTCTTCCGTCTGACAGTACAGTATTTCGTGTTTTTCTTTTTTCCGCAACGTCCTGTTTCATGGAAAGTTTCCTTCTTTGCGAGTTTTCCTTTTTTCCCCTCTGTGTGGTGAGTGCCTTTTCTGATCTTTGACTGGCAGTTCTACACTGGATGTCAAATCGTGAGTAATTTTTAGGGCCGGTGCCTTTCACGTTTACACGAAATGATTTGACAGATGTTTGCACTTTCCACTTTAACATCTGTATTCCGTCCGTCTCTCTGTCGCTTATGAACTCAGTCGAAACGTAAACAAACTCACACACAGAAGGTATTTTCTTTTAAAAAAGGATTTTGGTACAAAATGCAGTGATTGATCAGTAACTCCATTTGATTAAATCAGCAAAGAATTATTATATCAATCGATTAAACAACAACAACATCACATTATTATAATTATAATAACATGTATAATATTATAATATAATAATAATTCAGTATCCCACCTCCTCTCTCTCTCCCCATCAGTGCAATACAAGACAAAAAGCTCTTATACAGTATAGTGCACTTCTTGCGAACAACCCAGGGCACTTTAGAAAGAAAACTCAAATAAAAATGATGAATAATAATAATAAAAATGATCACCTGCTCTCTCATTCTCTCTTTCGTTGTCATCTGGGGGCGTCCAACGACCCAAAGCCATGCAGGGACCCTCCCGTCAAATTCCTTTTTAATATTGAGCTATTTTTAATATTGAGTTATTGAGTTATCATCTAGTTTTAATTGTTTCATCTTCTTCTATAGTGCTTTTAATGAGAAAATACTAAAAGAATGGTTCATTTAAAATTCAGTATCCGTTTGAAATTTTCTTAATGAATGATCCATATTTAGTTAATTTTTATCTATAATGATTAAAATTGCATTTAGTGATACAACAAAGCTGGATTTGATTATAATAATAATTTTCACGCTGTTATCCATATTTAGCTTGATCTAAAAATATTTCACATTATACTTCCCACAGTAGTTTATATTTCAGAGCTATTTGCCAGTGACATACTGCTTTGCGTATTTTATATTTTTAGTCATTCACACAACAGCCACAAACATGGATGTTCCTCAAACAGCATTTGCAACACGAGGGTGATTATTAACAGGGTAATTACCTTGTTTTTTAGGTTTTTTTAAATAAGTAAATTAATAAAAGGAAACAAGACAATACTCTGTGTCTGTGTACAGAAGTGTGCAGGATAAGTGACATATTATTATGTCTCCCAATTTGGTAGCCAATTATACCCTCTATTTGTTCTCGATTTTACCTTCCCCCATGAACTCACCGCCCACCTCTGTGGGACAAGCTAATACCTCGAGGCAACGTTTGCCTCCTCCAAGACGGAACTCGCCCAACCCTGTTTACAAGGTCGCCCTACCGCTCCTCGGCGAGCTCGTGCCGCCTCCCCCTCGGGCGGTCAGCCAAACGCCGCCCCCGATCGGGACTCCTGGCCATGGCCAGTCTGGTAGAGACGGGTTTCGAACCATGACCATCATAGGCAGCTCACACTCGTAAAGGACCATTCGGGTGCATTAGACCACTACGCTATCGGAGGCCCCCGACATATCATTCTTGCTGACAGCATAGAGCAGCTTTTCTACACAAACAGGGTATAAACAGGGCTGTGGAATAGGCCCACCATGTCTGCCTGTGTTTATCCCCACTCCTGATGCATGTGGAGATATGGTGGAGACTCATCACCCTCTCTCTGTGCTTAATAGTAATGGGTCATTTCAGAGCGTTTATCCCATGCACCCTGCCTGAAACATGGTGCTGTCTGGGAAAGCAGCCAAATGATGGAGCCATTTCCTCCACTGACAACACGTGTTCATCACTTGTACACTGCCAGCGCCGATAGGGCGGGTCCACTACATCGCAGGCTGTCTTGGCTGGTCAGCAGGCCATTAGGGCAAAGGCATTATACTGTGAATCTGTTCTGTAGATTTCAAGCACAGAAACTGCATAAGCATGTCGTGTGAAATTATATGCAGGCTTGTTTACCCATCGTGCAATGGTCTGGCCTCAGCACACTTAGATGCACATAAACAGTGTAGTATGTGTGTGAAAAGTGTGTGTGTGTGTGTGTGCTTCCCCCAGTAATAATTAGGATCGTGACAGGTCAGTCCACAACACAAGAAGGCGTTTGTTATTAGCAGCGTTTTGTGTTATTAGCCCGAGCGCACATTCTCATTGAGACGGATGCTGATGTAGAGCAGAGAGAGGGGGGGGGGAGAGAGAGAGAGAGAGAGAGCTGGGCAGGACGGAGGGGATTCCAGCGCATTTGTTTGGTAATTAGCTCAAGCCCGTGTTGGACGGGCGGCACAATTATATGTCAAATACTCCAGCTGTAATTGCTGTTTGCGCTCAGAGTTTCAGAGTTTAATTAAAAGAAGATGAAAGGGCGTTTGGAGCCAGGGGGGACTCGTCTTTCACAACATGTGATGATCATGTTTCCCAGCGCTGTGCGTTCAGAGTGTGATACTGATAAAAACAAGGGGCTGATAAACCTCTCGAGTCGCCCATCCCCCCTCTCTCTCACTCCCTCCAGTGCCCTGGCCACCGTATCTCTCTCAAACTCAAATTTCAAAATTCAAATATTCTTTATTGGCATGAGCACACCATCAGCACAGCATATCTCTCTCTCTCTCTCTTTCTCTCTCCCTCTCTGTCTCTTCCTCTCTCCCTCTCCCTCTCTCTCTCTCTCTCCCTCTCCCTCTCTGTCTCTCCCTCTCCCTCTCCTCTCAGTCTCCGTCTCCGTCTCCCTCTCCCTCTCCCTCTCCCTCTCTCCCTCTCCCTTTCTCTCTCTCTCCCCCCCTCCCACACCTCCATGGCAGGGCTAACCTTTGACCTGTGTGTAAAATCGATAAGAGCAAGTGTGCATGTAACAGGCCCCCGGTTCCAGATGTTCCTGTATTACATCAGTGGCAGGAGCGTGCGGGTCCATATTCAGAGAGCCCTGCAGGGGCAGGAAAGTGTGGATCCTGATGGGGCTAAATCAGAGAGCGGAGCGGGCAGTGGGCAGAGAGGGTCGCTGTGGCGTCCACAGCCGTCACCGGAACACAGACATCACGATCAATTTGGGAGGAAGCACTTGTCCAGATGCAGACAGTGAAGAAGCGCAGAGGGCTCTGTGTTTATTCAGCTGTGGGATGCGCAGGCCAGGCGCCTGATATTGAAGCCGCACGCAGAAACAGCGGGAGCGAATGTCGTCATTACTTGCTGGAAACAATAACAGAAGATGCTCTGCTGTTGAAGCCGGTGACCGGGCTGAGGGATATATGTGATACAGTACAGCCGAGATAACGTGGATGTGCCACAGAAACACAAAACAGAAATGTGAAGAATATTCCATTTGTTGAAAGGAGTGCTCAGACATATAGCAAAGACATTTGAGACAGCTCAAGGTGAAATACTGAGCACGTGTTATTATTTTAATAATGATAATTATAGATCTTTGTCTTTTTTTTTACATTTATAGTTTCACATTTTTTTCCCAATTTGGTTGCCAATTATACCCTCTATTTATCTCAATTCACCCTCCTCCACGAGTCCGCCGTCCGTCCTCCGGGTAACGAGCCAATTTTTCCAGGGCCGGTAGATCCACCTCCTCCGAGACGGAGCCCGATGATGGACGCCCTTCCTGCTCCTCGACGAACTCGAGCCGGCTCACCCCCCCCCTTCCCCTGGGGCGGACAGCCAAACGCCGCCCCCGATCGGGGCTGGGCCGGTCTGGTAGAGACGGGTATTGAACCGCATAGTTTGCATTTATATAGCATTATCCTCGATCTCAAAGTGCTGTACAGTGAAGGGGGAAAGCTTGCCTCAAACCACCCCTGATCGCTGCTGCGGTTGCTGATTGAGTGTAGGTGATATAATGTGTGTGTGTAATATTCTGTCACACATGCGTGACTGTGCACCGTGTTTCCCTGACCTCCGCCAGCTTCATAAACGATGACCTTGAGTTCAGAAGAAGGACACGTTAACCCTCCTGTGCTTTACTCTCCATCATTAATCCACTGAAGGACAGTAGTCTCCGAACTCACTAAGTGTGAGCTGATAAGATGAAAGATTGATCAGAGTAATTCTGTACCGTTGAGAGGACAGGGACGGCTTCATTACGTACAGCTCCGCACACGAGGGCAGGCAGAGGGAGCGTGACCCGGTAACCTGGGAAGGGCACTGTGAGTGGCGCCCCCTTCAGACAGGAGGGGGAAAGACCGGTGTCTTACCATGTTCAGCGGTGAAACCTTGACTCACACAAACTTGGCTCACAAGTTAATACATGCATAGAATTACAGAGATGAAATCAAAGAATGAAAATAAATCATATTTTACATTGCAAATAAAAAAGAAAGACAAAAATATAGGCAAATAGTCTTGGCACAGAAACCAGTGAAGAAACAAGCTTCTTTTAACTTTTAAAAATACATTATTATATTATTATATTATTATACGTACAAGGGTTCCCGCCAATGCCCTGGCTGTTTCTCTCTCTCTCCTCCTCCCTCCCTTTATCCCAGAACCCCTTGGGTGTTATTCTATTATTTGCCAGCCTCTCTTTGGCCAAGACACAATACGCTAAATATCACATCACAAGGATGACAAGCCCTCCCTCCCTCCTTCATGGACCACTAGCTGTTTATTAGAGGCGAGAAAGTTTAAGGGAAATGCTAACAGCGTCCTGTTAATGGCCTGCATTGGTGTGTTTAATGAGGCGTGTCCGTGTGCGGGCCGGGCTGTATCGGTGTCGCAGGGTCGTAATTGTGTCCGAATCACACCGCGAGGCCCTGCGAAAGACCGAGCCCCAAGCCGTCATCCCCACGGTGACAGGGCAATTACGCAGAGAGGCAGGCAGGCCGTGTCAAATTAGCGCCCGGCGAGCGCTCGTTCTTCCGGCGGCAGGCTTTGTCTCTACAACACCGGCCGTGATCGCCACGTAATTGTGAGTGATGGGGGGAGGCCAGACTCGAGCGTCCAGGGTCTGATTGGTCAATAGCTGCGTCTGAAAGCTCAACGTCGCACACGGATACTGAGGTACTCGGGCGGAGGGAGTGAGCGTGCGCTAGAAGGACTTCCTGCACCAAGGTCATTAGTTAGCATTCCTGTCAGGCTGAGATCACACACCAGGACCAGCCCACGACACTTTTAATTTCTTTAGATTTTGTTTCTGATTTTTATCCCATTTTTTTAACGCAGCAACTCATATCGGCTTCCTTCCCCCCTCCCTAGGGCAGACAGCCAATTGCTGACCCCCTAGTGGCACTCCCGGCCAGAGCCAATACTGGCACAGCCATCAGAATCGAACCCCTGTTGCAGTGGCCAGCATCGAACGTTGTAACTGCTGGAGGCCCTAGATAACTACATTTGACTGACAATTGAAGATGTCTTCCTTTGTTGCTGTACGTACAATGGCTGTATAACTTATAATGGACCGCAGTCAGTGTGGTCAGAAGGAAAGGATTTTGTTGTGTGTGTTTTATAATGCCAAGTCTGTTACAAGCCCTTGTTAACTCTGTGTGAATATTCAAAATGTTCCAGTTTACTTAGAGATAAATACATCTGTTTAAGAGCCTATGGGTCACACTGCATGTTGAAATGAGAAATAACTCAAATAATAATAAATAATTAATTGATAAATTAATTAATTGAATTTGCATTTACCCAGTTACAGTCAAATCAGGCCATATCATGTGGTTTAACACACAACTGGCTGCATGTTTATTTACTGTGAACACTTATTTGCTTCTGTCGGATTTATTTTCTCTAAATCATATTCAGGATTTAGACACATTTCCCAGCTGGCGCTGAATTCCTTCACATGAAAGCATGCCTCCTAACATTTTTATTTGGTAAATCAATTTACTGTGCATAATTGTGTGTATTGCTTTTATTGTTATTTAGTTGGGGGGCATTTTGACTTTTCCATAAAATTGTTTAAATAATAGAACATCATTGGCCTGAAGTGTCAAAATCATAATTGTGATGTGATTACAAATGATTTGTGAGTTTAAATTGCATGCCTAGTTACAGACAGTTCGCACCATAGCAACACAGTGGTCTCATTTTATTACCTTTGTGTAATGTGTGTGTGTGTGTGTGTGTGTGTGTGTGTGTGTGTGTGTGTGTGTGTGTGTGTGTGTGCGCCTGTGTGTGTGTGTATGTGTGTGTGTGTGCATGCGGATCTGTGTGGGTGTGTGTGTGCATGGATATGTGTGTATGTGTATGAGTGTGCGTGTGTGTGAGTGTGTATGCGTGTGTGTGTTAGTGTGCATTGTTAGTGTGTGTCCATGTGCATTGTTTGCGTGTGTATGAGTGTGTGTGTGTGTGAGTGTGTATGCGTGTGTGTGTTAGTGTGTGTGCATTGTTGGTGTGTGTGTGTGTGTGTGTGTGTGTGTATGCGTGTGTGTGTTAGTGTGTGTGCATTGTTGGTGTGTGTGTATGAGTGTGTGTGTGTGTGTGTGTGTGTGTGTGTGTGTGTGTTAGTGTGTTAGTGTGTGCATTGTTGGTGTGTGTGTGTGTGTGTGTGTGTGTGGTGTTCTAAGTCCAAGTATGTCAATGTAATTATTGCCATTAATGTCACTCTCTGCGCATCACACTCAAATGATGTTAAATAATGGATGGCTTTTGGGCATAAATGCTAATGCAGGATGACTTTAGAATTCTACATTCCCAGAATTACAGTCTGTGCTGGAGCTCTCTGTATTTAGAGCAGTACAGCACACTTATAAATTGGGCAGCGGGAGAAAAAAAAATCTACAAAGTTGCTGCTCTCGCCTCTTACTTTTCTCCAAATGTACTTCTACATTTCCCCTTAAATAAATTCACGGTGCGCGGGGGGGAGGAAGGAGCCACACATCCGGTGCACTGTCTTTGTCAATGTGGATATTAATCAGGATTACTGTGAGCACATAATGAAGCAGAACCCAACACACTGTCTGCAGGATTGTGAACATTTTCAGGAAGGATGTGTCACACCATCACGGCAGCGTTATTGATTAGCACAGGAGCAGGCATTTAGTTCAGCACATGTACTTTCTGTTCTACATTTAGAAGGGTAGAAAGTTGGTACAGATTCCCATTGTTAAATGGTTTGGATTCCTTACGGACACAAGCTGTGCTGTATAAAATAGAACATCTCTTTCGCACCAGCTTTATACGTGATACTATAACGCATATGAACTTACCAAGCTTCTGTTTTTGCTGGGTGTGTAAAAGAGATTTTTGTTTAATGCAGCTTGTTTACATAAATGGCTTTTCTACACATTGGATTTAAGAATCAGCAGTGCTGATTGTTCGATTGCCTTGTTTAAATCTTAAGTTGATTGATTACCTCGTACAGTTATTGACAAATTAATTAAGTTTCAGCCAATTGTAGTTTAAACACTTGTAAACACTTTGCCTTGAACACAGGGATGTCTAAGGATGACCTTGCTGGTTTAATTATTTCGAACAAATGTCTGAGAATACTTCCAACATTTCACCATTCTGCATTTTATTGGCTTGTGTTATTATTATTTTTTTCTGCTTTCTCTGTCTGCTGTTTTTCTCCCCGTTTTTCTCCCCATTTTTAGTATCCAATTATACCCTCATTTTTCACGTCAATTATCTCCCTCCCTCGTGTATCCTACGAGTTCGCTGCCGTAGTCCTGGCACCGGCAGTGACATGCGGCTGGGCACCGCCTCCTCCGAGCCGGAACCCGCCAAGCCGTCACCGTAACTCCGGTATGCACACAGAGCCACTCCTACACGCAGCGCACTCATATCGGCTTCCGTCCCCCATCCCTGGGGTGGACAGCCAATTGCCGCCCCGTAGTGGCACTCCCGGCCAGAGCCAATACTGGCGTGGCCGGTGGAATCAAACCCCGGTCGCAGTGCCAGCATCGAATGTGGTAACCGCTAGACCACCGGGGAGGCCCCTTGGCTTGAGTTATTGTGGTAAGACTAAATAAATGCACAGAAGCATTTAACTTGCCACTGAAGTTATGTTAACTGGCCCATATGCACAGATTTGAGAAAAGAGGTCCAGGTTCATTCAGGTTTTCCTGTGTACAGTCATGCCCATTTTACAGGATGAATAATCGCTAAGCAGTTAGGTCCCACTGTGTTTTGAACAGGCTGATCACGCTGACCAAACATGATCACGGTCAATCTAGTGTGATCATATGACTACATTGATGGGGGATGATAAACAGAATAGTGCATATGTCCGTAGTGTAGAAATCTGTGGGCCAGTGGCGCTGTGTAGACCAAATGTAAAGATTTCTATACAGTGGTTCTGTGTGGCTCAGTAGGTAGAGCGTGGTTCTGTGTGGCTCAGTAGGTAGAGCGTGGTTCTGTGTGGCTCAGTAGGTAGAGCGTGGTTCTGTGTGGCTCAGTAGGTAGAGTGTGGTTCTGTGTGGCTCAGTAGGTAGAGCGTGGTTATGTGTGTCTCAGTAGGTAGAGCGTGGTTCTGTGTGGCTCAGTAGGTAGAGTGTGGTTCTGTGTGGCTCAGTAGGTAGAGCGTGGTTATGTGTGTCTCAGTAGGTAGAGCGTGGTTCTGTGTGGCTCAGTAGGTAGAGCATGGTTCTGTGTGGCTCAGTAGGTAGAGCGTGGTTCTGTGTGGCTCAGTAGGTAGAGCGTGGTTCTGTGTGGCTCAGTAGGTAGAGCGTGGTTCTGTGTGGCTCAGTAGGTAGAGCGTGGTTCTGTGTGGCTCAGTAGGTAGAGCATGGTTCTGTGTGTCTCAGTAGGTAAAGTGTGGTTCTGTGTGGCTCAGTAGGTAGAGCATGGTTCTGTGTGGCTCAGTAGGTAGAGCGTGGTTCTGTCTGCCTCAGTAGGTAGAGCATGGTTCTGTGTGGCTCAGTAGGTAGAGCATGCTTGGGTCGTGGGTTCGATTCCCACTGGCACCACATATACTGAAAAATGTATGCATTCACTACTGTAAGTCGCTTTGGATAAAACAGTCTGCTAAATGGCATACATACATATAGTTCATATTAATGTGCCTTCTTTCCACTATGTCTCTGTTTTCCTCTTGATGTATTCTAAACCTGCTACGGTAATGTTTGCCTAGCCTGGAAATCAAGTTTGTACATAATTCTTGTTATTGCAGACTGAATTATTGACTGACAGATTATTAAAAGACCGTTGTTGAGTTTCTTTTGTGTCAGACGCAGCTGCCTGCAATGATGTCTATCGCTGTATTACTGCACTGATCTCTTGCGCGTACTATGATTGTTCCTACTATGTATTTATGCACATCTTGTAAGTCGCTCTGGATAAGAGCGTCTGCTAAATGCTTAAAATGTCAATGTAATGTAGACCAGTTTGGTTCTGTCTCAAAAAGTTTAATGTAGAAACTCAGTCAAGGGTTCAGCAAAAAAAAAAAACACACACATCAGTGAATTAGGCAGCACTTTTTTACTAGCTTTGTTTGATTGCTGCACATTTCAAGCCTATGGTTCTTACATAGACACACCTGAATGTTTCATATACATTTGTGTGTGTGTATGTGTTTTTTAATGTGTTTACATGTTTGTCATTATCAATGTTTATATAATATGGTTTATTTTGTGATGCATAATCGATTATACATGAGTAAACCTTTTTTGTTTTAAGTTTAAAGCTAGCGTTGTTTAAGCGCGCTCTCCTCCTCAGATGTTTGATTGCGTTCACTTCACTGGTGTTGTTATTTCACTAACGTCGCAGTATTAATGAAGCGCCCGGTGTTTTAAATCAGCGTGAGCTGTGTGTGTGCTACCGTGCGTCTGAGTGCGCGCAGGGGAAGCGGCGTATCCGCGCTGCGTCCGGAGCGGAAGGCGTGCGTTTTCTCGGCTGGGGTTGTTGAGAAACGGCGAAAGCGTGTTTTTCTAGGGGTACCTCCTGAGACCGTGACAGTTTTGACAGGTATATTTTTCCCATGCTCAGCCCTCGTGAGTTCCTGGCTAATGAAAACTAAATACGGTACGTCTCGGTTTCCCTCCGCCCCTGACGACGGAGCGCATCGGGCGGCCGGTGGGACTTGGTTTCCTCCGGTCGCGGTTGTCACGGGAGACGGCCAATAGGCAATCAAAGTGGCGGGAGTCACGGAAACAAAAGGGCCGGCGAGGCTTGCATGTATAATTAAGCAACGGGGGAAGCGGGGGCCACTTAATCTTCCCTCTAATGGCCGAGGCGCTCCATCACCGGGCCTCCTCTGGGGGGGGGCGATCTCTGCGCTATCCCGCCGCGGCCCCGGTCCCCCGCTGTCACGGCCCAAATCTTCCTTATCAACTGCGCGAGAGTTTTCCCGTGTTCTGGCATTAATCCATTCATCATGGCTTTGTTCCTTTAAGGATTCTCAGGGCAGACCGAGGGTCCGATCCGGAGAGCCATTTATCATTCCGCTGAAAAGAGGAGAAGAGACGTACGTGGGAGGAGGAAAAATGCATATTTCATTGGAAACTTTTTTTTTTCCTTCAAAAAAATCTGCACGGTCTGTGGGATTTAGGTGGTTTCTTTCTTCTTCTTTTTTTTTACAACGAAGGCTCTCATTGTAATAATCATTTTATGAGCGATTATTTCCCTTAAAACCAAGCCGGTGGTGGCGTTATTAAACCGCTTCCGTACTGCGTGTTTTTAATGTAACACCTTGCCACTTTCCTGTGAGTGTCCCTGCCGTGGGGATATTGGGCATTCTGCTCAGGGGCTCGGATCTGTGTGACGGAGGCCTTCCGGATCATAGCACTGCCTTTAACCACAACTCCAATTCAGTCTTTATCCTGTTACCTGTTACCTGGTCAAACCTTGGGTAGACTGCACTGCACAGGGCTACCGCAGCTGCCAGCGTCTGTGACAAAATTATGGATTTATGGACATGAATTAATACGCAGCTACACCCTCGAATGGAAATGGTTTCCGTTTGACAGACAGCACTGCGGCGTTGGGAAGTTGGGCACCAGACACTGCGCTCGCCTCACCCCCCCCCCCCCGCTCCCTCCTGTTTTAAAACTGTGGGAATTCCCAGCATCCTCTGTGTCTCTCTCCGCAGCGTCTCGGCTGTGCCGTCTCCCCGCGGCACACAGCTGGGGGAACAGACTCGGTGATTTAGCTGGGACGGACGCTGGGGTGAAGCCTGTAATGGAGACCATTATGTCGTTTCAGCGGTGACACTAATGGGACGTTAGGGTGATTTAGGATGATTCGATATCTCCCCTGGTCGGGCGCTCTAATAGTGCTCTTTAAAAACTGCGCCGTGTTTTATGAATGTGAACGGCGCTGTTGTGAAGTGGCCACTGTGTTTCTGCTGCCCGGATCTGACTAAACACTGTGACAGGCGGCGCTTTGCGATGCCTCGCGCTCTGAGTCCCACGTTCCTGCGTGTTTGCTGTTACGTCCCTGGTGAGAAGTGTCAGGGGATGAAAGTTCCACTCCTTGATAGGTTTCTTCTTTTTTCAGATTTCGGGGAAACGCATCTCAAAATAAACAGCCAGTGGTGAGCATGCACACAGCATCCCGGTGATTTGCCTGCGTAGATTCCCGTGGATTTTGGTGCCTTACAGAAATCACACACACACCCATTCTCTCACACTCAGACATATGCATACTTTATATCTCTCTCTCTCTCTCTCTCTTCTCTCTCTCTCTCTCTCTCTCTCTCTCTCTCTCTCTCTCTCACACACACAAACACACACAACACACACAGGCACACACATACACAATCATACACACACATTGGCTGGCAGTGTAGTGTAATGGTTAGGGAGCTGGGCTTGCAACACAGAGGTTGCAGGTTCAATTCCCAGGTGGGGCACTGCTGTTGTACCCTTGAGCCAAAGGCACTTAACCTGAATTGCTTCAGTAAAATATCCAGCTGTATAAATGGATTGTATGTAAAGAAATGTAAACTGTAAGTCGCTCTGGATAAGAGCGTCTGCTAAATGCCTAAAATGTAAAATGTGAATGTACACAAAACATGCTCTAAGACAAATACATACACACAAAAAACACACATGCAGGCACACTCATACGCATACTTGCCCTCTTTCTCTTGCACACACATACACAAACATGCTCTAAGCACACACACACACACACACACACAGGCATACTCATACACAAACATGCTCTCTATCACACATACACACGTGTTATGCCATACATGTGGGCCTGTACAATGCATACGTATGATTCCCTTTATCTGCACATTGTAAAAATGAATTATTCTATTATTGTTGTTTGTTTGTTTGAGCCTGAAAACCCGTAACCAGTGAGATTCCAGCGGCTCAGAGGGGCTCCAGAATGACAGATGAAAGTGCTTTGGCTCCAAAAGTCCTATAAGATATCTCATCTCATCTCATCTCATCTTCAGCCGCTTATTCCTAGTTAGGGTCGCGGGGGGGCTGGAGCCTATCCCAGCATGCATTGGGGGCAGGAATACACCCTGGACAGGTCGCCAATCCATCGCAGGGCACTACATACACCATTCACTCACACACTCATACCTACGGGCAATTTAGACTCTCCAATTAGCCTAACGTGCATGTCTTTGGACTGTGGGAAGAAACCGGAGTACCCGGAGGAAACCCACGCGGACACGGGGAGAACATGCAAACCCCACACAGAAAGGCCCACGGCCTGGATTCCAACCCGAGACCTTCTTGCTGTGAGGTGACAGTGCTATCCACTGCACCACCGTACCACCACCTATAAGATATGTAAATATTAAATACCATTAATACACAATCACAGGCATGCCCCTCCCCCTCCCCTCCTTTGAAAATACAGATAAATGTCATCGCCATGGTGAGGAATATTGTGCTTCACAAAGCGAATCATTAAGACAGGTTAAAATATGTGTTAAAAACATGAAGCACACCATGCCTGCTACCACCTTAATATGTGACAGTCCTGTAAGACGACTTAGTATTATTCTTTTTTTTCTATTTTCTCTTTCTGCTTTTCCCCCATTTTTCTCTCAGTTTAGGAGCCAATTACACCCTCTCTTTTTTATGTCAATTATTCCCCCTCGTATTGTGATGTACCACCTCCTCCGAGCTGGAACTCGCCAAGCCGTCGACTGTAACTCCGGTACTCCAAAGCCACTCCTATACGCAGCGATCTCATATCGGTTTCCCTCCTGCCCTCCCTGGGGCGGACAGCCAATTGCCGCCCCCTAGTGGCGCTCCCGCCAGAGCTCATACTGGTGCGGCCGGTGGAATCGAACCCCGGTCACAGTGGGCGTCGTCGAACGTAACCACTAGACCACCTGGGAGGCCCAAGACTACTATTATGAGAGGACTGCAGGACCGGTCTGCACTTGGATTGTTCTCCAGAAATGTTGTGTAGGATCGTGCCTAGTCCTCTACTTTCTGCTGTGCCCACCAAGTAAACCTCAGCTGTGAATCTCCTGAACGTCGTGGACACCCGTTCACCCTTTAGTTAGACAAAGCAACCAAGCTGCAGATGTATACAGTACTAGAATTTAAAAATAAATGTATAATGTTGGGCTGAATTTTACCCTTGGGCAGTGTTTAGTGTCCCTATTAAATTCAGTGGAGATCAGATCTTTTGGTCCATACATACCTCTGTGTGGTGATGGAGTCATACATTCAAGGCTATTTGATATGAAACCAGAGGCCCACCTCAGTGTCTGGTCACCCTTATCAGCAGCGATTCACTCAGGGTTGCCAAGCATGCAATTTTGTTCACACTGACAAATTAAACAAAACATTTCAACCTTTGTTTTAAAGGTGTTTTAACAAGCTTCAATAAAATCAAGATTAAATAAAAGACATGTTATGGTAAATGTGTAAAATCTTGAAATCTATAGAGATTGGTAAATCACATTTCAAAAATTATGTGAGTTTTTAGCATATTTCTGATGCCTTTGAAACTTTGACAACAAAAAAATAAGCAGAAAAGCAACCACAACATAGAGCACATAGATTGGGTGTCCAATCTTATCTGAAAAGGGCCAGTGTGGGTGGAGGCTTCTGTCTTACGCCCTGCACTACAACACCTGATTCAACTAATGATTAATTAGGGTCTTCAATCAGGACCTGGATTAGTTGATGCAGGTGTTTTAATGCTGGACTAAATCAAGAACCTGCCATTTTCTGAAAAGATTGGATTTCCCCAGAAGGGTTGGGCCAGCAGCAGTCACTGTTTGGGTTGGCCTTTAAATGCTGCTTTCTTTCCTCTTCCAGAAAATAATGTTGGCTAAGTTTGGCTCAGCTGATCTGAACGTTTGTTTCAATTAAACACGGGTGTCCCGGCGAAGAAATAAGCCCCAAAAACTCTCTGTTAAAATCGTCTCTGGTTGGGGCAGTGGATAGCGTAGCGGTCTAACCCACCGTATCTTAGCTGGTCCGATATGGTGTGCGCTGCCTGTCAGGGATGCAGTTCAAAACCCGTCTGTACCAGACCAGCCCTGGCCGTCAGCCCCGATCGGGGCTGATGGCTGTCCGCTTCAGGGGGAGGGGGAGGGTGAGCCGGCTCGGGTCCAGCGTGAAGCACGTAAGGGAGTCTCCAGAACGTGGGTGGGTGAATTCCGTCTCGAAGGAAGCAGAGTTTGCTGCCCTCGGAGAATTAGCTTGCCTCGTAGAGAGGAGCGGCAGACCCGTGTGGGAAGGGCAAATCAAAATAAAATAGAGGGTGTAATTGGCTACTTAATTGATAGAAAAATGGAAAAAAAAATTTTTTAATCGTTTAAAAAAAAAAACCTGTCCCTGAACAGGAAGAGTGGAGCCCAACGCAAGATGGGGCAAGGAGGGAGATGATCTGACATGGGCGGACGTTTCTGAAAGTAGAGTTAGCGTTAGCACTTCCTCTGATCCCTGTCCCTCTGCGGGAACTGGCAGTAACCAGCGGTAACCACAAGCTTTTAGAGGAAGGACTCTGGGATGGGCAGCCATGCTGGATTGAGTACTAGATTACTCCAGAGCGGTTGAAGGGCTCTGTGTTCCCGTTTATCACTCAATGATTGTTAATACCCGTCACTGTGTTGCTCGATTAGTTTAAAGCCAGGGTCCTCCCGCCCTCATGTTTTACTTTGTGTGTGCCTGCCATATTTTACATATTCCCCCTTTACCCCAACACCCCCCAGTGGGGAAATCCACCTGCTTCTCAGCTACAGAAATGCAGAAATCCAGCAGTCCATTATACACGTGTCCCTGTCTGTCACCTGACAGTCACATGACCCTGTCTGTCACCTGACAGTCACATGACCCTGTGTCTCTGTTCCTGACAGCGTTCTAATGATGGCTCCTTCACTAAAGTGGCTGCATTTAATGCCTTTTTCCCCCGTTGTTAAAGAGGAACCTGACCTTTAGGTGCTGCGTCTCAATTAGAGGAGCAGGTTTGAGTTATTAGGAGAAATTATTGGCAGGATTTTTTTGGCAGCTGAATTTGTTCAGACATCAAAGTTAAAGAGCCTCAATTATTTAGCTAAATTGGCATATTATTTCTCTCTCTTTGGGAAGTGAGTGGCGTGAAAAAGTAAGAACTTTAAGGCTTTGTTGCGTTGTGTCTTGTGTTTGGATGGAGGGAGGGATCCTGATTTAAATGGCCCACGATCTCCAGGAACAATAGATCCGTCTCTCAGTGTGGAGAGGTGTGTATATCAGCAGATTGCATGCTTCCTCTCCACAGATTCACACTGTACAGACCAGAGAGGGCCTTCTCTTCTGTGGGTACAAGTGCTCGGAATCCAGTTCAGCTGAAACAGCCACGTCTAAATTAACCACCCGTCCAAAACGTTGGAGAGATGTTTTTGTGCACGTCCGTAATTATTTTATCCGCTGTCCTCAGGGGCAAATGGAGCTGTTCCTTCTCCCAGGGGCAGCTCGTATCAGCCTGTCAGCCTCTGCTTTGTGCTTTGTGTTACACAGTGATTCAGCAGAGCTTAAAGCCTGCTGGTATATAACTCATTCACTGGTGTTAGAGTGGAATAAATGACTACCTTTCTCAAGGTCAGTCCCTGCCTCTCTGAAGCCAAGCAATAAATTTGAGATTTTGGAAATGAGGAAACAAAAGTGTCCAGTGAATATGAAGATTGAAGTCCCTGCACTCTTAGTTTTTGTTCCATCGTGGTGCTGGAGAAGGTTCCGGGCTGTCATCCCTGCCCCCAACCCCATCACCCCCCCTCCACACACGCTCACTAGACTTTCTCTACACTCACTTGTGTTTCATACGAGCCAATGGCTTTCTGTGACTGTCTGTGTGCACATGTGTACGCACTGTCAAGAAGATGAATCCGGGATGAATAACGATCATTTGAAATATTGGGTGGTGGTGGTGAGACCCCACATACATCATGGAGGTGTGCAGTAAAGAATCACTCGATCCTACTAAGGTCTTTGTCGCACGAAAGGTTTTCCCAAGTGCAAATTACAATGCGCCGGCCGCAGTTCCCAAAAGAGATTTGGGAATCAGAAGGAACGTGTCATTGGCTTGTGGATGATAACAGAGCCGGGTCTTAAAATCTGCACCTTTGAATTCAACCTCAAATAGGGAGTCTGGTTCACCTGCTCCTCATTTAAACACTGAGTTTGATCTGTTTTATATCAAATGTGTGATTTGCACTAGCAATGAAAACATTCATCCCCATTGTGATATGTAACTCACTTTGTAAGCTCTGTGTTCATGTTCATACTATGTATTAATGCACATCTTGTAAGTCCTGTGGTTCTGTGTTGCTCAGTAGGTAGAGCATGGTTCTGTGTGGCTCAGTAGGTAGAGCGTGGTTCTGTGTGGCTCAATAGGTAGAGCATGGTTTTGTGTGGCTCAGTAGGTAGAGCGTGGTTCTGTGTGGCTCAGTAGGTTGAGCATGGTTCTGTGTGGCTCAGTAGGTTGAGCGTGGTTTTGTGTGGCTCAGTAGATAGAGCGTGGTTCTGTGTGGCTCAGTAGATAGAGCGTGGTTCTGTGTGGCTCAGTAGGTAGAACGTGGTTCTGTGTGGCTCAGTAGGTAGAGCGTGGTTCTGTGTGGCTCAGTAGGTAGAACATGGTTCTGTGTGGCTCAGTAGGTAGAGTGTGGTTCTGTGTGGCTCAGTAGGTAGAGCATGGCATTGGCAACACTTAAGTTGTGGGTTTGGTTCCCACTGGGACCACATATACTGAAAAAATGTATGCATTCATTACTGTAAGTCGCTTTGGATAAAAGCGTCTGCTAAATGGCATATATTATTATTAAGCCCCTCTGGATAAGAGCGTCTGCTAAATGCCTAAAATGTTAAAACGCAAAGGTAAAATATTCATTTCCCATGGACAGGTCGGGTGGAATTCTGAGTAATCAGTGTTTAGGAAATAAGGGCCAAGGTGTTTTAAGTACCATAGTGTTTCCAGTGTGTAGTGGCAGAGCTGAACTGCAGTTAGGGCTGATTTTCAGTCCGTTAGTCTCTTAAGGACCTGGCCGCGTGAAGCCCACAGCTCGTAAATACGATGTGTCGTTTGTTGTGACCTGCAGAGTCCGTCGTGGGACCTGGGGGACGCTGCGTGGACCGTCACTGGGTGGAGGTGCATTCTGGGAGCAGACGGAGGTACTGTGGGAAGCAGGGAGATACTTACTCACTCGGGGGGGCGGGAGGGTTGCCATGGCCACTGTGACACCTGTGTTCACCTGTGCCAGCCACAAGGGCTCATCACCTGTGCGGAAGGTCATTAAAGGAGCCGCCATCCTTCCACACAGTCAAGCCTGTGAGACAGCACTGAATTCTGCAATATTCTTTTTTTTAAATAAATTTGTTTCAGATTTTCTCCCAATTTGGTAGCTAATTACACCCTTTATTTATTTTAAGTTACCCTCCCCACACGGGTCGGCCGCTTGTCTCTATGAGGCAAGCTAATTCTCTGAGGGCAGTGAACTCCGCTTCCTTCAAAACGGAATTTGCCCACCCACGTTTTGGAGACACCTTTACGTGCTTCACGGCGGACCCGAGCCGGCTCACCTTCCCACCTCCCCCTGGGGCGGACAGCCAAACACCGCCCCCGATTGGGGCTGACGACCTGGGCCAGTCTGGTAGAGACGGGTTTTGAACCGCATCCCTGACAGGCAGCGCACACCATATCGGACCAGCCAAGATATGGTGCGTTAGACCGATACGCTATCCACCAGCACTGCAGTATTCTAACATGAAGAGTTTGGACAGAGACGGCTCCTCGCCTATCTCTCTCTCTCTGACAATCTCAATCTGAGGAGTGGATACCGGGCCAAAACAAACCAGCGACTGCCGTCTGGACAATGTGGTCACGGGCCGTGTGTGTGAGCTTTGAGTATTCTCCACATGCTGACAGTAGTCAGCCAAAAGAAGAGCTCTTCCCCCTTTCATTCTTAGAGCCCTGTTAGTGCACTGGTGTGAGGTCGAGCCACGCCCTGGAGCACAAAGCTCCGTTATTTCATTAGAGGAAAGCAGCGGCTGTTCATGAAGTTCAGTCTCACACCAGCACCATCTCTTCACCTGTCTCTCTCTCTCTGGGTCTCTAAGGCATTCCTTTGGAAACTGTATAATAAAAACCAGACTCTTCATTATTTCTCCCTCATATTTATACTGAACGCATCCACACGTTTGGGAACGCAGAGAGCATTAAACCGGCGCAGGAACGCTGGCCGTCCAAGGTGGTGTGAAGGAGAGCCATTAGCCCCTCTCCTGCATGTCTGCGTGCGTTCACCAGAGCCCCTGCTCCTGGCCTTGCTTCTGTCTTTTCTTAAATACGCCGTGAGACTGGAGGGACGTTTCTCGCCCGCTGTGTGTAACCTCTTTTATGCAACAGGGGGTAAAAAAAAAAATCTGCATTCTGCTTAAAAAGACCACTTGGGACAGATAGTTCCTGACCTTTGACCCTGTGGGTAATGAGTCAGGTGGGGGCGTTCTGTATTATCTCTCCATAATGGCGGTTAGCGTAGGGCGGGCAGGCGGGTCGGGCTGCATGTATAAAGAGTTTGTATCGGTGTTGAGGTCACTGAGGATCAGGGTTTGGATTTGGGGTGCGATTAGAGGCCCTGTGAGCTTGGCTCCTGGCTTTAAGTCACCACCTCTTCTCCGGGTAAAATTCTGGTGATACAGGTCTC